>CM019064.1:48365642-48850778 GCA_009667805.1 Leptobrachium leishanense
GTATTTCTGTACCTACTGTAACATTTCAATGTTCTTGAACCCAGGACGTACTGAAAACGAGAGAAATCTCAATGTATCCTTCCTGCTAAAATACTCTATAAATAAATAAATAAATATAACATATTTGCTGGTTTTGTATTTAAAAATGATTGACACAGTATGTGGTTGATTTTTTTTAAGGGACTGATGAATGTATCAAATTATTTTCATAAATTTCATTGGTTATTCAGTAAGCACTGTTTTTGCGGCTGAGAACAATGTGACAATCACTGCTGTTGCAATGGCGGCGAACTTTGTCGTTTTAGCAAAGATAAATTTAAACAACTGCAGGAGAAGCTTCTCTTGGGACTGTTTGAATTACTCCCTTTGAAATGACAGAGGAGCACTTCACTGCGCACTTCACTGTGCTACGGCGATTTCAGTTCGCTGACCCTGCAGTGAATTCACTATTCAACCCAGGGTCCCTGAAGTGTGCCGAACGGGATCCACCAAAGACCGCCGATCGCCGCCAAACAGACCGCAGATCAACCTGCCGAACACCGTCGAAAACTGCAGAAAAAAGAAAAAAACTGATTTAAAAGGCGTTTAAAAACAATTAAAATGCATGAAGATGTGTGGAAAAAATAAAAAAGGCCCTGTAAAAAATAATAAAAAGGTGTGTTAAGGAATAAAAAAAACGCCATTAAAAAAAATAGAAATCAAAAATTTTGCCTCAAAAATCCCGAAAAATACCCAGAAATCCCAAAAAATAAATAAAAAGTTTTTTTTTACTGAAAATGAAAAAGAATAAATGGTTGATTAAAAAGATAATGATAACGGTAATATTTTTTTACATTGAATTCTATGGGATTCACCTGTTTAAACTTGTCGAACTGAATCTCTGAAAATCTGGGCATTTCGCTGACATTTCGGTGCAGTTCGGCGTTCTGTGAAATCGATTAACCATTAATTCTCTATGGGACAATTTTGCTGCCGCCGAAGATACTGAATAGCCCACTAAATAAATTGTATTGAACTATAATTTTCAGGTGAGGATGAGAGGCAGGAGCAGCTGTCTCCTCTTGTATCCATCTAAAGGACATTGAGTGTAAACAGTCCCTTGGTGCCGTTCCTCCTGAAGAATAGCATTCTTGTGATAATGAAATCCTCGTGTCTCAGGAGTGAATAATATTGCTATTTTTCACGCTAGGTCTTACATGCATGTTGGTTTACTTAGAAGCAAGTGCACCTCTCCAGTAAGTGTCCTTGGGCAAGACACCTAACGGTACATACTCGCCACCCAGGACATACTTGAAAACAAGAGAAATCTCAATGTATCCTTCCTGGTAAAATCCTTTAAAAAAAAATTGATCGGTAACCATGTCTGAAGTTACTGAGAGCAGTAATTCTGTGACTGGTAGCTCAACGCAACTAACAGGGTTATTCAAAGAGATCCGAATTGTGGCCGAAAGGTAACCTTTCCTGGCTATAAGGCTATCCAGAGAGCAGGCAGTTCGCCAAATCCTGGCGAATTGCCTGCACATACGGTGCCTGTTCGGTGCCTGTTCGAGGGCAGTGAAATCCCCATAGAGAAGCAATGCTTCGTCTATTCAGAGAACACAAACCAGCAGTGAAAAGTTGCTGAATTGCCCTGCCATTCGGTGGTTTCATTCAACAGGTTTATTCAGGCGAATCCCATAGGCTTCAATGTTAAAAATATTCCCATTTTAATCCAATATCTAATAAACCGTTTAACCCTTTCGCTGCTGATGCATTTCACCGCTGTGTGCTGAGCTCATTTTTACCGGTTTCGCTCATCATGTTTAAACACGATTTGAAGTCACAACCCAGACATATTATATATCGTTCTTTCCGGCAGACTCGGCAGATTCATAATATATCATTATTATATGTATACGTTATGTCATGTCTGTATATTATAACAAAAAATGCAATAAAATTTTAATTTTCAATCATCTACAGCAGTGTTTCTCAACTCCAGTCCTCAGGACCCACTTAACAGTCCAGGTTTGCACTTGCAGGATATTTGAAGCACAGTTGATATGATTTGCTGCTCAGTGATTGGAGGATTCAGTCTGCATTTCCCCAGGGTGTGTTCATTAGAGACATTCGCCAGCTGGTTTTAAAAAGTGTCAGCACTTCAGACATCATGCCCACCATGCTAAAACCTGGGGACACCTTCTGGAGTCCAAACGCAAACAAATTTCATTTGCAGTGACGCTGCATAGCTCCGGATCATGTTAACACAATATTGGGCTGCCGTGTCTGCTGCTGCTGATCGTGTATGCACAATAACGGTTGTGAAGGGGTTAAATGTTCAGTCGTCCAGGGCAGCTCTCAGTCAGATGGCTGCACTTTTAAATTAGTCTCCAAAAGTTGTAAAATTGACATGTCATGCTAGACTCTCCAATTTATGACCGCAAATATTCTTTTTTCTGGCTCATTACCCGCCCATTTTTTTTTTTTTTTTTAAATGGGGACATTTTTTGGAATTTGTCTGCGGACGAATCTGTTCAATTGAATCAGCCAATATTTCTAAAAAAAAAACAGCCGATGGAACTAAATTCCAGCCCTTGGTGTCCTATAATTTTCACTTTATTCCTGATGTTCCGCTGTAATTTCTTTACAAATAAAGTGAAACAATGTAATATTTACCTAATAGTAAATAAACTGTTTAAGTTAAAGCATTGATTTTGGTGCTATTTCCTACGTTCACACAGATTTGCGCAGTCAATGTATTGCCTTCCTTCCTAATTAATTTTAAAAAGTACCCAGAATACTTTGTAGCCCATTAAACATAACGAACCATAAAGTTTTAACGTTGCTTTGCAAATAAGTCCATTATCTTAATGAGAAAACACGAAGGTGCCAGTGTGAACACAAAGAAATAACATAGCGGTGGCAAAATCAATACAGTTCATGGTTATAGTCCATTTATGAGAGCCATTATCACCTTGCTGATGCGTAGGTTCCCCGTCCAGGACACTCTGCAGCTCAATGACAAGCTTCAATCAGAAAGGCCATGCAAGAGCATGACATCAAATAAATGATGACACCGGCCGTGTTTTTTCAGGACTGTGTTCCGTGAGCCGATGTTTCATGTCATGTTATTTGTCTGTGAAAATAGTTGTCCAGGTCATGAGTGACTACAGTTAGAAATAATTGCACCACAGGGATTTGAGCCTGCGTCCTCTTTGTAGCTGTCATGGCCACAAGTACCTTCTCATCCCTCAGTATAAATATTAAACAAAAATTGATCGTTGTCTACCTGTAGGCCAGGAACGGTTAACGGGATGTGAGCTGATAAACTGTAACTAGATTACCTGCTCCCCATTTA
This sequence comes from Leptobrachium leishanense, assembly GCA_009667805.1. NCBI lineage: Eukaryota > Metazoa > Chordata > Amphibia > Anura > Megophryidae > Leptobrachium > Leptobrachium leishanense. Next base: position 48,368,980 of record CM019064.1, read on the forward strand.
ATTAATTTCACCCCCCTTTAATTCATTCTCCCAGTCTAATTAATTTCTCCCCCTTTAATTCATTCCCCCCTCCAATTCATTCTCCCCTCTAATTCATTTCTCCCCCTGTAATTCATTTAATCCCTTTAATTTCTCCCCATTTAATTAATTTCACCTCCTTTAATTCATTTCTCCCCGTAATTCATTTAATCTCTCTAATTCATTTCACCCCTTTAATTTAATTCACTCCCTTTAATTCATTTCTCCCCCTCTAATTCATTTCACCCCTTTAATTCATTTCTCCCCCTCTAATTCATTTCACCCCTTTAATTCATTTCTCCGCCTTTAATTCATTTCTCCCCCTCTAATTCATTTCACCCCCTTTAATTAATTTCTCCCCCTCTAATTCATTTCACCCCCTTTAATTCATTTCTCCGCCTTTAATTCATTTCTCCCCCTTTAATTCATTTCACCCCCTTTAATTCATTTCTCCCCCTTTAATTCATTTCTCCCCCTCTAATTCATTTCACCCCTTTAATTCATTTCACCCCCTTTAATTAATTTCTCCCCCTCTAATTCATTTTACCCCCTTTAATTCATTTCTCCGCCTTTAATTCATTTCACCCCCTCTAATTCATTTCACCCCTCTAATTCATTTCACCCCCTTTAATTCATTTCACCCCCTTTAATTAATTTCACCCCCTCTATTTCATGTCTCCCCCTCTAATTCATTTCACCCCTCTAATTCATTTCACCCCTTTAATTCATTTCACCCCCTTTAATTCATGTCTCCCCCTCTAATTCATTTCACCCCGTTTAATTCATTTCTCCCCCTTTAATTCATTTCTCCCCCTTTAATTCATTTCACCCCTTTAATTCATTTATCCCCTTTATTTCATTACACCCCCTTTAATTAATTTCACCCCTCTAATTCATTTCACCCCTTTAATTAATTTCTCCCCCTTTAATTCATTTCACCCCCTTTAATTCATTTCACCCCCTCTAATTCATTTCACCCCCTTTAATTCATTTCACCCCCTTTAATTCATTTCACCCCCTCTAATTCATTTCACCCCCTTTAATTCATTTCACCCCCTTTAATTCATTTCTCCCCTTTATTTCATTACACCCCCTCTATTTCATTTCACCCCCTCTAATTCATTTCTCCCCCTTTAATTCATTTCTCCCCCTTTAATTCATTTCACCCCCTCTAATTCATTTCTCCCGCTTTAATTCATTTCTCCCCTTTATTTCATTACACCCCCTTTAATTCATTTCACCCCCTCTAATTCATTTCACCCCCTTTAATTGATTTCTCCCCCTCTAATTCCTTTCACCCCTTAATTGATTTCAATCCCCCCTTAAATAATTTTATTCCTTCAATTCATTTCACCCCCTTAAATTCATTCACTCCCTTTAAATAATTTCACCTCTCCCCCTTAATTCATTTCACTCCCCCCTTAATTCATTTTATTCCCATTTTAATTCATTTCACCCCACTTAAATTCATTTCATACCCCCCCCCCCCCGTCCTGAGGGCCAGACCAAGTGATTCCCTCTCCCGTGGCACTTTTTCCTTTCCTCGGCACGCGACAAGTAGTAGAATGAGGGGGCGGGAATTTTCTCTGCTTCCCTCACTCACTGAAGCGCACCGGATCTTCCTTCACTCTGTGCCCAGAAGGGGTGCAGCGTGAAGGAATATGTTTTAAGGTGTTTAAATTCAGCCCCCTGCTGTGGCATCCTTAAGGCCGGACATTCCCCACCCCTGGTGTAGGGGCCAGCGAGCGGAGGTCTTACCATTGCGCCCTGCAATGTCATCATCATTGGCGGAGGTGGGGCGGTCGACTCGCCGCCATCTTGGTGGAGACCAAGATAGTGGCAAATTCGGCCACTCTCTTGGTTTCCACCAAGACAGTGGAGAGTCGACCGTCACAGTCCCGCCAATGATGATGACATCGGCAGGGCACGACAGCAAGACCTCCGCTCGCTGGCCCAGATTTTTCCGCCCCTCAAAGTGCCAGAAAGCCAGGACACTAAGGCGGCAGCCTGTCCTGCCTTACATTAGCGTTGGCCCTGTCTGCAAGTGTATGTCAGTGCCTGTGTTTGCCGGTTCCTGCATGCATGAACTCATGCCATCCCCCTGCAGCCTATGCCACGCGCTGTGCACCAACAGGCTAGAGGAGGGGTTTGCTGCAGTAGCTGGCTAGCCACTCCGCAGGCGGTAAAGCCCTCTCGCCTTGCACGATCAGTTAAATCAATGAAAATTTTGTAAAAATGTGTCCAATAATAAAAAGGGCCCTTTAAAAAATAATATAAAAGGTCTGTTTTAAAAGTCTTAAAAAAAATAAAAATAAAAATTGTCTCTTAAAAAATAAAATGTTTTTTTTTTCTTCCAAAAAATATTGAAGTAATAATGGGTCTTTAATTAATTTTTTTAATTCTGTAAAATTATTACATTGAAACCTATGGGATTCGCCTGTTTAACCCATAGTGACCAGACTCTTTTACCATGGTCAGTTCGAAAGTACCCACTGCTGTATTAACATTTCTGCGCTGTTTGTGTTTAGGTCTAATTTTCCTCTTACTTGTTTATGGAACCCACAGATATTACCATTTTTCTCGCCATTAAATGGACTTTCTAAGGATACCATTATTTCCATCCTATCTTATAATTTTCTATAAAATAATTTATGAAATATGATAAGTCGTGTTTCTGTGTAGCTTTGTGGGATCCTCCGGATATAGTGGTTTTTTTTTGCCTGCTATTTTATGGGAATCGCTCACCAGTGGAGATCCTGCACGGCTGGCCATTCTGGGCATTGCTCCGGGGCCCGTTTAGTCCCCCCCCCCTCCGAAGCACAGCTGAGTTTTTGAGGAGAATCTCTGGCGGCACTGATCGGCCGTCGGCCATTTTGAGGCCTACTCTTTGATGCCTGGACGTCTCGTTCCTTTTCTGCCTGCTTCCTCCTGAGGAGAACCCCTGCCCATTGTTGCATCCCTGCTGGGGCCCGGTGGGTTGTGGACTGTGGGGATGGAGGGCCCCCATCCTCCGGCTGTGTCTGCTGTCCCATTTGAGTGGAATGCGGAGAAGCGACAGGAGGGGTGCAATTTGGAACACCCCCCCACCCCCTAGCGGTTTGGAGGCTGTTTGCGGCCCTTGAGGCCTGCCTCGATCAGCTCCCGGGGAGGAGGAGAGTCCTCTCATCGGAAGTTCATGGCGGCAGCTGATGGTGGTGCTGGGAGTCGGTCGGGAGTCTGGAGGCCTAGCAGAAGAGGTACGGAAGGATGCGGAGCCTGGCGGATATCTGGATGGCGTCAGTGACTCATGGAGAAGTGGGCTGGGAGGCCCGAATCCGTGTTCGAGGGAGAGTGTGGAAAAGAGGCCTGTCTGCGAGGTTGGAGCTGCACTGATGGCCGCGGGAACGACTGTCGCGGAGCTTTCAACAGGGGCTGTGCTGGGGTCGCCGACTGGGACTAATGTTCCTAGTGCTGAGGGGAGGCAGTGTCGTCCTTGGTCCCACGGTGCGGCTGGCTTAGTTGCTGGATCGGCCTGGGGTCTGGTCACCAGTCGTGTCCGTCAAGTGGGCTTTTACACTATGCAGACCCTGCTCCCCATCCCCAGGTGCATTTCTGCTGACAGGCTTGGCCTGCAAAGAATGGCCCTACCTGTATTGTGGAAGCTGTCGTTCAGGGACCCTGGATGAGTGTCTGGCCTCAGGAATTGTATTGCCTCTTTGAAACCCTTTTTTTAATGTCTTTTTTATGAGGACTTCCAGCTTTTCTATTTTTATGTTCTATCTGCGGACAGTTTGTCTTACCCTTTTTTTTTCTTTCCCCAGTGTTTTTCCATGTGCTTCTTTTGCGAGAACTCCCAACCCTTTTATTATTATACCGCCCTTCTGTGACCTGTATGTCCCGGCTGGGGACATCCTAGCAGACTTTTTTTTTTATTTGCCTCCCCCTTGTCTTTCAATATTTTAATGCCGTTTTATGGTGAACATTTCCCCCCTCATGTTTTATGTGTTTTTATGTACGTGTGATATTTGGCCCTGTGAGACCAACTTTGCTGGTCAGTCTGTGACCCTTTGTCTGCAAAAATAAAAATCTTAATTACAAAAAAATATGATAAAAACGAGGGGGAAAAAAAAAACAACACTTTTTCTAACTTTGACCCCCAAAATTCACAAACAATACCCCAGCTAAATAGTTTCCAAAATTTGTTCTGAGTCTAGAAATACACATTGTTTACATGTTTTTGCTTTTTAACCCTTACACTGTTGATCCCATTTCACTTCTCTGTGCTCAGCACATGTTGACCGTTTTGTGCTCATCATGTCTAAATGCAATTTGAAGTCATGTTTTATTAAACGACCCAGACAAAAAGGTTTTTCAAAAAGTTTACGCTTTTATTTATTTTTGTAAATGTTCTATTTTTAGATTTTTACACCAAACATGGTCATGTTTGGGATCATTGGCCTTTCCAATGATACCAAACATGACCCTCTAGCTGCCACCAATCGGGAGATAAAGGGAGCCCAAAGGACCTCCCTATCGCCACCCTACGGATTTCCATAGGAAATTCCTTGGCAGCAAGGGGGTAATTGCCCAACTGATGTCATCGCGCACCTGGTCAAAAACATCAGTGGGCGGGCGAGGCCGGGAGAAGATCGCTGACTGGCACCTTAGGGTTTAAAGGGAGACATCACTTGGAAGGTCACACTGTGACCTTTCCAGCGATGCCTCTCTATTTTTTTAACTCTTTCCTGACCGAGAGGAAGAGGGGTCCAATGGACCACACCTCCCTTTCAGGTACTCTCCTGGCTGTGCCGTGGAAGGGGTATGGGTGCCTGAAACTGATGTCATCACATCCGGCGTACCTGGTACCTCATTGGTCCTTAAGGGGTTAAACCTGTCGAATTGAAACATGGAAAATCAGGAGAATAATAAACGTTTAAAAATAAACTGTATGTGGAAATGAAAATTAGGGGGTAACCCTGGTTTTAAAGTCATGCATAAACATATGCAGTTGAAAATCAAACTCTTTTTATATCAAACCCTCAGCTTTTGATGATGTACTTTTGACGTTTTTATGCTTTTTAAATTTATTTTGTATTTATTTGTGCAGATTCCTTATCAAACATGTTTGAAGTGATTGGTAGTTGTACCATTATAATGATGCCTGTATAAGCAGACCAGATTAATGTACAGAAGGTCAAGCTCATTGATTTGAGGGTGGAAGAGACAGAATAAAAGAAATGTAAGGAAAACAGAATAGATACATGACCTTCATATGAGCATTCTCGTACAGGGTAGGTCATGATGGATACATGACCTTCTTACGAGCATACTGAGCAGGCTTGTCCAGTGTTAGGGCATCAGACTCATCATAGGTCAAGAGGATTGACTGCAGACTCCCAAGGAAAGCTAGTTTTTTTAGGAGCTTCTTAGTATTTTTGGGGAGAAGAGTAAACACTCAGTTTAATTCAAAATAAGTGTAAAAGGTGTGTATTTATTAGAAAATAAATATCTTTGTATCACAATATCATCCCCCTCTGCTGCTGGCTAATTGAGCTCTGATGGTCGTCAAACAAACCTGACCAAAGCAAGCTCCAAATCTGAGGCTTGAATGTAGATCTTATCTGCTACACACACCAGGCGTCTGATTTATCCCCTTAATGACAGAAAATGCACCCAACATTTGCCTTAATGTGCTTAATACAAAATTAAATAATACAATAAATAAATGAATGTGCAATAGTAAACATGATTTGTTTCTTTCACACATTGAAGTTTTGTAAGCTCAGAGTTATTTAAAATAAAATGGGTTGGATCTGCATTCAGCTTTTATTTTTAGCAAATAATAAAATCACTTTTTTATACTGAATAATATTTTTTGTATACATCTTGTGGCTAATTTCTGGATTATTATTATGGCCATTTTGTTCGCCTCATTAGGAATATGTCTATAAGGTTTAGTCCATATATATGGGATCGTCCACATATTTTGGATGTTGCAGTGCCATATAGACATGGTCCTATTGACGATTAAAAACACTCATGTTTTCAGTCTGGCGCCCCACCTGCTTGAAATGTTACCACTGCTCTAAAACATTTTAAAAAATTTATTTACACCTACAATTTTACTTATTACGATTATAATTATTTATAAAGCTCTAACCTATCCCGCAGCGCTGTACAATGGGTAGGACAAAATAAACAGAAAATTAGAAGGTTTGCCACATGGAGAGTGATAGGAAAAGAAGACCTTGCTCGAGTGAGCTTGCAATCTGGAAAAACTGACTATGCAGGATAAAAAAGGTTCACGACATTGATGATCTTAGTCCTGCAATGACTTCATAGCTCGCTCTCTAATGTCTTGGCTGTGTAAGAGCTAGAATAAATAGAAGGCTTGTATCAGCAGTTTACCGTACGTCACGTCACAATGCATATACGGTGCCAGTAGTTCACTTTAATATTTTAGAACCAAGCAGATTTACCTCTTTAAAGGCCAACCATGTAATTATTGTATAAAGTAAAAGCCGTGTCTGTGGCAGCCGCGCAGATACATCACTTTAGATGTATAGATAGGAGTCTGAGAGTGTTCAAGACCTACATTTAGGTAATGTAACCTTCAGGAAACAGGAGATGCTGCTGAGAGACAAGAATATATAGATTTTACTTTTTTTCTATAATTTTTTGAGCTAAGACATTTAAGAGTTTTTACAAAGTGACCTTTGCTGCCAATATCGTAGCTTCTTCTGGTAGAAAGACTCATCTATACCATAAAACAATAAGGGCTGGCGTGTCCGTCGCCAAAACCCTACTGCGCATGCGCGCGCAACCTGCGACGGTTGGCTGCGCGCGCATCCAACGGCCGCGGCACGCGCACAGCCGGCGTGCGAGAGGGACAAAACAAATCCGATCCATTGGAGAGGCACACAGCACAGCGCCCGGCCTCCATCTCCTCCGTGCCCGGCCTGCATCTCCTCCGTGCCCGGCCTGCCATATTACCAGTCTGCCCGGCCTGCCATATTACCAGTCTGCCATGCAAAATACCAGTCTGCCATGCACAATACCAGTCTGCCATGCATATTACCAGTCTGCCATGCAAAATACCAGTCTACCATGCACAATACCAGTCTGCCATGCATATTACCAGTTCCCAGCCATATTACCAGTCTGCCATGCACAATACCAGTCTACCATGCATATTACCAGTCTGCCATGCACAATACCAGTTCCCAGCCATATTACCAGTCTGCCATGCACAATACCAGTCTGCCATGCATATTACCAGTCTGCCATGCACAATACCAGTCTGCCATGCATATTACCAGTCTGCCATGCACAATACCAGTTCCCAGCCATATTACCAATCTGCCATGTATATTACCAGTCTGCCATGCACAATACCAGTCTGCCAGCCATATTACCAGTCTGCCATGCACAATACAAGCAGTCTGCCATGCAAAATACCAGGTCCCAGCCATATTACCAGTCTGCCATGCACAATACCAGTCTGCCATGCACAATACCAGTCTGCCATGCATATTACCAGTCTGCCATGCAAAATACCAGTCTACCATGCACAATACCAGTCTGCCATGCATATTACCAGTTCCCAGCCATATTACCAGTCTGCCATGCACAATACCAGTCTACCATGCATATTACCAGTCTGCCATGCACAATACCAGTTCCCAGCCATATTACCAGTCTGCCATGCATATACCAGTCTGCCATGCACAATACCAGTTCCCAGCCATATTACCAGTCTGCCATGCACAATACCAGTCTGCCATGCATATTACCAGTCTGCCATGCACAATACCAGTCTGCCATGCATATTACCAGTCTGCCATGCACAATACCAGTTCCCAGCCATATTACCAGTCTGCCATGCACAATACCAGTCTGCCATGCATATTACCAGTCTGCCATGCACAATACCAGTCTGCCATGCATATTACCAGTCTGCCATGCAAAATACCAGTCTACCATGCACAATACCAGTCTGCCATGCATATTACCAGTTCCCAGCCATATTACCAGTCTGCCATGCACAATACCAGTCTACCATGCATATTACCAGTCTGCCATGCACAATACCAGTTCCCAGCCATATTACCAGTCTGCCATGCATATTACCAGTCTGCCATGCACAATACCAGTTCCCAGCCATATTACCAGTCTGCCATGCACAATACCAGTCTGCCATGCATATTACCAGTCTGCCATGCACAATACCAGTCTGCCATGCATATTACCAGTCTGCCATGCACAATACCAGTTCCCAGCCATATTACCAGTCTGCCATGTATATTACCAGTCTGCCATGCACAATACCAGTCTGCCAGCCATATTACCAGTCTGCCATGCACAATACCAGCTGTCTGCCATGCAAAATACCAGGTCCCAGCCATATTACCAGTCTGCCATGCACAATACCAGTCTGCCATGCACAATACCAGTCTGCCATGCATATTACCAGTCTGCCATGCATATTACCAGTTCCCAGCCATATTACCAGTCTGCCATGCACAATACCAGTCTACCATGCATATTACCAGTCTGCCATGCACAATACCAGTTCCCAGCCATATTACCAGTCTGCCATGCATATTACCAGTCTGCCATGCACAATACCAGTTCCCAGCCATATTACCAGTCTGCCATGCACAATACCAGTCTGCCATGCATATTACCAGTCTGCCATGCACAATACCAGTCTGCCATGCATATTACCAGTCTGCCATGCACAATACCAGTTCCCAGCCATATTACCAGTCTGCCATGTATATTACCAGTCTGCCATGCACAATACCAGTCTGCCAGCCATATTACCAGTCTGCCATGCACAATACCAGCAGTCTGCCATGCAAAATACCAGGTCCCAGCCATATTACCAGTCTGCCATGCACAATACCAGTCTGCCATGCACAATACTAGTCTGCCATGCACATTACCAGTCTGCCATGCACATTACCAGTCTGCCATGCACAATACCAGTCTGCCATGCATAATACCAGTTCCCAGCCATATTACCAGTCTGCCATGCACAATACCAGTCTGCCATGCATATTACCAGTCTGCCATGCACAATACCAGTACCCAGCCATATTACCAGTCTGCCATGCATATTACCAGTCTGCCATGCACAATACCAGTCTGCCATGCATATTACCAGTCTGCCATGCACAATACCAGTCTGCCATGCATATTACCAGTCTGCCATGCATATTACCAGTCTGCCATGCACAATACCAGTTCCCAGCCATATTACCAGTCTGCCATGCATATTACCAGTCTGCCATGCACAATACCAGTCTGCCAGCCATATTACCAGTCTGCCATGCACAATACCAGTCTGCCATGCACATTACCAGTCTGCCATGCACAATACCAGTTCCCAGCCATATTACCAGTCTGCCAGCCATATTACCAGTCCGGCAGCCATATTACCAGTCCGGCAGCCATATTACCAGTCTGCCATGCACAATACCAGTTCGCCAGCCATATTACCAGTCTGCCATGCACAATACCAGTCTGCCAGACATATTACCAGTCTGCCAGACATATTACCAGTTCGTCAGCCATATTACCAGTTCGCCAGCCATATTACCAGTCTGCCATGCACAATGCCAGTCTGCCAGCCATAATGCCAGTCTGCCATTCATAATACCAGTGTCTCATAATACCAGTGTGCCTAAATACCAGCCTGCCATGCCATGCATACCACGTGCCATTAAATATACGCATAATGTATATGCTACAAAAAAAATGCCCGCCCAAGCCCAACACAATCTAAGGGGCCCATGAGCTCACAATCTAAGGGCCCACATGAGCTTACAATCTAAGGGGCCACATGAGTTTACAATCTAAGGGGTCCCACGAGTTTACAATCTGAGGGGTCCCACGAGTTTACAATCTGAGGGTCCGGTTCCCGTGAGCTTACAATCTAAGAGGGAAGAGGAACCTACTCTAATATATAAATTCTTTTGTAATGCGCTGTCAGCTGTGCGCGCACCCATCACAGCTGCTCAGTCGGCCCTCCTGTTGCGTATGGGATGGCAATGGACGCGTTACAAACGTATTTATATAGAGAGATACTCTTGGATAGGACATTGAAAAAAAACTATGTGGACTTGAATTCTGACCTGGCGACAACAACAATAGACTGCCCTCTGGGCAGGCTTTCCACCTAGTTTATAATATTTGAGTTTTGAAGGTGAACTATAACTGATCCCCATGCCCAATGTTTATGAAATTAAAAGCAAAAATCACACATCCAGGGAAAAAGGAGAGCCGGCTCAGATAACAAAGAACGGCAAGGCATATGTGTCAATTACCGGGTGGCAACCGGTAATTTTTTTTGCGCGCAGCGTCAAGCGTTATCGCGCTACAGTTATCAGTGGTATTACGATCCGAACGCATTTTTTCATCCGTCAAAAAAGAACGTTCGTAAAACCGACGTGCAAAACGAAGAGTAATACGCACGCAGTAACGTAGCGCACGTAAATCAGTGTGCGGACAGTTTTTTTTGCGCGATTCAACCAATCAGAATTAAGAACCTTAATTGACATCAATTTACCTTAATTGACTTAAGTTTTTGCGCCTGTCAAAGTAAATCTGAGTATATATGCAGCAGCAACAATAAAAACACACACAAATTCACAATTTTATTGTTTGGGTATGTGTAGAATGTGTAACTATACTTTTCTGTATTTTCTTTTTTCGTGCTGGTGTATTTGGTTTCGGCCAGGACGTTCCAATTTGCCTTTACCACCAGCTTTTCAAAGACGTTAAAATTATACGCGCAAACGTCGTTCGTAAAAAGATGTGCATCGATTGTAATATCATCCGCATACCAGCGCACGAACGAATTTGCGCTCACAATGTTAAGTATAGGACACGCACAGTTCGTTACGCTCGCGCAGGTCCATCCACGTTAAATGTTAACGCGCATCGTTTGCGCGAACGTTGTAATATGACGTTTTGCTCATCGCGTTAATGCGTTTTTGCGCACGCGCACTTTTTTGCGCGAAGAATGTAATAGGGCCCAGGATGCAGTAACACACCCAATGAAATGAAGGGTGGAGGTGGAATACAGGATGGAGGCAACCAAAAAGCTGAGGTCAAGGGGCAAGACACGAATAGGGATGACCAGGCACCGATAGGATTACACTGGGGATTGCAGGAATGGTACTTACTGGGAACTTGAAATACTTCGAACTTTGGAAACGTTTAGCTTTAACTTTGTAATATGGCCCTAACGTTAGTGCTCACCTGTGTGAGCGTTAACGCTAGCTTAGGTGGCCCTAGCGCAGGCGCACCATTTACATTCCGAACATTAACGGGTTAAAAAACCTATTAGCGATTCGTATCTTGTGCTTTTCAGCGCGAGGTTACTGTACTTTGCGCTTCCTATACTTAACATGGGGAGCGCAAAGTGTTAATTAGCGTTAGGATTACAATCTTTCTAACGCCATCCTGCTCCGGTTAGCTGAAAATTTACCCACAGCTAGGACCTGGTCCTAACTGATACGGCTTCTGCAGAATACGTCAGCACCAGCTGAAACAAAAACAAAAATCACCTACTCACCTCCCATCCCGCATCGAGAATAGCGGCTCGATCCACTTCTTCTGGCCGCAGGGAGCAGAGGGAGAATGGTGGAAAAAAGTCCCCCCAATTTCCCTCCGCGATCACCCCGCTGACCTGCCGGATCTCGCGAGAGAGCGAGATCCTGCAGGTCATGTGACTGGCAGTGGAAGCCTCAATGGAGTCCTATGGACTCCATGGAGGGGATGCTCGCAGCGGTGCTTGGCACTACCTTGGGCATCCTGAGGCTTAGTGCCGAATTACAGGGCAGGCTGCTGGATTAGCGCCTGCCCCGTAATATGGAGGTAAAACAGGGACACTGAAGTGAAGTCTGCAGGCACAGGTTTTCCTCCTTAATGTCCCCATTTTAGCATGAACTTTGTTATATGTGCCAAGGCTTTTTTTCCTCTCCGAATGCAGCGTGTTTTTTTTATTCACTCCTGCTGCATTCGGCGGTGCAGTCATTGGTGCTGAAAGCTATTTCAGCACCAAGGACAGGATCCCCCCGCAGCCTTTGTCTATTCCCCCCCCCTCTGTTCGGCTACATTCGCCGGTGCTCTCCTTGGTGCTGAAACCCTGTTTCAGCACCAGGGAGAGGTTTTTCCCCTGCATCCGTTTTTATAAAATCTTTTCTTTGTTCGGCAGCATGTCCTTAGCTTCTATGTGATCTGGCCGGACTGCGGTAATATCCTTTAACCTAACGGAAACACTCACGTATGTGAGCGCTAACGGCGTGCTACCAAAAGGAGGTGATAGAGCCCTAGAGGCCAAAGCTGCTGACCCCTGCCTTAAGGCAAACGCTGTGATCCATTCAAGCTTATATTTTACTGGCTCAAGCCACGTATTGTATGTCTCGCCAGTAATAGCTGCTAATGCTTGATGTTTTGCAGAGATGACAGCAGATTTGCAGACTGTTACATAGAGCAAAGCCACAACTAAACGGGTATCACTGATAGCTCTATTAAAATCTACTAGATGGTCCTCTGCCAGGACATTCCCTCAACATTACTGCAAAGATCTTCCAAGATATAACATTTATAATTCTCAACAGCTGCCACTGAATGAGTGTATTCTGTGTGCTAGAGGTTACTATGACGCTTGACTCCATACACATGGAGTACACTTGTATGATACGGTTCAGAACAAGTTGATATTTGTCTGAATTTCAATGATACGGAAGCATCCTGAATTCAGAATCACCAAGCTGTCACATCAAAGTCAAAATAATTTTATCAAATCAATCCAAATATAATATAATATATATATATAATTCCAATTAAATTGGAAGGCTGAAAAAAATTGCACTCACTGTGTAATGTAAGAACACTAATCCTAATCACAAAACAAGCAGAAACAGTAACCCTAATCCTAACACTAACCGTAAAAGTAACCCTAACCCTAATCACAAAACAAGCAGAAACAGTAACCCTAATCCTAACACTAACCGTAAAAGTAACCCTAATCAAAAAACAAGCAGAAACAGTAACCCTAATCCTAACAATAACCGTAAAGTAACCCTAATCACAAAACAAGCAGAAACAGTAACCCTAATCCTAACACTAACCGTAAAAATAACCCTAACCATGATCATAAAAGAAGTATAAATTCTAACCCTAACCCTAAAAGTAACCCTAATCATAGAACAAGCAGAAGTAGTAACCCTAAAAGTAACTTTAACCCTAATCATAGAACAAGCGGAAGTAGTAACCCTAACCCTAAAAGTAACCCTAAATCATAAAACACTCAGATGTAGAAACCCTAATGATAGAACAAGCAGAAATAGGAACCTTAGTTCTGACCTTAATCCTAAAAGAAACCCTAACCCTAATAGTAATCTGAGTCCTAACCCTAAAAGTAACCATAATACTAATCTGAGCCCTAACCCGAAAAGTAACCATAATTCTAATCTGAGCCCTAACCCTAAAAGTAACCATAATACTAATCTGAGCCCTAAACCCAAAATTAACCCAGTCCCTAATACTAATTTTAACCCTAAAAGTAACCCAAACCCTAATCCTTAAAGTAAATCTAAACCTAACCTTACTAGCCTTGACCCTAATTAAGTTCTGCTATAGAGGTATTGGTGGTATTATAGAGACCAGTATAGGGGGGGGGGGGAAATTCCGATATTGCGTCTTCCGGATAGCAAATTTCCAAAACTGAAATGCTTCAGAATCCTAAATATTTGAATTTAGAAATTTCCAAATCTGAACTAAACCGGAAATTGTTGGCCGCAACATGTCTAACACAGAGGCAGTGGGGAATTGAGTGTTTAGTCACAGAACAATCTGATTGCTCCAATAAATTAAAGTACAGTCGCTACAGACAATAATGTCCAGGCCAGCACGCCATGGCTTAACTTCACAAAACATGAATGAGAGTATAGAACCAATAGACACTTTATGTATGGAGCTGCAAAATGAGCTGTACACTTTCTGATACGTGTATTCATAGATAGGGTTCTAAATTAGTGAAACTATCCAGATCTGCTACATCAGCTGAATAACTCAAGTCTATTACTGCTTTTGGCATTTTCACATTTATTAGAGCACGTTTTGAGCAGCCTTTTTTTGGATCTGGAGCATTTAAAGGGTTATTCAATAAGAGAGTACAGTGCAATTTCGAGGCAGTTTCGGCTATTCAGAAAGCTGTTGATTGACAGTGAAAAACGGTACATTCCACAGCAGAACGCTGCAATTCGGCGACCTTTGGTGGCAGTGAAATTGTGTCATAGAGAAGTAATGGTTAATCTCTTCAGAGAACACTGAAAACACCAAAATGTTACCAAAATGCCCAGATTTTCAGTGGTTCAGTTCGACAGGTTTAAACCAGCCAATCCCATAGGATTCAAAGTTAGAAAATACCACTGTTTTTATTATATTTTTTATTCATCTGTTTATTTTCAGTTTCAGTAAAAACCCTTGTTATTTACTTATATTTTATAATTTTTTGGCTATTAATTTACTGTATTTATTAGGTTATATTTTTGACTCCTTTTTTAATGGCGTTTTTTCTTTAAATTCCGTAACAGACCATTTTATTATTTTTTATGGGACCTATTTTATTATTGCCGCACATTTTCATGCATTTTTATTATTTTAAACACTTTTTGTTAAAAGAGTTCCATCTTTGTGTTTTTTAACCAGTTCGGCGACGTTCGACGGCTGATCGGCTTTTTTCGGCGGTGAGTTTAGCGAACGGTGGCTATTTTTGCCGGTCAGTACGGGGGATCATCAGCTATTTTCAGCGGCGTTCGGCAGAGCTTGGGCTGTTTTCAGCAACATGCAGCGGGCTTTGGCAATTCTTTGTTCGCCGTACTTTGGGGACCCTGCGATGAATAGTTAATTCACCGCAGGGTTGGCAAACTGAAATCACTGAAGAACGAACGAAACCGCACCGAAATGTCTCTTTGAATAACCGTCTTAATGTCATTCTTTTGTTAAGGGACCAGACATTATGTGCAACGCCAGTAGCCAAGAATATTTCACCACCGATATTCTTTGCATCCGTTTTAGAATTTTGTCCTCTCTATAGATAGAACTCATCAAAATCATATTTTCCCAGCATCTATAACTTCACTTTTTGCATTTTGTGGACTAGAAGTGAATGTTGTAATTACAGTGCGCTCTTATTTAATTAAAATATAAAGAAATCCGTGCGTCGTTTATTGTTGTTGTTGTTTGATGATTAACGACTCAACCTTTCATTTGACATTTCATTTATTAACCTTCTATTGCAACTGTACTTGTACTGTGGGCTGTTGGAGATGTTACATTTGTTTCACTATAATCATTTTTAGGAATAAAAATATTGCGTCAAAAACCTAATTACAAAATGAAAATATACAGTATGCGGCAATGTGCTGAATAATAGAGGGTGCTATTGTAAAGCTTTTAGTAGTGGTTCACTAATGGATAAATTGTGTGCAACTTTTATTTCTTAGGGCCTCGGTACTAATGGCTCTATTCCAACCAGCCACTTTATCAGCATCTCAAGTTGTAACAGTTGGCAGCCTCTTTTAGTATCAGCTTCTGGAGTCCATAGGACTCCATAGAGAGAAGTGCACCCTATGAGCGCAGGGTCGTGCCGGGATCATGGAAGGACAATAGGGCACATGGCTTGGTTGGAATAGTGTCTTAACCTCCCCGGCGGTCTAAATTTCGTGTCTAAAAGCGTCTCAATTTTTTTTTAACGAAAATGTGTTTTTGGACATAGTTAGCCTGTAATATTTAGGAATCACGCACTGAAATCCGTGCAATCAAGAGTCCTTACTGGTAAAATCCTTTATAAATAAATAAATTAATTAATTTTAAAAAAAAATCGTAAATACACTGAGTCCGATAAAGTTTGAAACACGACATAATAATTTATTATCCCAAAAATAATTATCCAAAATAATGAAAATAAATGATATTCAATAAAATACAACAAAAAACACTGAACTCTGTCTGAAGACAAGGGTGAGACGATGTATGATCTGTTTCTTATCCTGTAGTGCCACTTAGTGGCCGTTCATAAACATTGCACTTTGGATTACTGTGTTTTATGAATTTTTTCTAAGTTTGCTGCTGGTCCCGCCCCCTGCATCGTGTGACTCGCAGGGAGCCTTCCAGGAAGCAGCTCGCCGATCACACTGCGGGGGACAGCGAGGGAGCCAGGAGGAGGTGAGTATGCATCCAGCCCGAGTGTGGCTCGGGGTTACCGTTCGCGGTAGTGAAATTTAACCCCGGGTCACAATCGGGAATACCGCCGGGGAGGTTAAGCTGTTAATGTTTGCAGCTGCAACGCAATATTAGTGACTTGATTCGTCACTTCGATGGCTCATTTGGAACTGGGCCACCAGTCTTTAATACATTAAAGGTATCTTCTTGTGGTTTAGAGCATTTTTTCCCAATCCTGGGCCTAACAAGTCCGATTTTAAGGATTCCCTTGGGGAAATGCAGATTGAATCCTGCAATCACTGAGCAGCAAATCATATCACCTGTGCTGTGCTTCACATATCCTGCAAACCTGGCCTGTTAGGGGTAACCAAGGACCAAAGGGTGGAAATCACTGGTTTAGAGACCACAGACCCTCAAATTTGCATTAAATTCCCACCTGACTTGAATTTTCTTTTTATATTTGACACAATAATTTTGATGACGACAAGCACTTCTAAAATTTCGTTGTAAAGGTAAGCTTTGGTAGCGATGTTATCTGTGTGTTATGTTAACATAATCATTAGAAATTGTAAACAGTAAAAAGAAAAAAAGGAAACAGACAAAAAAATTTAAAATTAAATTAGGGGTCAAACATTTCCAACACGGGATCCTCACGATGGTTATGGAAGGAGATATCCATAAATGTTACATAGTTACATAGTTATATAGGCTGAAAAAAGACATACGTCCATCGGGTTCAGCCTCTCCCACATAACCTACTGCTGTTGATCCAAAAGAAGGCAAAAAACCCAGTCTGAAATATGCAACATACCGGGAAAAAATTCCTTCTTGACCCCAGAATGGCGTCAGATTTCTCCTTGGATCAAGAAGCTTTTACCCACATATTAAATATTATAACCCTTAATATTCTGTGTCTGCAGGAAGTCATCCAGTCATTTTTTAAAAGTCTGTACAGACTCTGACCCAACCACCTCAACAGGCAGAGAATTCCACAGCTTTATTGTTCTCACCGTAAAATAACCCTTCCTATGCTTTAAGCTAAATTTTCTTTCTTCCAGTCTAAATGGATGACCCCTTGTCCTGTGTATAGTCCTGTTAATGAATAGGTTATCAGACAATGGTTGATAATGGCCTCGTATATATTTACAGTATATAAGGTTATCAGATCCCCTCTAAGGCGCTGTTTCTCTAAACTAAACAGGTTTAAGCTTGTTAGTCTTTCCTCATAACTTTCCCCTTATTAATTTAGTTGCCCGTCTCTGCACTTTTTCTAGCGCTATAATATCTTTTTTTAAGTCAGGTGCCCAAAATTGCACGGCATATTCAAGGTGCGGCCTGACCATTGATTTATACAGAGGCAAAATTATGTTTTCATCCCGTGAGTGAACTCCCCTTTTAATGCCAATACCTTGCTGGCCTTGGCAGCTGCTGTTTGACATTGCACATTGTTACTTAGTTTGAAGTCTATGATTATTCCCAAATCCTTCGGCTGGGGTCAGACGAGCGTGATTTCTACGGACTGTACGTCCGTGCAGTACGGACATCGTCAGTACGGATGACGCAGTAGTGGTCACACAGTCCGTTTTTTCACTGAAGTTATTTTTTGACGGATGTAGGAGGGGAAAATAAATTACAATGAAAAAACATTCTGTCCGTCAAAAATGCTGGACGTATAAATGCAGTCCGTCTGACCATGCTCCATCACTCACACACAAAGCTATGCAGACGTTGTGGACGTGGCGCACTCCGCACGTCCGTTCTAGCAGTATTACGTTCTTGCCTAACCTGCGTCCGTTTGCAGCGTCCGTCATGCGTCCGCAGTTCAGTGCGGACGTACTTCATGTGTCAGGCTCCAATGGACTTTCTTTCATGCTATCACGGACGTACTTTTAGGCGCAATCACGGACGTGAACACTACGCTCGTCTGACACCAGCCTTCTCCTGCTTGGATTTCCCAGGATTTTCACAGTGTGACCTTTCCAGCGATGCCTCTCTTTAACCCCTTACATGCCGGTCCGCGATCCGCGCCAATCGGCGCTGGATCGCGGACTTGTCCCGGAGGTGGCATCAATTGGGCAGTTTACCCCCTAGCTGCCAAGTGGAGATATGGGAGTCCTTTGGACCTCCGTATCTCCCAATTGGTGGCAGCTAGAGGGCCATGTTTTGCAAGAGCATGGCCTTTGCAATGATACCAAACATGACCATGTTTGGTGTAAAACAAAATAAAATAAAAATAAAAAAAATCTAATAAATAAATAAAAAATATTAAAAACATTTTATTTAAAAAAAATAGTTTTTTGTCTTTGTCATATAATAAAATAGGACTTCAAATCGCGTTTAAACATGATGCGCACAAAACAGTCAAAATGAGCTCAGCACACAGAGGTGAAATGGCTTAGCAGTGATGGGGTTTAAAAGCAAAAACATGTAAACATAGGGTATTTCTAAACTCAGGACAAAATTTTGAAACTATTTCCCTGTGGTCTTTTTTGGCGGTTTTAGATTTTGGGGGTCAGAGTTAGAAAAAGTGGGGTTTTTTTTTCAGTTTTTTCATCATATTTCATAAATGTTTATAGTAAATTATACGATATGATGAAAATAATGGTATATTTAGAAATTCCATTTAATGACTTGAAAAATGGTATGTAATATGTGTGGGTTCCATAAACGAGTAAGAGGAAAATTAGAGCTAAACACAAACAACGCAGAAACGTAAAAACTGCAGTGGGTGATGTGTGAAAGCTTGAACCCGATGGACGCACAGCTTTTTTCAGCTTGCAGTCAGGTCCAGAAATATTGGGACATCGACACAATTCTAACATCTTTGGCTCTATACACCACCACAATGGAGTTGGAATGAAACAAACACAATGTGCTTTAACTGCAGACTGTCGGCTTTAATTTGAGGGTATGTACATCCAACTCAGGTGAACGGTGTAGGACTTACAGCAGTATTAAGAAGGGAAAGTTTGATTTATGATTATTATTCTGTCCCATTACCTTTGGTCCCTTAACAAGTGGGAGGCACATCTGCAAACTGCTGTAAGTCCTACACCGTTCACCTGAGTTGGATGTACATACCTTCAAATTAAAGCTGACAGTCTGCAGTTAAAGCACATTGTGTTTGTTTCATTCCAACTCCATTGTGGTGGTGTATAGAGCCAAAGATGTTAGAATTGTGTCGATGTCCCAATATTTATGGACCTGACTGTAAGCTGAAAAAAAGCTGTGCGTCCATCGGGTTCAACCTTTCACACATCACTTACTGCTGTTGATTCAAAAGAAGACAAAAAAACCCAGTCTGAAGTGTTCGCCTTATATGGAACACACTGGGGAAAAATCCCTTCTTGACTCCAGAATGGCGTCAGAATTCTCCTTGGATCAAGCAGATTTTACTGACATATTAAACATTATAACCCTTAATATTCTGTGTTTGCAGGAAGTCATCCAGTTGTTTTTTAAAAGTCTGTACGGTCTCTGACCCGACCACCTCAACAGGCAGAGAATTCCACAGCTTTATTGTTCTTACTGTAAAATAACCCTTCCTATGCTTTAGGCGGAATTTCCTTCCAGTCTTAATGTTGGGAGTAGACGTTGGAATGAGAGTAGATTGTCTTCAAAAATGTCTCGTTCCTTAACTGGGATAATTAGGAAAAAAGATTTGTCGATTTAAGTGTTCGTAGGGTGTTTTATTCAAAAAAGAAAGATTGTTTAAGTCATGTACACGTGCCATGGCGGGGGGAGGGGTTATGTTTTCCATCAAAATTCAGAAAAAGAAGTTTCTTTCTGGGATCAAGTTATGATGCAGCTGGATAATGGATAAGATTATTATTTTCTGATCACACAAACATGTAAACACAGGGCGTGTAAATACAGGAAATGTCTTCATTTAAAACATAATAATTATTCTTTGGTCTTAATTATCCTTCATCTATATAGCGCCACATATTCCACAGCGCTTTACAAGATCAATATACAAGGAGTTGATACATTGAATTACCACACATGGATGATGACCTGATTCAGGGGGATCCTGTTACCAAGGGAACTAACAATCTATGAGAAGTACAAGTATTTTGTGAGGTCGGCGCATCCATATCGTTAGGTGTCTTGCCCAAGGACTCTCGCTGGTGGCGTCTTCTGAGTGGGGTCTAGGGAAAGTAGGGAAAAAGAAATAGATCAACTTAAAAGTACTAACACCTAAATATACCTGAGATGGTAAGGAGCAGAGGAGCTGTAAGCATCTTCCTAATCCATAATATAGACTTGGCTTTACGTTTCAATGGAAATATCGGCTATATCGATTCAATTTGAGTTTTTCGGTATGCCGACTTCCCGGAAAAAATATGAAAATGCTAAAAGCTGATGATGAATGTTTTTTCCGGCATGGAAATAGAGAGAGTAAGGCTAGGGTCAGACGAAAGCATTTTTCCCCGCGAACGTGAAAAAGTGCGTCCGAACGCATTGACGTATTTTTTCACGGAATGCGCAAAAACGGTCAGACGACGCGCATTGTCGGTCGTGATTTTGTACGGATCGTCAATAAAACTCTTTTTGCGTCTGGACGTTATGTAGGCTGGACATTAGCAGCGTCTGACATCTCCTAATCTCGCACACACGCCGCTATGCCGCAGCTGCGCACTCAGTACGTCAGTACTAGCGGTTCAGCGTTCTCAAAAAAAATGCGTTCAAATTCCACTTGCGTTGCACGGCCGGACTTTTGTGCGGCCGTACATCGCATATTGGCCATCATTGCCCGTCATCTGCTGCTAGTGCGGCCGTAATTATGTGCGCCAGAACGCACGTTAAAAGTGCGCTGGCCTGACCCCAGCCTTAGACTTAAATCTTTTTTAGCTCTGCCATTTTACCGGCCATCTTCTTTTCATACCGACAGCATTTGTCGATTATCGGGTCAAGCCTAAATATTTCAATTGAATCAGCTGATATCTAAAAAAAAAATAGTGGCCGCAAGCATACGATATTTTTTTCGGGAAAAAAAAATGGCTGGCAGGATTAAATCAAGCCATTAGTCTTTTATAAAGACCGGTTAGATTGGGGATCTCTTCTCTATCCACTGCTGATCGGCATGTTGGTCCAGTCTATATATATATATATATATATATATATATATATATATAAATAAATATATATATATATATCCCTATCACAATCTTCGCGTTAAAACGCTTGCAAAACGCATGAATTTGTGCGGCAAACGTTAAATATTAACGCACGTAAATCAACGCTGGAATTATAATCCTCGCACATTTTTTCATCCGTTGAGCAATAGCGAGCTTTAAGGCTGGGGTCAGACGAGCGCACTTTTAACGTGCATTCTGGCGCACTTAATCACGGCCGCACTAGCAGCAAATGACGGGCAATGACAGCCAATATACGAAGTATGGTCGCACGAAAGTCCGGCCGCGCAACTCAAGTGGAAAATGAACGCATTTTTTCGAGAACGCAGAACCGCTAGTACGGACGTACAGAGTGCGCTGCGCCCGCTAGCGGTGTGTGTGTGTGATTTGGAGACGTCAGACCCTGCTCGTGTCCGGCCAACATAACGTCCAGACGCAAAAAGTTTCCTGGTTTGGATTCGTAAAACATCACGCACGAAAATGCGCATCGTATGACCGTTTTCGTATATTCCGTGAAAAAATACATCAATGCGTTCGGACGCACTTTTTTTACGTTCGCGTGTAAAAATGCTTTCGTTTGACCCTAGCCTTAACGGACACGCGCAAATGCGCGCGCAGCAACGTTGCGTGCAGAAATCAGTGTGCGGACTGTTTTTTTCACGTGATTCAGCCAATCAGAATTAAGAACCACAATTATCTCACGTTAAGTTTTTGTGCCTGTCAAAGTCAATCTGCGCATATATGCTGCAGCAATAAAAAATGCACACACAACTTCTCAAATTTATTGGTTTGGTATGAGTAGAATGTGTAATTATACTTTGCAGCATATTTTTTTTGAGCTGGTGTATTTGGTTTCAGCCAGGTTGATAGAATTTGCCATCAACACCAGCTTTTAGGAGTTGCTAAAATTATGCGCGCAAAGGCTGTGCGTTACAAACTGTGTATAGATTGTAATACCATCCGCGTACCGGCGCACAAACGCATTTGCGCTCACAATGTTAAGTATAGGATGCGTGCAGTACAGTAAGCTCGCACAGTGTTCACGCAGGTTCACCCGCAGTAGACGAATACGCGATTTCGTTGCACTGACATTGTAGTACGATGTTCAGCGCAAAGGGTTTTACCCCTCACATTAATGCGTTTTTGCGGCGCAAACGTTTGCGCGAAGATTCTAATAGGGCCCATGTACCCAAACCCAGTGCCGGACTGGCCTACCGGGATACCGGGAGGAATCCCGGTAGGCTGCTTAAACCTTGGGGCCGGTTTTATTTTTTTCCTTTATTTTTTAAAAAATTTTCTTTATTGAAACTGATGACCCGGGCCGCAGGCATGGGCGTCCACAGGTTGGCGTCCACAGGTTGGGGCAAGGGGGGCACGTGCCCCCCCCCTGGAATGGGGTCAGCCGCGGAAGCAAATCCTTAAATTTGCGGCGCTGCACGCCGCCTGCCTGCCTCAGCCTGCACTATTTGTTTTTAAAGCAGGCAGCGGCGGCGGCCGCGACGCTGTCTCCGCACGTCAGACCACATGTATGTGGGCGTGGTCAGGGAGATAGAGTGGTGGGAATCGGGATTATCGTCCCCCTCTGCCCCTCACTCACCGCGCGGCACCACCATCCAGCCTGAGCCTGCAGGCGGCCTCCACCAGGCAGCATCTTCCAGCCCCTGCGGCCTCTGGTGTCAGACCAGCCCCTGCGGTCTCCCCTCCAGCATCCAGGCAGGCTGAGTCTCCCTGCCCTACGGCCTCCAACATCCAGCCAGGCTGCTGCGGCCTCCAACATCCAGCCAGGCAGCTGCGGCCTCCGGCTCCGACATCCAGCCAGGCAGCTGCGGCCTCCGGCTCCCATCCAGGCCCCTGCGGCCTCCCCAGGCTCCAGCATCCAGGCAGAGGCAGGCAGCCCGGGACTACGACCACCTCTTCAAGCTGCTCCTTATCAGAAACAGCGGTGAGTTCGGGAACTCAGGGCAGTGGTTGTTAGAGGAGAAGGGGGGAGGGGGTGAGAGAGGCCTGCCCTTTACAGACAGAGAGAAGTTCTGAACAAACAAACACACAACTTGTGTGCTTGTTGTTTGTTCATAACTTCTGTCTGTAAATTATTTGAAAATCAGGAATTAAAGATAAAAAAACACCCACAATACTGTATAGCTCTGTGTCATACACTCATACACACCGCACATTACTGTACTGCTCTGCGATACCCTCAAAACACACCACACATTACTGTACTGCTCTGCGATACCCTCAAAACACACCGCACATTACTGTATTGCCCTGCGATGCCCTCAAAAGACACCGCACAGTACTGTATTGTTCTGCGATGCCCTCAAAACACACCGCACATTACTGTACAGCTCTGCGATACCCTCAACACACACCGCACATTACTGTATAGTTCTGCGATACCCTCAACACACACCGCACATTACTGTATTGCTCTGCGATAACCTCAAAACACACCGCACAGTACTGTATTGCTCTGCGATACCCTCAAAACACACCGCACATTACTGTACAGCTCTGCGATACCCTCAACACACACCGCACATTACTGTATTGCTCTGCGATACCCTCAAAACACACCGCACATTACTGTATTGCCCTGCGATGCCCTCAAAAGACACCGCACAGTACTGTATTGTTCTGCGATGCCCTCAAAACACACCGCACATTACTGTACAGCTCTGCGATACCCTCAACACACACCGCACATTACTGTATTGCTCTGCGATACCCTCAAAACACACCGCACGTTACTGTATTGCCCTGCGATGCCCTCAAAACACACCGCACATTACTGGAGCTGGTAGAAAATTATTTCCAGGGCTGGTTTTTATCCCCAGTCCGGCCCTGCCCAAACCTGTCCTCAGGAGCCGCTGACAGGCCAGGTTTGCAGATATGTGAAGCACAGCACAGGTGATTGAATCTTGCAATCACTGAGCAGAAAATCCTGTCTGTATTTCCCCAAGGGAATCCTTAAAACCTGGCCTGTTAACGGGTCCCGAGGACAGGTTTGGGAAACGCTGTCATAGAGAAATCTGATATGAAAATATTAATAATGTCGTAAAATCACCAGAGAAAGCGAATAGTATCCCTGCTTTAATTGTATGTTGCGGAATCTCTCTTTTTTTAAATGTATTGATGATATAAATCTTTAAATAACCTGTAAGTCAGTGATTTGGTTGTAACTGCTGAGACGGCTGTTCATTTTTCTCCTTTACTTAACAAATCTGTTGACCTTTCTAAAGTGAGGCTTCAAGGTAAGGAACATGGAGTTTGTTCTGCACCTGTCATGTCAGTCATTATCCTTTTTGACCTTACTTGTGCTCTCGGTTTGAAATGTTCCAGATTAATGAGGCATTTGTTCTGAATGAAGAATCTATTTAAAATACATGTTTAATGAGTTGCTGAAGATTAATGATAATTATCTGTTTGCTTAGAATGCGAGATTGTTGCCACGTTTTGGCAGCGCTGCAAGTGGAAATGAGCACTGAGTGGGGCACACGTTCAAAAACTGCTGAGGCAGTGTCTTCTTTTGGTAATATCATTCATATAAAAGTGGAGATGGCAAGAACAACTTAAAATTAGTTCTAGAGTGTTCTGTTTACGCAGTGGTATATGTGGAAAGAATGGCCGAAAATTCAGGCATTAAATGAATTTTAGAATACTTAACATGTCTGGCATTTCACACACGCTCAGGGTAAGTGTTTGGATAGCTAACAAAGGGCCCGATTTAATTCGGCACGATCGCCGAAATTTATTGATTTTTTTTCTACTGCAATTCGGCTGGTTCTTGATTCACTTAACCCCTTCACTACCGAAAAACGAGATATCTTGGGCTTCAGAGGCACCATCTGATGCCCCGATATCGAGACATCTCGATCTGCTGATCTGCAGCCCAAAAGAAAGTAATATTAATTTGCAGCAAACAAATTATGTTTGTTTTTGGGCTGCAGAAGATGCCCCTAAAGTTTTAGCCCTGTGGGCATAATGTCCAAAGAGCTAAAACTGTAAAATCAGCTGCTCAAAGCTCTGAAATATCGGACATTCAGCAGCCGGTGCAGGGGGAAAAAAACAAGAAAAACCTGCAGCTCAAACCTCAGAAACTCAATTTGGCAGTAGGTGGCGCCATCTACTGGCCAAATAGGTTATTTACAGTAATAGCTATTTATTATTGTATAATTATTTTAAAATGATTTTACAAAACAACACTGGTTTCTTACAATGTTTTTTTGGAAAATCGCTTGGTAGTGAAGGGGTTAAGGACATACCATATTTCCGTTCCTGTTAAAAAAATTAATAAATTGGCTCAGTTATCAGCACTCACTCCTATATTCGCGAATTGAAGTTTTCGGCTTTAGCAACTCAGTCAGGGCCGGATTAAGATCTCTATGGGCCTGGAGCTGAATATTTTGGTGGTCTTTTTTTGGAATTTAGTGAAATGACAACATATTTTAGGCTATTTAATATTGAATATATAGGTATATCTAACCAGGCAGATACTGTGTGAGTAAATTTCCATTCAGATTTCAATCATCACAGCGTGTAAAATAATTTTTTCATATTTTATCATCCAAACCTCTGGTTATATATTCTATAGGGAATTCTTGTTCAAAAAATAAATAAATGGGAACCTGTAACTGCATTTTTCTGAGAAAAATATACAGATATACAAAATTAGATATCTCCCATGTGCTTTGGGTAATGGTGTTTTATGAATAATATGACTATGTATAAAACACTGACCTTGCTCCCAGCGTGAGAAAGGAGAATTTTAGTAATGGCAGTGGTATTGCTAATTCTATACGTGACAAATGGACAATACCATCGCTTTGGAACAAAAAAATAAATAAATAAAAAAAATTCTTTTAGATTTTACATTGTCATGTTTGGTATCAATGCAAAGGCCAGACTCTGTCCTGTCTGACACCTCAGTTGACCTTGCGAGGTGTAAAGATTAGTGGTGCAGGGTTCCAAAGCTGTGTTAGAAAGAAAAAATAAAGAAATATTATTTTATTTTTATTGTTACATAAAACCTGGTTATGTTTGGTATCATTGCAAAGGTCATGTTCTGACCTTTCCAGTGATACCTCACCTGACCCTGTAGCTACTATGGAGGTGGAGATATAGGGGTCCAAATGCCAATCAATGCAGACAAATTTATCCTTTCTGTGGGCCTATTCTGGGGCATGGGCCTGGAGCTGCTGCTCCATCTGCCCCTATGTTAATCCGGCCCTGAACTCAGTCCATATTTATCGGTAAACCGTAAAGCAAAAAAATAAAGTGCTGAATGTGCTCGATAAATGGATTTGCAACACAGGGAAACAGAGAATATCAGACTCAAACCCTCATTTAGAAATTTAAGTTTTAAATAGGCTTGCTAAGGCTAGGGTCAGACTAGCGCAGTTTTAACGTGCGTTTAGCCGCACGAAATCACGGCCGTACTAGCAGCAAATGACGTCCAATGCCGGGGAACATACGACGAACGGCCGCACGAAAGTTCGTCCGCGCAACGCAAGTGGCCAACGAACGCATTTTTTCGAGAACGTCAAACCGCTACTACTGACGTACAGAGTGCGCTGCGGCCGCATAGCGGCGTGTGTGTGTGATTGGGAGACGTCAGACGCTGCTAATGTCCGGCTAACATCACGTCCAGACACAAAAAGTGTTTTATTGACGATCCGTACAAAATCACGGACGAAAAGGCGCATCGTATGACCGCTATCGCGTATTCCGGGAAAAAATACGTACGTTCGTTCGACCGCACTTTTTCACGGACAACGTGAAAAATGCGTTCGTCTGACCCTAGCCTTAGACTAGGGTCAGACGAAAGCATTTTTCCCCGCGAACGTGAAAAAGTGCGTCCGAGCGCATTGACGTATTTTTTCACGGAATGCGCAAAAACGGTCAGACGACGTGCATTTTTGGGCGTGATTTTGTACGGATCGTCAATAAAACTCTTTTTGCGTCTGGACGTTATGTAGGCTGGACATTAGCAGCGTCTGACGTCTCCTAATCACGCACACACGCCGCTATGCCGCAGCTGCGCACTCAATACGTCAGTACTAGCGGTTCAGCGTTCTCAAAAAAATGCGTTCAAATTCCACTTGCGTTGCACGGCCGGACTTTTGTGCGGCCGTACATCGTATATTGGCCGTCATTGCCCGTCATCTGCTGCTAGTGCGGCCGTAATTATGTGCGCCAGAACGCACGTTAAAAGTGCGCTGGTCTGACCCCAGCCTTAGATGCGAAAAACAGCATCATGCTGGCCGAAAATATTTTTTTGGGGTCTTTCAGGCAATTTACTGGGCTGCTCTGGTTTCAGAACAACATCTTGTTTTAAATTTTTCAGCTGTGTCCGGATTTTTTTTTTCAGTTGAATAAGACAATTTTTTTTATTTTTTTTAAAAGAACAGCCAAAATAGTGAAATTGAGCCCAAAATCAACAGGGATGCTCAGATTTTGCATGTGTAATATATCAGTTGTTCTAGTAAATAAAAAGCTAGTTAAAAAAAAAAACGACACATGATTAAATTTCACTACAATTCACTTTTTAACCCCTTCACTATCGATATTGAGATATCTTGGGCTTCAAAGGCACCAACTGGTGCCCCAATGTCGAGATATCTCGAACTGCTGATCTGCAGCCCAAACGCAAATGAAATGAAGTTGCTGCAAACAAATTTCATTTGCTTTTTGGCTGCAGAAGGTGCCCCCAAAGTTTTATCCCTGTGGGCATAATATCCAAAGTTATATCTGTAAAATCAGCTGCTCAAAGCTCTGAAATACCGGGCTTTCAGCAGTCGATGCAGGGAGAAAAAGAAGAAAATAGACCAGCCCGCTCAAACCTAGCCGCCATCTACTGGCCAAAAATAGTTATAAAAATGCAAATATTTTTTATTTCATAATTAATTAAAAATGATTTTGCAAAAAAACACTGGTTTCTGACAATGTTTTTTGGAAAATCACTTGGTAGCGAAGAGGTTAAAAAAAGTACCAATTTATTTTCACTTGTGCTATACTGGGGTAATGTTTCGTTTCATTCTGGAAGGGGCATGAAAATTCACTGTTAACTGTTTCATATGTAAAATGTGACACAAATACACAAACACAACTGCAACACCGTTACTCTTTGAAAAGTAGCGTGGGTTGTCAACGCCCGGGGCCAGCCAAGAATTGTGCGCCCCCCCCCAACCTGTGGACACGTTATCGATATTGCCCCAGCTCTCACATGGATATTGCCCCAGCTCACACATGGATATTGCCCCAGCTCACACATGGATTTGCCCCAGCTCATGGATTTGCCCCAGCTCACACATGGATTTGCCCCAGCTCACACATGGATTTGCCCCAGCTCATGGAAATGCCCCAGCTCACACATGGATTTGCCCCAGCTCATGGAAATGCCCCAGCTCACACATGGATTTTCCCCCAGCTCATGGATTTGCCCCAGTTCATGGATACTGCCCCAGCTCATGGATTTGCCCGAGCTCATGGATATGCCCCAGCTCATGGATTTGCCCCAGCTCATGGAAATGCCCCAGCTCATGGAAATGCCCCAGCTCACACATGGATTTGCCCCAGCTCATGGATTTGCCCCCAGCTCATGGATATTGCCCCAGCTTACACATGGATTTGCCCCAGCTCATGGATTTGCCCCAGCTCACACATGGATTTGCCCCACCTCATGGAAATGCCCCAGCTCATGGAAATGCCCCAGCTCACACATGGATTTGTCCCAGCTCATGGATTTGCCCCAGTTCATGGATACTGCCCCAGCTCATGGATTTGCCCCAGCTCATGGATACTGCCCCAGCTCATGGAAATGCCCCAGCTCATGGAAATGCCCCAGCTCACACATGGATTTGCCCCCAGCACATGGATTTGCCCCCAGCTCATGGATATTGCCCCAGCTCACACATGGATATTGCCCCAGCTCACACATGGATTTGCCCCAGCTCATGGATTTGCCCCAGCTCACACATGGATTTGCCCCACCTCATGGAAATGCCCCAGCTCATGGAAATGCCCCAGCTCACACATGGATTTGCCCCAGCTCATGGATTTGCCCCCAGCTCATGGATATTGCCCCAGCTTACACATGGATTTGCCCCAGCTCATGGATTTGCCCCAGCTCACACATGGATTTGCCCCACCTCATGGAAATGCCCCAGCTCATGGAAATGCCCCAGCTCACACATGGATTTGTCCCAGCTCATGGATTTGCCCCAGTTCATGGATACTGCCCCAGCTCATGGATTTGCCCCAGCTCATGGATACTGCCCCAGCTCATGGAAATGCCCCAGCTCACACATGGATTTGCCCCCAGCACATGGATTTGCCCCCAGCTCATGGATATTGCCCCAGCTCACACATGGATATTGCCCCAGCTCACACATGGATATTGCCCCAGCTCACACATGGATTTGCCCCAGCTCATGGATTTGCCCCAGCTCACACATGGATTTGCCCCAGCTCATGGAAATGCCCCAGCTCACACATGGATTTGCCCCAGCTCATGGATTTGCCCCAGCTCATGGATATGCCCCCAGCTCATGGATTTGCCCCAGCTCTCACCTGGATATTGCCCCAGCTCCGGATCCAGCAGGGGTTGAGGGGGCCCAGATGCCGGGCAGCGGGAGTGCCTGCCCGGTCCTGAACAGCGTGCGAGTCCGTCCTGTTGAAGGGGAGTCGGCTGCGTGCGTGCGCAGGTCACGCGGTCCGGCCAGTCAGGTGGTACAGAGACTCAGTACCACCTGATTAGACGGACCACGTGACCTGCGCCTGCACGCAGCCGCATCCCCTTCAATCAACAGGACGGACTCACTGTTCAGGACCGGGCAGGCACTCCCGCTGCCCGGCATCTGGGTCCCCTCAACCCGCGGGCCCTTGGGCGGCGCCCGAGGGCCCGGCGGGTCAGTCCGGGCCACAAGTTTTAGGGGCGCAAATTTCTTTTGAAATTATGCGCCCCTAAGAAAACTGCGCCCAGGGCCACGGCCCCCCCTGCCCCCCCATGCTACGCCACTGCACCTACTATCCCCAAAACAATGGTCCCCAATCCTGGTCCTCAGGTTCCCTAACAGGCCAGATTTTGCAGATCACCTTGGGGAAACACAGACTGAATCCTGCAATCACTGAGCAGAAAATCATATCACCTGTGCAGTGCTTCAGATATCCTGCAAACCTGGCCTGTTAGGGGACCTGAGGATCAAAGTTGGAGATCAGTGCCGTGAAAACCTATCCTTCTGACTCTTCCTAAACTGGTTACTGCCCCTGCACCCCTCATATTTTATTACAGTGACGGTGGTGGCTCCGTCTTCCAGTTCCTTTGCACTTATACAAGGCAACAGAAGTCAGGTCTGTTTGCTAATTGAATATCTCCACAGGGAAAACATCAATCCTGCATTAACCCAAGACATACCCAGGACATACCCAGGACATATTTGAAAACGAGAGAAATCTCAATCTATCCTTCCTGGTAAAATACTTTATAAATAAATAACCTCTTCACTACCGATATCGAGATATCTCAGGCTTCAAAGGCACCATCTGGTGCTCCAATATCGAGATATCGCGATATGCTAATCTGCAGCCCAAAAGCACATGAAATTCGCTTGCTGCAAATGAATTTCGTCTGCTTTTGTGCTGCAGAAGCTGCCCCCAAAGTTTTAGCCCTGTGAGCATAATGCCCAAAGAGTCAAAACTGTAAGGCTAGGGTCAGACGAACGCATTTTTATGTTGTCTGTGAAAAAGTGCGTTCGAACGAATGGACGCATTTTTTCACAGAATACGTGATAGTGGTCATACGATGCGCATTTTCGTCCGTGATTTTGTACGGATCATCAATAAACCCTTTTTGTGTCTGGACGTTATGTTGGCCGGACATTAGCAGCGTCTGACGTCTCCTAATCACACACACACGCCGCTAGCGGACGCAGCGCACTCTGTATGTCAGTACCTGCGGTTTCACGTTCTCGAAAAAATGCGTTCATTTTCCACTTGCGTTGCGCAGCCGGACTTTTGTGCAACCGTACTTCGTATATTGGCCGTCATTGCCCGGCATCTGCTGCTAGTGCGGCCGTGATTAAGTGCGCCAGAACGCGCGTTCGCACTGCCTCAGTCTGACCCTAGCCTAAAATCAGCTGCTCAAAGCTCTGAAATATTGGACTTTCAGCAGCTGATGCAGGGAAAAAGAAGAAAATAGACAAGCCGCTAAAACCTCTAACTCATTTTGGCAGTAGATGGCGCCACCTACTGGCCAAAAATAGGTTATTTACATTACGACATAAAATAGGTATAAACTCAAATATTTCTTGTTTTTTAATTAATTAAAAATGATTTTACAAAAAAAACACTGGTTTCTGGCAATGGTTTGTTGGAAAGAAATCACTTGGTAGCGAAGGGGTTAAAAAAGATGTAGAAGTGGGATTTCATTGGCTGAATTATATTTTTTGGTAGTGAAAGGGTTTATAAAATGCATACTATAGAACAGTGTTGGTGAACCTTGGCCCCCAGATGTTTCTGAACTACAAGTACCATGATGCTCAGCCACCCTTATCTGTGACTCAGCATCATGGGATATGTAGTTCTGAAATAGTATAGCATATTTGAAGCCACATCTTCATTTGACTGTTTCCAAGGCCTAAAAAATAAAAGTTACTGCACTGGTGGAAGTAGTATTGCTAAATTTATTATGGCCATTGATTCTCTATGGTGGTTACGGGTCTCATTGGAGTTGTCCATTCTGTGAGGAGACTCTCCAAATTCTTAATATTTTCATCATTTATATAGCGCCAACAGTTTCCGCAGCGCTTTACAATAACCAAAGGGAATGAGATACAGATAAACGGACATAGGATGGAAACAAGAGGTGTAGAGGGTCCTGCTCATAGGAGCTTACAATATAGAGCAGCGATTCCCAACCACGGTCCTCAAGTACCCCTTAGGCTAGGGTCAGACTGAGGCAGTGCGAACGCGCGTGCAGGCGCACTTAATCACGGCCGCACTAGCAGCAAATGACAGGCAATGACGGCCAATATACGAAGTACGGTCGCACAAAAGTCCGGCTGCGCAACGCAAGTGGAAAATGAACGCATTTTTTCGAGAACGTTAAACTGCTACTACTGACGTACAGAGTGCGCTGCGTCCGCTAGCGGCGTGTGTGTGTGAATTGGAGATGTCAGACGCTGCTAATGTCCGGCCAACATAACGTCCAGACGCAAAAAGTGTTTTATTGATGATCCGTACAAAATCACGGATGCAAATGCGCATCGTATGACCGCTATCGCGTATTCCGTGAAAAAATGCGTCCATTCGTTCGAGCGCACTTTTTCACAGACAACGCGAAAATGCGTTCGTCTGACCCTAGCCTAACAGTCCAGGTTTTGAGGATTGCCTTGGGGAAATGCAGACTGAATCCTGCAATCACTCAAGAGCTCCCTATTAATATACCTCGATACAGAATGCATCTGTGAACATGTAACATAGTGACTATATACAGAATGCACCTGTAAACATGTAACATAGTGACTATATACAGAATGCACCTGTAAACATGTAACATAGTGACTATATACAGAATGCACCTGTAAACATGTAACATAGTGACCATATACAGAATGCACCTGTAAACATGTTCCATAGTGACTATATACAGAATGCACCTGTAAACATGTAACATACTGACTATATACAGAATGCACCTGTAAACATGTTCCATAGTGACTATATACAGAATGCACCTGTAAACATGTAACATAGTGACTATATACAGAATGCACCTGTAAACATGTAACATAGTGACTATATACAGAACGCACCTGTAAACATGTAACATAGTGACTATATACAGAATGCACCTGTAAACATGTAACACAGTGACTATATACAGAATGCACCTGTAAACATGTAACACAGTGACTATATACAGAATGCACATGTAAACATGTAACACAGTGACTATATACAGAATGCACCTGTAAACATGTAACACATTGACTATATACAGAATGCACATGTAAACATGTAACATAGTGACTATATACAGAATGCACCTGTAAACATGTAACACAGTGACTATATACAGAATGCACCTGTAAACATGTAACATAGTGACTATATACAGAATGCACCTGTAAACATGTAACACAGTGACTATATACAGAATGCACCTGTAAACATGTAACACATTGACTATATACAGAATGCACCTGTAAACATGTAACACAGTGACTATATACAGAATGCACCTGTAAACATGTAACACAGTGACTATATACAGAATGCACCTGTAAACATGTAACACATTGACTATATACAGAATGCACCTGTAAACATGTAACACAGTGACTATATACAGAATGCACCTGTAAACATGTAACACATTGACTATATACAGAATGCACATGTAAACATGTAACAAAGACTATTTGTGTTATTTTTTGTAATATCTTGCATTTATTACTTTGTATTTCTGTAACAACTGTAAAAACTTCAATGTTCTTGAACCCAGGACATACTTGAAAACGAGAGAAATCTCAATGTATCCTTCCTGGTAAAATACTTTATAAATAAATAAATAAACCACTGAGCAGCAAATCATATCACCTGTGCTGTGCTTCAGCTATCTGGAAAACATGACCTCTTGGTGGTACTTGAGGACCGCGGTTGGGAACAACTGATCTAGAATGATTGGGGTTGAGGAAGACAAGGGGAATTTTACTGGACGGCAGGATCATTAGTGCCAGTGGTTCGGGAATGGTGGGGCCATAGAGGCAGCTTCAATCATGTGTGAGTAGGTGAGCAGAGGGATGAGTTGCATCAGTGATGTGGTACGCTAATCTGAAGAGATGGGTTTTGAGGGATTTCTTGAAGGCCTGAAGGTCAGGGGAGAGTTTGATAGGGCATCTCATACGGACAATATGTGAGTTTTCACTATTGGGTGTATGTGAGTGAACAAGCTGGCACATTCATTTTTAGACACATGCATCTTGTAAAATGACACTTGTGGTGTTTTTAGCTTGTTTAGGATACATCTGTTGGTTTTTCTCTCATCGATTGTCTTGCTCTGTTTTTTCGGGTCCAGATCACAGACTTAGGATCTCTGCCCTTGTTCTTCCTCCGCTCGGTGGTATGTATGCGTTCCACCGTCATTCCTCAGTTTTCTCATAGCAGGGTAGGTAAGGAACAATATGGACATTCACTAAAGTGTGTCTTTGCCTTGATATATTTGCATAGGTGGCGGAGACACATTTGATCCCCGGTGTTTCATATGACTCCACACTATGCTAAGTTTAATTTGGCAGGGGGGCTGCTCCACAAATCCATTTTCGGAGGCTCGGGTCGAGTCAAGTAGGAACACTTGGGAATGCAGTTCCTCCACTTTTTTTCAGGAGTAATGGAGTTCCCTTTTGGCCGACACACTGAGACACTTCTGTTTGGTTACATATTACGTGAGGATTCCCTGAATCAATGCCAGTCCATCTTTATGTCTAAACACTGATATCAAATATATGTAGTGCTGGGTTAAGTGCAGCATGTCGCTGGTTAATTGCCGAGAAGACATTTTGGAGAGTTCCTGCTCTTATTTGTATATGACTAGACCCCTGTTTGGAGGCATGGAACGCAAATCGCAGCTGCAGCTTCCTATACTTATAAAGGAGAGGTGATCGCAGCTCCACTGGAGAGTCTCAGTTTTTTATGAACTTTGTGGTGTATCCCATGATGACCCGTATGATCTCTCAGCACTCACATTTTTTAACTTCTTCGCTACCAAGTGTTCTTCTATAACACCACTGGCAGGACCTGGTGGTTTTATGGAAAATAACTTTCCATTACCCGCACAGTAAATACATACAGAGGCATCCCTCTGTATCTGATAACAGTAGGTAGTTACTGAGAGGCAGAGGGCTCCCTCATCTGGTCCAAAACTGCTACTACATTGTTATTGTCATCATTAATATAGCGCCAACAGTTTCCACAGCGCTTATATAGCATGTACATTATAGCTTTGACTCCGTGTTTCTGAGAAGGAAAAACACATCTCAAAGCTTTCAAACAATTTCAACACATAGGCTGTCATATGCCGTGTGTTGAAATTATAGGGGTATGTTATGGAGCCCATTTGCAAATAAATTTCACTTGTAATAGTTGAAATTCCTTTGGATGGTTTCAGAATGAGACGAGATCGAGTTAACTCAATCTCGTGGCACCTGAAATTACTTTTGAAGATTGGGTATATGTGGTAATGGTAGGGAATGGGAGAAAATCCAAAGAATGATGAATGTACTGTCACCCACGACACAAATCATTTGGCATGATACTTATGATACACTACCAGGGGTGGACTAACCATTAGGGGAATAGGGCACTGCCGAGGGTCCTAGCCTAGGAGGGGGGCCCACGAGGGCTCCCTAAGGCTTGGTCAGGCCTGCCCTTTTAGTGGGGACCCATGTCACCCACAGATAAAGATCATGTGGAATTAGTATCAGCAGCCAGCTGTATATGTATCTGCCTGCTGTATATCAACATACCAGCCCCACTATACCAGACCGTAAGCCATAGCTGTGACTATATTTTTTTCATTTTGAAAATGGCATGGATAAATAAATAATGTATTTCAACAATGTACATATGGGCAGTACTTGCGTGTGGACAGGCGCAGAGGGGAGACCCCATGATCTCCTGTTGCCTGTGGGGCCGCAAGAGTCAGTCCGCCCCTGTACACTACAGGCTCTATTACATTCTTTACGCAAAAAGGCTCGCGCAGCACGTTAATTTGTGCGCGAAGCGTTAAACGGTAACGCGCGTAAATTTACGCTGGTATTACAATCCGCGCGCATTTTTCATCCGTCCAAAAATAACGTGCGTAAAAAAGATGCGCAAAAACACGCGCGCATTAAGGTTGCGTGCAGAAATCGGTGTGCGGACTGTTTTTACGCGATTCAGCCAATCAGAATTAAGAACCGCAATTGTCTCCCGTTAGGTTTTTGCGCCTGCCAAAATCAATCTGCGCATATATGCTGCAGCAATAATAAAAAACATGCAGAACTTCTCCATTCTATGTGTAGAATGTGCAACTAAACGTTGCTGCGTTTTTTTTTTTTGGGCTGGTGTATTTGAGTTTGTCCAGGTCGTTCAGATTTGACATTAACACCAGCTTTTCAAAGACGTTAAAATTATGCGCGCAAACGTTGTCCGTTAAAATTTGTGCATAGATCGTAATACCATCCGCGTACCAGCGCACAAACGCATTTGCGCTCACAATGTTAAGTATAGGATGCACGCAGTACAGTACGCTCGCAAAGGGTTCACGCAGGTTCACCCGCGTTAGACGTTAATGCGCATTTTTTGCGCGGACGTTGTAATACGACATTCAGCGTAAAGGGTTTTTCCCCTTGCGTTAATGCGTTTTTGCGCACGCGTTAAGATTTGCGTTGGGAATGTAATAGAGCCCTACATCTGTCCAGGGGTTGTCACTGAAATTGTAACAGAACCCGGCAAAGAATGATATAGTCACATAACTATGCTTTTTAAGAATGATAACGTTGTAGAAGTCCATTGAACTCCAAAGAAATGTTCTGTATATTTGTATGTCATGTGTCAGTGAGCAAGTCCACAGAAATAGCATTGTAACTGTATCACAAAGAATGATTGTCATAAATACACGAGGATAGATAGCTGGTGGATGAGGAGAAAAAGAGCTCGTTATAGCCAAGGCCGAGCAAGCTTTATTATAAAGGAACATTTAAATAATTATTAACTGTAACTGCCTGTGACCTCAGTCATGTCCAAAATATTTGTCTTGAACAAGTTTAAGTGATCATCAGAGAACAAAAAGCCTTTTTGAGAATTAAGCTCAGTAAACGTTGCTAAATGGAGCAAGTCCACTTATCAGGCTGAACTATCGCTCCGTGAAAAAAAAAGTTGTGTTTTAAGTTCAAACAATAAGCAGATTTCTCTGATGTAGATTTTCTGTTATTATTAACTTCCCGACCTCTGTGATTAAAGAGAAGTGCAAGGAAAGTGCAGGCCGGGACTCAACTTTCAACTTTTAACCTTTACCAAAAATACAAGTTATTAGGTTAATTTCAGGAGGGAAAGAAAAATCATATATAAATTTTTTACGTGTCTTAATTTTTAAGAGCTTCGTGCACTGCTATTGGTTTATTTCCATATATAAAAGGTATACAAATATTTACATTTCTTATTGAACGTTTAAAAATTTGTGGATTTAAGACATTTAATTAAATAAATATAATAAATCAATAAATAAAAGAAATGAGCTCAAAACACTAAAGCACATCATTTGATTTTCCAGAAAATACGTTAGGTTTGATTTGCAGTAATCCCATACACAGATAGAGAAACAGACCGGTCTGGTGTTGGGGTTGCAAATAGTCCATGAGTTGAGTAAGGTCATGGGTGGAATCAGTGGCGTCGTAACGTGGGGGCGGGGGGTGCGGCCCGCACCAGGTGACACCGTCACCCTAAGGGCGGGTGTCTCACCCTCCGCCGCGTATTCGCTCCCTGCGAGCGTCCGAAGCATGCAGCTTCGGCGCTCGCCTGGAGGAAACACGTCACCAGCCAATTGCGGCTGGTCACGTGGCTCCCCCAGGCGAGCGCCCAAGCTGCGCGCCGCCGGACGCTCAGAGGGAGCGAACACGCGGCGGAGGTGAGCTGGGGCCATTATCCATGTGCTGGGGGCAGTATCCATGAGGTGGGGCAAATCCATGAGCTGGGGCAGTATCCATGGGCTGGGGCAAATCCATGTGCTGGGGCAGTATCCATGAGCTGGGGCAGTATATCCATGAGCTGGGGCAAATCCATGTGCTGGGGCAAATCCATGTGCTGGGGCAGTATATCCATGAGCTGGGGCATATCCCATGAGCTGGGGCAGTATCCATGAGCTGGGGCAGTATCCATGAGCTGGGGGGCAAATCCATGAGCTGGGGCAAATCCATGAGCTGGGGCAATATCCATGAGCTGGGGCAATATCCATGAGCTGGGGCATATCCATGAGCTGGGGCAAATCCATGTGCTGGGGCAGTATATCCATGAGCTGGGGCATATCCATGAGCTGGGGCAGTATCTATGTGCTGGGGCAAATCCATGTGCTGGGGCAAATCCATGTGCTGGGGCATATCCATGAGCTGGGGCAGTATCCATGAGCTGGGGCAGTATCCATGAGCTGGGGCAAATCCATGAGCTGCTGGGGCATATCCATGAGCTGCTGGGGCATATCCATGAGCTGCTGGGGCATATCCATGAGCTGGGGCAGTATCCATGAGCTGGGGCAGTATCCATGAGCTGGGGAATTATCCATGTGGTGGGGCATTAGCCATGAGAGGAGCTGGGGGCATAGCCATGAGAGGAGCTGGGGCAGTATATCCATGAGAGGAGCTGGGGCAAAATCCATGAGAGGAGCTGGGGCAATATCCATGAGAGCTGCTGGGGCATATCTATGTGAGCTGGGGCATTATCCATGTGTGCTTGGGGCAGTATCCATGTGTGCTGGGGGCAGTATACATGTGTGCTTGGGGCAGTATCCATGTGTGTTGGGGGCATATCCATGAGAGCTGGGGCAATATCCATGTGTGAGCTGGTCTGGGGCAATATATCCATGTGTGAGCTGAGGCGCAATATATATCCATGGGTGAGCTGAGGCGCAATATATCCATGTGTGAGCTGGGGCAATATATATCCATGGGTGAGCTGCTGGGGGCAATATATAATTGTGAACTGGGGCAATATATCCATATGTGAGCTGGGGGGCAATATATATCCATGGATGAGCTGCTGGGGGCAATATATCCAGAGCTGCTGGGGGCAATATATATCCATGTGTGCTTTCACTGCCTTCGAACAGGCATCGTACTTGCTGGCATTTGGCAAAAAGTTGTGTGAGCATATGAGAGAGCTCCACAGCAATAAACCTCACAGTAATGTGCGCTGTGTGTATGAGCATTCAGTGTTATTTGGGAGTACTGATTTAGGAGTAAGAGTAGTTAAAAAAAAATCCGTAAAACTCGGGGGGGGGGTGACACCATAAGTTACCGCACCGGGTGACACCAACCCTAGTGACGCCACTGGGTGGAATGGAGGTAGAAATGGAGAGGATGTCTGTGTGCTGCCTGCATTTTAGGGTATGCACACATGTGACATTTATTAAACTATAAATCACAAACAGTTACATTTTATGGTCTTTAACAAGAACCAAATCACAAATCCCCAAAAAGCATAGATGGGGACAGAAAACAATCAATTTGCCTACAGTGAAGAGCGTGGTATCTACCTATGAGCCAATCACTGCGAGTCAGAAACTTTGAGAATTCATCTAGAAACTCAATGCAACTCCTTATATAATAAATATAACTAGATGTACACACATCGCATTATGTGCTTTTGAATATATATAAATATCAATCCCATATTACATTAACTAATATTAACCCCTTTACTACTATGATCAAGTATACTCGGTCTTGAAACGCACCTGCTGGTGCCCAAATATTGGGTATACGGAATCCTGTCAAAGCTTGGAGTGATGCAAAGGAATTTATTTATTGCAAAAGAAATTAGCTTATAAAAATGCTCCAAAACTTGCCCCGAACGTTGTAGCCCCTCGAGCATGACAGCTGAAGTGCTATAACAGTTTCAACAGCTTGAGCCAGGAAAAACAGAGCCCAAGCTGTATTATGGAGATGTAGTAGCACTTTTTGACCAGCAGATGGGACCACCTGCATGTCAAATAGTGCCTAATGTTTGAAAATGTGCTTTTGACATTTCAAAGTACATTTTCACTCTATAGCTACTGCACGTTTACCATAAATCCTGGAAGCTGTTTAATGGAAAATAGCTTGGTAGTGAAGGGGTTAAACGCCTCTGTTAATCAGTGCAATTTCACCTGTCAAACTCATCAGCTTTCACAAACTAACCCAGGAACCTTGAGAATATGGTCTGCTCGCACGGTAAACAGGAGTATAGAGAGGACCATCTGGCTTGTACCCCTGACCAGTTTGTGTGCTGCGTGGAGAGGCTTAGGGTTACTTACTGTTACTTTGTATTCTTATATAACACCATATGTTTCTTTATTTCTTTCATAAGGCAATCCTCTCGGCGGGATGTTCGGGGTGTGGGATAGTCATGGTGTTCACTCCCTGCTGTTTGACAGAAATATTGGGTTAACATTGGAAAAAGTAAGAAATAACTTTATTTTCTAAACTCTGAGTGACCTAAATGATAGATCCCATATGTTTAACCTTTGCTATTTCTCAATTAAGTTATTAATATCATTCAAAGCTTTATTTCATCTAAAGTTTAATTGGATTTTGGTAAGTGAGCTATTATTAAAGATACTGGTGGTAACGTTCAGGCAGGAATCTTCAATATCAGCTTTTTTGCTTTAACCATTCATGATTGACAGCTTATCTCAGGAGCCTGTAGGCACAAAAATCTGGTGCCCCCCCCCTCCAAAAAGTGCAACAATTGAGGGAAATTATTATATAAAAAACAAAACATATTACAATAAAAAATTTTTTTAACCCCTTCAAAGGCAGCATCAAGTCCCCATATCGTGTTTCTCAATCTGCAGCTCTGAAGAACAAAGGCAAATGAAATTAATTTGCTGCAAACAAATTTCATTTGCTTTGGAGCTGCAGAAGGTGCCCCCAAAGTTTTAGCCCTGTGGGCATAATGCCCAAAGAGCTAAAACTGTGTGAAATCGGCTGATGAATGCCCTGACATATCAGGCTTTCAGCAAACGATGCAGTGAACTACGAGCTGCAGCTCAAACTGCTGTAACTCCTTTTGGCCAGTAGATGCGCCATCTGCCTGTCAAATTGGTTATTACAGTACACTGGGAATATTCCCAAATATTTTTACTGTATAATTAATTGAAAATAATTTTTTTTAAAAACCACTGGTTCCTGACAATGTTTTTTGAAAAATCACTTGGTAGTGAAAGGGTTAAGAGAGAAAAGTGTCCATCGCAGGGGATTGCTTTTCTCTGAAAAACTAAACAAAAAAAACCATCAGAAAAAAAGTGTTACAGAGCAAGGTGCCTCTCTGCGGTGGGCGCCTGTAAAATTGCCTATTTTGCCTAGTTGTAAATCGAGCCCTGCTTACCAAGCCATATGATAGAAAATGTTTTGTCTAACCCTCTACAGTGAAGTGGTTAACCATAAAACACTTTTTCCCCACTGGTATTGCTTCTTGAAGTGCATCTGACATTGCTGTTTCCTCCAGCCAGGACTACAAAAAGAAAAGACAGGGAGAAAAAACAATTTAAGAATATTGTATATTCCTTCCAGTCCCGTTATCTCCAATTTAATCTATTTAGAATTAATTTTAACGAGACAAAATATAAATTGAAATCCTTGATAGGTTTCAGATGCTTTTCTTCGTTTTTATTACCTGCGCCACGCGAATACATTCTGACCACAATGACAATGATCAGAGACTCTAATTATGGCTAATAATGGCTTTAGCCAGAGTGTATTGCTTCTTGGAATGTTACCATCCATCTATGAATGGGTTATTATTTCCCTTTATAGCTTTTATAATTTCTTGGAGGTTAGTGGCTCCAATGTTCATTGTGGAAGATCGTTTTCTAGTAGCTTGTGTAAGATCTGAACAGGAAGGGGGGATATTATAATCTTTTTTTGTGTTATTCTGTAACCCATGGTCTCCATGCTATGACCCTATCAATCGTGGACAACAATGGCTATGAATAAGAGTATGGGTTTCATGGGGTTAAGCTGTTGGTTCCACAGATGGTCTGAAGACACTAATTTATCACCACCCTTGGAAAGGAGGTTAATTGATTGCCAAAGTTGGGGGGCTCATGGAAGGGGTAGCCTTTCTGTGGTTTCTTTGTGACATACAGTACTTAAAAGGTCCACTCTACATTCCCTAATCGCTTCAGCTTCTTAAAATGGTCAGGCTGTGTGGAGGACCAACCGTCCTATCACTGACGCTTGGCAAGAATCGCTGTGCGAAGCAGAGGAATTTTCTCCACCCACACATGCATCAACAGGCAACATGTGTCACGGAAAAAAAAAATACCTACTTTGCCGTGACGTGCGAAGGGAAAAGCATACAAAGGGTTACAGCTCCAAGCCTCACTAACTCTACCCACTCTCAGGGCCTCAAGTTATGCCAACCCAACCCCGTAAGCCGTACACACCCATACGAGTATATGCTGCCACCACCACGAAAGTATTTAGGGCACTTTCAAAACCCCACTAGCTGTATACCACCCCCCAATCCAGGAGCCCAACCATACACAGCTAATATATATGTATATATTAGATCTCAAATGTTAGATACTACAGTAACGATAAACCAAGCATTCTATTCGAGAAGCATGAATTATCTAGAGCAGAGACAGTACTGATTTTAAAGTTTTAATGGAAGAAGATAAAAAATACAAACTTCACACAGTGCCGATATCACAAAAACAAGACATACAAAATATAAGAAAACGTGCAAATACAGTTCTTGAAATAAAACGGGACTTACATAGAAAAGCTAATTTGAGTAGATACTTCCATGGGTATTTCCAGATTTCAAATGTCCCAGAAGGTTCTTAGATGTTCAATCAACCCAGCCTTTTGGAGAAATACCCTGAGATTTTGGTGAGTATTCTATACAAAGCTTGCCCCTCACCCTCTTTCCCAACCATTTGGTTCCCGGTACAAGTTTCCCTTCAGCCCCAGAGAGCAGATCAGATAAAAGGGCTGTAAATACCAGTGGCCTTGCTTTGCAAACTCCTTTGCAAAGACAAGAGAAAAAACCCACCAATTCTGCATTTAAAATCTTGCACACTGCTTGCAGAAAATGATGCCCGTTTGTGACAACATGGATTTTGAATCTCTCATCTTTCGGCCACCAAATCGGTCATCGACGTTTCGGCACGCTCAGTTATGTAGCTATAGCAGGAATAACAAATAGCTCTTCTGTGTCTTTACCTCCGGCACTGCACAATTCAGGGGTTAATACCAGGGACGTTACTTTGCACCACTGCTGGTATTAATTAGTGACTTCCTAAACTTAAGGGGTGATTCACTAAGCCCCCAACTTGCCACCAACGTGCAATGAACGGCGAATTTCACCGTACAGTGCAATTTTGGGGCAGTTTAATTATTCACAAAGCTGTAAATTCTCCAAATGCTGGTGAATTGACAGCAAAATATGGTGCAGTTCGCTGCAATTCGGCGATCTTCGGCGGCAGCGAAATTGTCCCATAGAGAGGTAATGGTAATCTATTTCAGAGAACACCGAACTGCACCGAAGTGTCAGTGAAATGCCCTGATTTTTGGTGAATCCTAGAGGATTCAATGAAAAAAAAAATAATATCACATTTAATAGTTTTTTTTTAAAAAAAAAGCATTCTTTTCTTTTTCGGCAAAAATACTTTTTATTTTTTAATATTTTAGAACACCAGGATTGAGCAGTAGGTAAATTTTTGTGAATAGCGTCGGCGCAGAACTTATTGACTGAACCAAATGAACTGTTGGTTAGAATAGCACAAGTTCTCTGTATCGCCGCCCGTGTTAAGTATAGGACGCGGTAAGTACAGTAAGCTCGTGCTATGAATCGATAATTACCGCGCACTAAATGTTTTTCGCCGTTTGTAGAAAGATGCAAACGATCTGTTGGTTAGAATATAGCACAAGTGCTCTGTAGCGCTGCCCATGTTAACGCAGTAAGTACAGTAAGCTCACTCTAGGAATCATTAATTACCGCGCGCTAAGTGTTTTTCGCCATTTGTAGCAAGAGGCAAACAATCTGTTGGTCCGGCGCTAGACTGAATTTACCTGGCGCTAACACGAAAACCTGCTGACACTAGGATTAGCTCACACCAACTGATAGAGCCCACTGTGTGTGTGTGTGTGGATTTGTGCTTTTTGCAGACTTCTCATTGACAGTTCACTCCTTGA
This sequence comes from Leptobrachium leishanense, assembly GCA_009667805.1. Classification (NCBI taxonomy): domain Eukaryota; kingdom Metazoa; phylum Chordata; class Amphibia; order Anura; family Megophryidae; genus Leptobrachium; species Leptobrachium leishanense. Next base: position 48,413,291 of record CM019064.1, read on the forward strand.
CTCGGGAGTCAGAGCTTCAACGACACCACGGATGGCCAATCGGGCATCTCAAACAAGCAGCATGCATTGGCGGCACCTGGCACTGGACCAAGGCAAGTTGTGGCTTCTGAAATGATCAAAATAATAGCCATACAAAATATACAAAATTCAGAATAATACCCATATCCTTCGGAATGTGAGGTCGTCCGTGACAAGGTCATTTGTGTGATAACATTTGCAGTAAGAGGAAATGGGAATCATAGCTCGCCTATGTATGCCAAGATCCAATTTGGCCGGCAGCTGCTGAAATGAAAGGTCTGCAGTTAACGGAGAAACACTTTTACAGATATTCGAGTGGGTTCTGCAGAAATCATTATAACAAGGGCCAGCTAAAGCAGACAAAGTGTCACTTCACCATAGGCCATAGTACCATAATGGCATTGTCTACATACATACGAAGAAAGGGTGCACTTGCCTCTCTTGGCATGTACTCCCGCAACAGCTCCACACAACTGCCCACTAATTAGTTCCCCTTGGCTATTCACAAATGTCCATTATCTCCTAACCTTGACATTTTATGACTGTAATTGGACTTACAGCCGGAATGTACATGTTAGAAAGAAATCTACCTTTTAAACCCCCCCCCCTTCCTTATTGAAGTCTTGGCCAAGATTCCTGACCCATAAAAGAAGCCCGATTCTGTCGTGAGCAGAAATGTAAAGTTTTGTTGGAATTGGGCGGCTGTGCAGAGGTGAGTCGTTTAACCCGCTATCTCTAGACTTGGCCGTTTCTGCATGATACGAAGATGACACTTGAATACCAGACAGAAGAATAAATGTGTTACAATTTTAAGGTATTTTCTATCCATAGAAATGTATCTTTTATCAAAGAAATTAAAATATATCTTCAAATCCATTAAACGTATAATTGTATTTAGTAGGTTAAGTAATAGGGAAGAACGGAAAGGTGTGGAGATAAAAAGGTTGAGAAGTACTGACAGGGGCATACGACTCTAGAAGCTTTAGTATCTCATTACGGCGTTGTCGGCTGCTCTGTGCTATTATGTTTTTGGCTTTTTCTTTTCAATGTATTTCTTTTATTATCATACCTAAAGGTGTTTAAAAATAAGCTTCAAATATAAACGTATATAAGCAGATCAACAAGAAGATGGGGAAAGCTGTTATTCTCTATAATTACATGGAAAAACCTACATTTAATAGAACATTCTAATGAAAAAATAACCTCCTTTTTCCCCTTAATAATTGGACAGCCTCTACCCAATTACTTTATTTATTTTTTTATTTTATGTGAATTTACTCACCTTGATTCCCTCACTGTGCACAGCTCCCCCCCCCCCTTCATCTCAGGTGCTTCCAAAATCTGGATGTCCCTGCAGCATTTCTACACAATTTGAATTGCTATTGAGTAAATTGCATAGCATAGGAAATGCAAATTGCACCTCGTTACGGACTTGTGCACTTTATATATGCAAGTTCTGTAGCTCCTGCGCAGAAGGATGGATCGGAACTACGCACGCATGCAGAGAAGCGATCCATCAGCTGCCTCTTTCAGGACTCTTTCTGTCACAAGTGGACTAAAAGTGGATGATGCCAGCATGCACAGTAGGGATGAGCCGAACGCCCTTGTGTTCGGTTCGACTTCGAACAATTTCAAAAGTTCGAGTTCGAACTCGAACACGATCCGAACTCAATGTAAGTCAATGGGACTCGAACGTTCAATTTTTAGAGAGCCCTCCAAGAGGGCATACAGTATATGCTAGATATTTGCCATAAAAGGTGTATGGGGGTCCGGGTAGTGCCCTGGGGGACAGGAAACAAGGACAAAAAGTTTTCAAAAAAACGTTTTTAAAGGGACAGTGAGTTTTCCATGAAATAAAGGTTAAGAATAAAAACAAAAAATGCCTTCAAATATCATGCCTAGGAGGTCCCCATAACCTGCCCGTGAAGTAGCGGATTTGTAGGATGTATAGAAACATTTAAAAACAAAAAAATGACATTTCAAATGACAGTAAATAGTTTTCCTTTAATCTATTCATAAACAACTGCTTGGGGCGGCAGCCTGTATGAAAAGAGGAGACGTTTTAGGACACGCAGAACAAGTTTAGTGATTTTTGTTGGCTAAATTATGGTGAAACCTATGCAGGCTTTGGATGAAAGTAACAATAGGTGCTTTAAAATTGGGCCTTTAGTGTCGGCAACAGTGCCGTCACAATGTAACCCCTCTGTGGTATTGTGGAAGAGTGCAGGGTTGGAGCCTGCGGTCAAATATTAAAATGATATTAATCTGGTACAGGCGTCAGTGCACCCAAATATTTTGCCTTTGGTGGCAGCAAGTGCCTTCACACCGTAACCCCTCTGTGGTATTGTGGAAGAGTGCAGTGGTGGACCCTGCGGTCCAATATTAAAATGATATGAATCTGGTACAGGGGCGTCAGTGGCAGTGCACCCAAATATTTTACCTTTGGTGGCAGCAAGTGACTTCACACCGTAACCCCTCTGTGGTATTGTGGTTGAGTGCAGTGGTGGACCCTGCGGTCCAATACTAAAATGATATGAATCTGGTATAGGCGTCAGTGGCAGTGCACCCAAATATTGTGCCTTTGGTGGCAGTAAGTGCCTTCACACCATAAGTAACCCCTCTGTTGTATTGTGGAAGAGTGCAGGGTTGGACCCTGCCAGGACAGATTCTAATTTGCTGAACTGTGGTATAACTCACTGATACACACTGATAACAGGCTGTGCCAAGACAGATTCTAATTCCCAGAAATCTCCTACAACGTCACTGATACACCCTGACAGAAAAATCTCCTCTCTGATTCACTCCTTCAAACACACACGCGGGGGCTGCAGGCAGGGAAGCCTTATATAGTGTGCTGCGGGACTTAGCTCTGTGAGCCCATGATTGGCCAAAATTTGCCCAATCAGGACTCTGAGCCGTGATTGGCATAGTCTTGCACCTGTCTTGCACCTGACCTGTGGTCAGGGGCAAAGCTGTAGCCAATTACAAGCTTCAGGCCAGTGTAAAAAGTGCATTGTGGTCCATTGTGGTGCATTTTGGGCGAACGTGCGGCGAACACGCGGAAATGTACGGAGTTCGACGAACAGCCGAACGGGCGATGTTCGAATCGAACTCCAAACAGATCCGGACCGAACGCTCATCCCTAATGCAGAGCAGAGCATGCTGAAGTCATTAGCATCTGATCAGATGCCTGGCAAAATCCCGGCAGCTGGTGACGCTGGATGGGTGGGTGGATGAAACTCTTCCACTTCATTCAGCGTTTAAACCAAATTGGCACCAGAGGAAGGAGGGGGGAACACAACACAAAGGAGGACCACTTTAAATAGCTAAATATATAGCTATATATATCATAGGTGTAACAAGGTCATGAGGCGCCCGGGGGCAAGTCCTCCCATAGCGCCCCCCCATGTTTTAGATGAAATAATGTGTAATAACGCATTATGCCATTGCTTCCAAATTTGCTCAGTGTGGGAAATGAGAAGGTGAATTAGAGCAGCAACATTTTTTGTAATAAGTGAATAATGCCACTGCCCATACCCCTTCGCTACCAATATTGAGATATCTCGATGTGCTGTTCCACAGGCCAAAAGAAAATGAAATTTGTTTGCTGCAATCAATTTTCATTAGCTTCTGAGCTGCAGAAGGTGCCCCCAAAGTTTTAGCCCTGTGGGCATAATGCCCAAAGAGTTAAAACTGTAAAGTCGACAGCTGAAAGCTCTGAAATAACGGGCTTTTAGAAACTGTCAGCAGCCGATGCAGGAGAAATAGAGAAAATATATCTTCCATTGAAACCTCTGTAACTTAATTTGGCAGTAGATGCCGCCATCTACTGGCCAAATAGATGATTTACAGTGATGGATAGTACTGTACAATGTTTTAAAATAGATTTTTCAAAAAAAAACCTGGTTTCTGACAATGTTTTTTTGCAAAATCACTCAGTAGTGATGGAGTTAAAACAGGGAGGGGGGATAAAGAAGTTTTGCAGTTGTTTTTTTTACCCACTTTTTTATTCTACACATTATATGGTCATGCAAAGTACTGGCATGCATTAAAAGGGGAGTTCACTCACGGGATGAAAACATAATTTTGCCTCTGTATAAATCAATGGTCAGGCCGCACCTTGAACATGCCGTGCAATTTTGGGCACCTGTCTTAAAAAAAGATATTATATCGCTAGAAAAAGTGCAGAGACGGGCAACTAAATTAATAAGGGGGATGGAAGGGTTAAGTTATGAGGAAAGACTAACAAGCTTAAACCTGTTTAGTTTAGAGAAAAGGCGCCTTAGAGGGGATCTGATAACCTTATATAAATATATACGGGGCCATTATCAACCATTGTCTGATAACCTATTCATTAACAGGTCTATACATAGGACAAGGGGTCATCCATTTAGACTGGAAGAAAGAAAATTTAGCTTAAAGCATAGGAAGGGTTATTTTACGGTGAGAACAATAAAGCTGTGGAATTCTCTGCCTGTTGAGGTGGTTGGGTCAGAGTCTGTACAGACTTTTAAAAAACGACTGGATGACTTCCTGCAGACACAGAATATTAAGGGTTATAATATTTAATATGTGTGGGTAAAAGCTTCTTGATCCAAGGAGAAATCTGACTGCCATTCTGGGGTCAAGAAGGAATTTTTTCCCAAGTATGTTGCATATTGGCAAGCATTCAGACTGGGTTTTTTGCCTTCTTTTGGATCAACAGCAGTAGGTTATGTGGGAGAGGCTGAACCCGATGGACGCATGTCTTTTTTCAGCCTATATAACTATGTAACTATGTAACTATGTATGTTTGGTAACCCCCTGCACTGTTCGCTGCAGATTAAGTATTTGATGAAAAAATTGTTCCATCCCCTCCACACCTCCTGCTGCTGTGGGAAATGAGAAGGTGAAGCAATATTAGTCAGTTTATTATTGAATAGTAAAAGATACTGCCACTTTTGGAGAAAAAAAATGAATTTTTATTTTTACTGATTACCTGGTCATGTTTGGTGTCATTGGAAAGGCCAGGATCTGGCCTTTCCAATGCCTCCAAAAAAGAGCTCCAACGTTAAAATGTTTTTGCTGCTTTTGGAGAAAATACCCAGAAAAAAAGGAAATATTTTTATTTTATTTTTTACAGATTATCTGGTCATGCTTGGTATCATTGAAAAGGTCAGGATCTGGCCTTTCAAATGACTCCTAAGAGGACCTCCTACGTTAAATGCTTTTGGTGAAAAAATTAGAGAAAATAGGAAATATTTTTATTTTCATTTATTTACTTTTTACAGATAATCCGGTCATGTTTGGTATCAATGCAAAGGCCAGGACCTGGCCTTTCCAACAACACCATACGTTACAGGGCTCAAGAGATACAGGAGTCCAAACGACCACTGAATCTCTTCTATTGGGATTCCCACTTTATGGGGACTCCCTCTTTATTTGGCAAATTGGCAACTTTTTGAATAGCCAAATTGCCACGAAATTGCAGCGTACTGTGATATTTAGTGGTCGGTGCAATTCAGTATAGTTTTTTTTATCATGGACAGTAGCTTTATGTGAGTTTTATAAATTTAATGTAGTATCAAAATAAGACAGAAATCCTTTAGATAATTAATAGTGTATATTGTAATAGAAGAGGGGTTATATATATTTATACTGTATATACATGTTGAGCAACCATTATCCAGAATGCTTGTGGGTTCTGAATATTCTGTGTTACCGATTCTTCAATTTTTTGTAATTCAGAAGTTCATTCATTCTCTCCCCCCATGCCAATTAATTAGTTCATTCACCCCCCCCCCCCATACCTCAAGGCTGGCCTGGTGCCGACGGGAGCCAGGAGTGAGACGTCCTGTCACACTCAACAGGGAGGATCCGGCCCACACAGGTACCTTAATCACAGGCCGCATGTGTGTGTGGGCGCTCCCTGTGATGTAATCAGACGGAGCCGGTTGTCCGTCGACCCCCGCTGATGAAGTCACGCCGGCCGTCCTCCCTCTACTCTCGGCCTAGGCTGCCTTGCCGGGCAGCTGGCTATGTCAGTCAGCTGACTGGCAAGGGGGGCTAGCGGCCGACCGGTCTGGGAGGCTAGCGGCCTACCATGCAAACGCCCAGTTTGCCTGATGGCCAATCTGGGGCTGCTCCCAGCGTGTTCCTCGCATTGCTGCAGCCTTCAGGTGACCGTCAGGCTGCAGGAGGACCCATCCGGAGTGTCAGGGATGTATGTAGATATGAAGTCCTGAAAACTCTAAAAACAAATTCCAGATTACAGAATTCCAGATAAGCGAAGTCCAACCTGTACATATGATGTCTGAAGAGGGAATTGAAAATAGTTAATACAGTATGGAATATATGTACCTAAAAAGAAATAATTTAAAGGGCCACTACCACCAAAAACTGAAATGTCCTTATTGTGTTTATTTGATGTTGCTGATATCTTACATGTGCTTTGTTTTTCTCTTGTTTTTTTAGTTAAGAAAAAGTTTTACTCTATATGTGTCACTGGCTGCATCCATTGTGTGATCTTTGTATTGTAAAATGCCCCCCCCCCGTATCTTTACATCACTTTCTCCACACTATCAGGTTTTGGCAATAGAATGGAGTCTGTGGGTCAATTGCTGTCTCAAATATCATTCTGTTGTGTGGGATGTATTCAAAGGACATTGGGGTAGGTCGGAAGTCTTTTAAGCTCCCTGTTTTATCTCATTCAGCTGCCATCTAATATCTTAAGTAGTCCTGACAACACAATAGCCTTATCTAAACATTCCCCCTTCACCGTATTAACTGTTAAATATTGTATAAGATAAAGCAAAGTCACAAAGTAAAATTTACCATAAGGATTTTGGTAAATGTTGCGTCATGGGGAAAAAAATACACAAAATGGAAGGAGGAGATAAAAGAAACCTTAGTTTATTTTTCTTTTTTTACATGCAATAAGTTCAAACAAAGAAAAAAACAGCAGCATGTGTTTTATAAAGTGGTTTTGCGTGTGACGCACAAGTGATCTAGTCACGGCTTATGTAAGTGGCAGTGTGCCTTTAAAAATTACAAACACTACATGTAAACACAGACAGACCCAATGCGTTTAGACACTGCAAACCCTAGCTTTACCCTCGTGTCCTTGAGGACGTCTGAAGTTGAATTTTTTTTTATAAACACGGTCTTGTAGGACAAATTTGTTTATCCATGGTAATTTATTATTCTGCAATCGTACAATCCACCTTGTGATCGCAGCTGGTTGAGAATTTCACATCCAGGCAAAATTACACTAAACATTATCTCTGCCCCGCATCACTTTGCATATCAATTAGACAGCCTGAAGGGACCCAATCACTTTCAACCGGCCACCAGCTAAAAGGTGGGCTTCATACTTAATATTGTACCTTCATTTTACAGCCATTTATAAGCCGAGTGCCTCATTACAGTATGTGCTGCCCGGAAGGTAAGGGCACGGTGCGTACTCTAACTCCTGTGGGCTTTGCAAAGCAGCACAATGGACTTCTTTGCAGGCCCTATGGGTTCAGTTTCCTTGGGGCTGTTAACTATAACAGGTCGAATTGTGAATGTTAAAGGCTTCGATGTTATTTCATCTTGACCCACATCTCCTCTGGCTGCCCAGACACTGCCAGCTCACTGTACATTTATGCTTCCTATGCTTTCATCCCGGCCGTACGGCTATTTACCCTTCACATCGGACTCCCTCACCTGTCCAGCAGGCCAGGATTTAAGTAGGCAAAGTAAGTATGTGTCTACAGGTGCCGGCCGCCACAGGGGAGCACCTCGCTATGTAAAACAAAACAAAGATTTGTTATTTTTCTGCAGATTTTTTTTTCTAGCTTTACAGAGCGAGGCACCTTTCTATATAAAACTAAAACAAAAAATTGTTAAAAAAATTTAAAAAATCATATCGCTTTTTTATTTATATAGTCATTTTTTAACACAGCTTTTTTTTTTCTACTTACAGATAAATGTACCCTTCCTATCTACGTATGTCTCTTTGTACACTATACCCATTCATCACTTTGTCTCACTGTCCCCTCATTAACTAACCCTGTGACTGCCTGCCTCCACTCATGGAAAACTGTTTTTTTTAGACCAGAGGGGTATCCAGAGAGGCCCAAAATGTCACCGATATTTCAGGGCTCTCTCGTTTCCCACACTTCCCCACACTTCGGGGAATCAAATTTCCCCACCCTGCGGTAAATTCATTTCGCCAGCTTAGTCTGGCTTCATCAGTCAGTAAAACTTTTTACTGACTGAAGCCAGACTGAGCTGGCGAAACGCGTCTCAGAACTTTTTCTGATTTTATTTTCTTTAAGACCATATTTTATATGTTGCACTTTTTAATAAATAAGAGCTTTTAAAGTCCTGGGTCCAGGGCAGGGGCGCAACTAGAAATCACAGGGTCCCATAGCAAAATGTTGTATGGGCCCCCCCGCCTGTAACCTAACACCACCCGCAGCCTACCCCCCCACACAAAAAAATTTAACTAATGCCATTGAACAACACATTACTACACATGTGGCACAGTACCTATATCAATTCATTCATTCATTCCCGCCAGCATATCAATTCATTCCTCCCCCAGCATATCAATTCATTCATTCTTTCCTCCCCAGCATATCAATTCATTCATTCATTCATTCCTCCCCCAGCATGTCAATTCATTCATGTCAATTCATTCATTCCTCCCCAGCATGTCAATTCATTCATGTCAATTCATTCATTCATCCCCCAGCATGTCAATTCATTCATTCCTCCCCCAGCATGTCAATTCATTCATTCCTCCCCAGCATGTCAATTCATTCATTAATTCCTCCCCAGCATACTAATTCATTCATTCCTCCCCAGCATAACAATTCATTCAGTCATTCCTCCCCAGCATACCAATTCATTCAATTCTCCCCCAGCATACCAATTCATTTCTCCAACATACCAATTAATTTCTCCCCAACATACAAATTAAATAATTTCTCCCCCCAGCATACCAATTAATTAATTTCTCCCCAACATACAAATTAAATAATTTCTCCCCCCAGCATACCAATTAATTAATTTCTCCCCCAGCATACCAATCAATTAATTTCTCCCCCAAGCATATCAGTCCCCCTGATATCAATTATTTCCCCCAAAATCAATTTCCCCAATATCAATTCCCCCCAAATAAATTTATTCCCCCAAATAAATTAATTTCTCCCCAATATCCATTAATCCCCCAACATCAATTCCCCCCATATAAATGAATCCCCCATATCAATTAATCCCCCCAAAATATCAATTCATTAACTCGTACCCCCGCATACCTCATGGGTTGCGGGAGCCGGTAGAGAGGCGTCCGGTCACAGGCAGGCACTGGAGCCAGAACACTGGCCGTTGACCCCCGCTGATGACGTCACGTGGCGCGGCACGATGCATGACCTAATCAGCGGGGGCCAATGACTTGCAGGCCTTGGGGGCAGTGCCAGAGGGGAAGGAGCTTGGCGCTGCCAGGCTCACACTACGCCGTCTCCGCGTGCCGCTGCCTGGCTTTTTTCTGATTCCCCTTCACCATCCCAGCTGGATGCCAGAGACTGCATGAGGTTCAAGGAGGTTGTCAGGCTACCTTAAGATCCTCACGTGCCATTCACCCTCAGAGCCGAGAGAAAAGGCTCTGGGTCTAGTAAGTGCCCCATAGGGGATCTGTAGGGGCAAGTACTGCCAGGTGCTGCACAATTGTGTATTCTGTCTGGCTTATATCCTCTTCTCCAGGAATCTTCTCAGGAAATTCACCAAAACCATCAACAAAATCTTCCTATACATACTCTATTTTTGTCAAAATAGATTGCATCTTCCACTATGCAATACATACATACAACTCTGTAATGTGTACAACTCCACATTATAACAAATATCTGGTAATGGACTTTTCCCATATACATCTCATTTTGGTCAAGAAAGTCTATATTGTGCAATACGTAGAATTTTGTAACACGTATCAAAGCACACACAAAGCACTCACCCACGAACTCCACAACCCCGATTACCTGAAGAAAAAAATATATACAGTATATCACGAGTATAGCAGTACGTGTGATACCATTTTTATTGGGTTAACATTACATTTAAAAGACAAGCTTTCAAGAGTGTAAACTGGAAACTATACTGATCAGTGAAAGGTATCACTACGTACAGGTATACTCGTGATTGTGGCAACTGGACTAACGCATTTTATATATAATATATATATATATATATATCACATACATATATATATATATCCAGGCACAGACCCCCCCCCCCAGAATTCTCTACACAGGCACAGACCCCCCAGAATTACATACACAGGCACTGAACCCCCAGAATAATATACACAGCACTGAGCCTCCAGAATAATATACACAGCACTGAGCCCCCAGAAAAATATACACAGCACTGAGCCCCCAGAATAATATACACAACACTGAACCCCAAGAATAATATACACAGCACTGGTTATATGGATATATTTGCCCCCAGTTCACATGGATATTATTGACCCCAGCTCACATGGATATTATTGACCCCAGCTCATATGGGTATATATTGCCCCAGTTCACATGGATATGCCCCAGCTCATGGATATGCCACCCAGGTCTCATGGATATTGCCCCAGCTCTCATGGATAATGCCCCAGTCTCATGGATATGCCCCCCAGCTCTCATGGATATGCCCCAGATCTCATGGATAATTATGCCCCAGGTCTCATGGATATGCCCCAGGTCTCATGGATATTGCCTCCGGCTCTCATGGATATTGCCTCCAGCTCTCATGGATATTGCCTCCAGCTCTCATGGATATGCCCCAGGTCTCATGGATAATGCCCCAGGTCTCATGGATAATGCCCCAGGTCTCATGGATATGCCCCCCAGGTCTCATGGATATGCCCCCCAGCTCTCATGGATGTGCCCCAGATCTCATGGATATGCCCCAGGTCTCATGGATATGCCCCCCAGCTCTCATGGATAATGCCCCAGGTCTCATGGTTATGCCCCAGGTCTCATGGATATGCCCCCCAGCTCTCATGGATAATGCCCCAGGTCTTAGGATATTATTGCCCCCAGCAGCTCAACTCACCTCTCTGTGGGCCCGAAACAATGCAGGCCGCCACCGCACATTGCCGGCGTCCGTGTGCTTCCTGCTACGAATAGCCGCTGACAGGAAGTGCAGCTGCTCACCTGGGATCTAACAGCAAGCCGCGATCTCGCGATCTAGCAGGAAGCACGCGGCCGCCGGCAATGTGCGGCGACGGCCTGCTCAATCGTTTTGGGCTCGAACCACAGCGGGAACCTGCGTTCCCGCAGCAGGAGAAGTGCGGGAACGCCGTTCCCACAGGACTCGAGCCCTGGCCTGCTCTCTGAATAGTTGAATGGCCACAAAATTTCGCCTTATGGGGTAGGTCACTGTTTGGTGTAATTTCCAGGCCACATCGGCTCTCTCTGAATAACCCCTTTAATATTTGGTTCGGACAAACAAAATATTAAAGTATTTACCCCAATTTATCACTTTTTTGGGAGGGGGACACTCCAGATTTCTGTGCCTACAGGCTTATGAGAGGTGAATCCGGCACTGCTGTCCAGGCCTAACATACACAATAGGAGTGCTCAGCCGGCTTAGACCCTAAAGATGAATGAAAACAAGCCGCTACAGCAGATCTTACAAAATTAGTAAAACTGGTTACTAAGAGACAAAGAGTTAAAAATATAATTAAAACAATAATAATAATAGTAATTTAGGAGAAGAATACAGAGCAGGATGTTTCCAGGTGGAGACGAAAGGAGAGGAGGCGCATCCATGAGGTGCATATACCGCTATCGCCATCTTCGTAATATTGACCCGTTTCCTATGTGTATCCAGGGTATGATGCAATATTGCCATGGGTTTGTCCTTCAAATGAACTTCTCTAATGAGATGGAGAGCCCTTGATTATACTGGGGGTTTGACAGCCATCCAGGTTCCGGCAACCACTTTACAGGCTGTGAGGGGGAGCTTGGAAAAATAGATGGTGTCAGGTGAGGGCTAGGTTTAGAGAATAGGTATGCCCATGGGACCAGAGGAACAGGTAGTTGGGATTTTTTTCCCCCTCAACGTGAGAAAGGTTTAACCCTTTCACTGCTGAGGACGTGTGGGGAATGTCCTCATTGACTCCTAAGGAAAGATAGGGGTGGAGATAGGGGGTTCCTTTGAACCCCGATATCTCCCAACTCTTTGTAGCTAGTAGGTACATAGAGCATGGCCTTTCCAATGATACCAAACATGACCATGTTTAAAGTAACGAAAAAATAATAATAAAAAGAATAATAAAAAAAAGAAAAATGTGTGTTTTTTTTAAGACATGAAATGGCTCAGCGGTGAAGGGGTTAAACTATCCTTTTAGTCTCACATTACCATCTACCATATCTTTGAATTGCTTTCACTCCAGGCATAACGTTGTTGCATTTCAGGCCTTCTATTGCGATGCCGTGCATTGCGAAGCATTAGGAACAATGGCCGCTTCTCACATTTTGAGTCAAGAGTAGGCGCTTGGAAACACATAGAAACTTAGAAAAATGTCGGCAGATAAGAACCTTTCGGCCCATCTAGTCTGCCCAATTACATGGATACTTTACCTGGATTTATCTTTTGTTTAGGATAGCCTTATGCCTATCCCATGCCTGCTTAAATTCAATTACTGTTTTGGCCTCTACCACTTCAACTGGAAGACTGTTCCATGTATCCACCGCCCTCTCAGTAAAATAATGTTTCCTGATGTTACTTTTAAACCTTTGCCCCTCTAATCTAAGACTATGTTCTCTTGTTTTGCTATTTTGTTTCCGTTTAAATATACTCCCATCCTCTACCTTGTGGATTCCCTTTACGTATTTAAATGTTTCTATCATATCTCCTCTGTCTCGTCTTTTTTCCAAGCTGTACATGTTAAGATCATTAAGCCTTTCCTGTAACTTTTCTCCTTCAAGCCGTACACCATTTTAGTAGCCCTTCTCTGAACTCTCTCTAAGATGTCTATATCCTTCTGGAGATACGGTCTCCAGTACTGCACACAGTACTCCAAGTGAGGTCTCACCAGTGCTCTGTACAGTGGCATGAGCACTTCCCTTTTCCTACTGCTAATACCTTTCCATACACAACCAAGCATTCTGCTAGCATTTCCTGCTGCTCTATTACATTGACTACTTACCCTTAGATCCTCTGAAATAATAACCCCTAAATCCCTTTCCTCAGATGTTGAGGTTAGGACTGTATCAAATATTCTATATTCAGCCCTTGGGTTTTTACGTCCCAGGTGCATTATCTTGCACTTATCCACATTAAAATTCTATTGCGGGGGCGTGTCCGGACGTGCCAGCGTGTGGTCGCATGGCTGAGTAGCTCTCGCGGCCAGCGCTGAATCTATCAATCCCGCGGCATCCAAGGGGCAGCCCGAGGCACAATTTTTGCAGCAACAGGTAGGGGAACTTACCCTGCACACCCGATGGCACCTCCCAAGGCACAACGAGTGCTGGATCCCCCAAAATCGGCCCGGAAAGACCGCGGCAAGGAGACCCAAGATGGCGGATCCCCGCAGCATGAGCTGGCCCATGACCCTGACACATCACCCTCAGCATCGCGCGGCCTATCTGACTCCTTGCCACCCTCAGAGAGCAGGTTACATGCCATGTTGCAGGATCTGCGAACGACCATACAGGCAGATATCAAAGAAGCGCTGCAGGAGCTGAGCCGGGACGTTCTGGATTTGGGTGAGCGAACGGACGCGCTGGAAACCAAGGCGGATGACTTATGCTTGGCCCACAACGATCTGGTAGACAGACACCAGGCATTGCAAGCGGCCCATGACTCTCTAGCACTCAAGATGGCTGACATTGAAGATCGCTCACGGCGCAATAATATTAGAATCAGAGGTATTGCAGAAGTGGTCACCTTAGCGGATTTACACCCATACCTTCTGGAGTTGTTTCAAACTTTGCTGCCCGAGGCTACGCCACAAGACCTACTACTGGATCGAGTGCATCGTCTCCCGCGAGCGAAAAACCTGCCTACGTCGGTGGCCCGTGATGTTATTATACGGGTGCACTTTTTCCACATCAAAGAGGCTCTAATGTCTGCGTCACGGAAGTCTATGCCGTTACCTGCCCCTCACGCTGATATCTCTTTCTTCGCTGACTTGTCGGCTTCGACCATGTCCAAACGACGTGAGTTCTCCTCTCTTACCAAGCTTCTTCGTACTCATGAGTTGGCGTACAGATGGGGGTTCCCTACGAAGCTCTTGATCTGGAAGGATGGTACTTTGCATGTTGTTCCCGATGTTACCACTGGATTACAATTTCTGAAAGATTGGAATATTCTGGCTGATTTCTCACCTCCACGCGAGCCTTCTTCATCACCGATCAAAGTCTCCCCAGAAAGGCACAGAGTCCGGCCTAAATGATGGGTTTCTCCTTACCTGTGTCGCTTTTCAAACTGTTCGGATTTCTGGACAGTTAACCTCATGGAGGGAATGGTTCCTCTTCATGATTGCCTCGGGACCCTACGCTTCTTGGCGCAGCGCTTGGTTCTTGCGTTGAGCTCTGAGTAGCGAGCGTCCTCTCATCACCTAAGTCTCCTTAGCCGATATTTTTTGCATTGTTCTTGCCACTAGGAATGACTCCCTTTTGCTGTATTTTTGTGATGCAGCGCTATTTGTTTTGTGTTTTTTTCCCTTTTAGTCCTTTAAATTTTTTTTCTTTTTCCCTTTTCATTTTGTCTGTTGATATGCTCTCATGGTCCTGGCCTTCATACTCCCCATGCCTCCTCTCTGTTATTTCTAATCCTATCATGCATATTGCATTGCTGTGGTTACTTAATCATGAGTAAGCCTCAGTTCCAAATTTTCTCAATGAATGTTAGGGGGCTGAATGTTCCGTTTAAAAGGCATGCTCTGTTTCGTGATTTACATAAAACTAAGCCGGCGATAGTCTGCGTGCAGGAGACGCATTTTAGTGCTCTGCGCACCCCATATTTAAAAACCGCTATGTACCCTGTTACTTATCATTCTGCTGCCCAGACGAAGTCCAGGGGCGTCTCGATCCTTTTCCATAAGGACTGGGTCTTTAAATGCTCGAACCAATACGCAGATCCGATGGGTCGCCTCTTGATTTTGGTGGGCACCATGAATGAACTGCCAATAACTGTTGCTAATTTGTATTTGCCTAATGTCAACCCGGTATGTTTTCTTAAAAAAGCTTATAGTAAGATTAAGAATATGATGGAGGGATCCCTCTTCATGTGTGGGGATTTTAACTGTGTGCCTGACTCAGCTATGGATACACGGCCGGGCCAGACCCGCACACCGTCTCGTAAACAGCCCCCCTCTAGTCGTCAACTGAATGATTTCTTACGCTCCTCTGACTTATATGATGCATGGAGAATTATCAACCCCTCGACCAGGGACTTTACCTTTTTCTCCCCAGTTCACTCATCTTACAGTCGCATTGACTTATGTCTGATACATGGCTCTACAACCCCTCGCCTCCTTGCCGCACGTATCGGCTCTATAACATGGTCTGATCACGCCCCTCTAACGATTGATTTTGAAGCGGACTACCCTGCTAGGGGAATGGGGACTTGGCTCCTAAATGACTCCCTTATTGTAGATAGCACTGATGTCTCTGATACTTCGGCGGTATTACAGGAATATTTTGCACTAAATGTGACGGAAGAGGAGGTCATCTCGTCAGCTTGGTTGGCGCGTAAAGCAGTAATGAGGGGCCATTTGATTCAGAGAGGGGCTAAACGGAAAAAGGCACTAAATGCCCAGACAATCTCGCTACAGCGGCAAATCTCTGACTTGGAGTCCCAACATAAAACAAGTCCTACTCCTGACCTCTTATCTCGATTAACGACCCTCCGACGGGATTTGATTCATCTGACATTACAGTCTTCTGAACGGGCCATACGACGCTTAAATTTCACTCAATATACCCAAGGTAATAAAGCTGGCCGCTTATTAGCATCTAAACTGAAATCTAAAAGACTTCAAAACAAAATATCTTACCTATTAGATAAAGGGGGGGACAGGATTTACAACCCGCTAAAAATCACGGAGGAATTTGCTGACTACTATGCCTCTTTATATAATTTAAAGTCGGATCCTACGACCCACGATCCAGACCCAGATGAGATAATTTGATTCCTCCAGGATGCAGACCTCCCCTCGTTATCCCGCTCACAGGCGGCAGATTTACTAATTCCATTTACGGAGGAGGAGGTGCGCAAGGCCATTAAGGCTCTCCCAAAGAATAAAGCCCCTGGGCCAGACGGTTTCTCTAATTTATATTATCAGACCTTCGCAGATATTCTAATACCGACCCTCACGAGATTTTTCAATTATAATCAAAACCACAGGTGTAATACCCCCAGAAATGCTTCAAGCTACTATTATAACGTTACCTAAACCTGGCAAACCTCCGACGAACTGTGCGAATTTCCGTCCTATCTCATTATTAAATGTAGATGCTAAACTGTACGCCAAGTTGTTGGCGTCTAGAATAGCACCTCTGCTTCCCCTCCTGATCTCGGCGGAACAGATAGGGTTTATACCCGGTAGACAAACATGTGACAATACCCGACGATTTTATAATATAATTGATATTGCCTATAGAACCAATACAACTGGGCTCCTATTGGCACTGGATGCCGAGAAGGCATTTGACCGCCTGCATTGGGGCTATATGCGTAAGGCACTAGAATCCTTTGGCTTCTCTGCCCTATTTATTAATAGTATCATGAGTCTATATTCCCTCCCGACAGCAAAAGTCCTGGCATCTGGGTTTCTTTCCTCCTCGTTCCCCATTACCAACGGTACCAGGCAAGGATGTCCTCTCTCCCCACTTATCTTTGTGTTGGCACTGGAGCCTTTGGCCTCGCGGATTAGGCGAGACCCTTCTATCTCTGGCATCTCTACCCCAGATGGCGTCCATAAATTAGCTTTGTTTGCTGATGATATTTTGATTTTTCTTACCTCCCCTGAATCCTCTCTGCCTTCTCTAATGCCCCAGCTTACCTCGTATGGCCTGGTCTCCTACTATAAAAATAATGTGAGCAAGACGCAGGCACTTCCCCTACATGTTGATGACTTTTCGCTTTCCACCTTACGTGCCTTGTACCCATTTGACTGGAGAACGACCTCTTTAAAATACTTAGGTATCTCTCTCACCAAATCCAGGGGCTCTATCCTTAAACTCAATTATAACCCCCTAATGACTTCTATCTCCTCCCAATTGACCTCCTGGCATAACCTGGAGGTCTCTTGGATGGGACGCATGGCGGCTCTGAAAATGTGTATTTTACCCCAGATTCTCTATTTTTTCAGGAATATTCCAGTTTTTATCCCGGCCCATATGTTGCTTCGCATGCAAAAAATGTTGCAGGCTCACATATGGAAGGGGAGGCCTCCGCGCATTTCAGCTTCCACAATTAACGCGACTAGACGCAGGGGGGGCCTAGGCTTTGTAAATTACAGCGTATTATAGGGCGGCTTTATTGGCTCAGCTCCTGTCCTCAATGTCCCAGCGTGAATCTCCTTTGTGGCTACGAATGGAGAATGCTTATATCTCCCCATTTCGAGTTCATGATCTGATGTGGTTTGCGACGCTCCCACATCGCATCTTAGAGGGTATTTTACCATCCACTTCCCTTTCCCTTATGTCATGGCGTCTATGGGGTAGACGACTTTTACGACCCTTCCCATTGCTTAGCTAGGCCCCGTTGCGCTTCTTGTGCCGCACTGTCCAGGACCTGAATCTTGACCGATGGTCTCAGTTAGGTCTTACACATATTAATCAGCTTTTCACGGCCTCCTCAATAAAATCCTTCCCGGACCTAACACGAGAGTTTGCCCTTCCCGCTAGCGACTGTTTCACGTACCTTAGAGTAAAACATGCACTGACTCAACGCGGTATCTCTTCCTTTGCAGCGACGGACATTACAGCCTTTCACAGACTGTGCTTAGGTAAAAAAGTTATGAAAAAACCTTTGTCTTTATGTTATGACAGTTTGTTAAGTGTGAACTCTAATAAGAAACTGCCTTATATGATCAGGTGGGACAAAGATTTGTCGTTCGATTCTTCTATGGAGGACTGGTTCTATGCCACTGAAACGGTATATAAATATACTAGGAGCACTTATCTACGGGAATCACATTTTAAACTTTTATATAGATGGTATCTGACTCCGAATCGTTTGGCTTATATGCCTGGACAGTCCGGTATGTGCTGGTGCTGTGGCACTAGTGTCGGATCTATCCTTCATATCTTTTGGCAATGTCTGCTTCTTGCTACCTTCTGGGGGAAAGTTTGTAGACTGATTTCTCACTGTACCGGCTTGTCTATGCCCTTATGCCCTAAACAATACCTATTACATATGCTTCCGATTACTATACAACAACGGCATAGAGGCATCATATCGATTATACTTAGCGTAGCTAAATCTACCATAGCACGTCACTGGCTTTCTCAAGTCAGTCCCTCTATGAGAGAAGTCATGTTCTCACTGGAGAATGTTTATCATTATGAGGGAATGTACCACAGGGCCGCCAACTCTCTGGGGTTGTTCCAGGGCATATGGGAAGGTTGGGAACTCTTTGTAGCCTCCGGGGACTTGATCTAATGGTTGGGGATATGACATAAGTATTGCTGATATTGGACCTAACTGAGCATCTTTTTTTTTTTTTCTTTCATTTTTCTTATTTTAATTTTGAATATTTTTATAATTTGTGTATTTTTGTTATGATTTATAATTTTAATGTATTTTAGTTTAGAATGAAAATGTTGGTTCAACCGACTGGTTACAAGCTAATTTTATGTTGCTGCTAGACTTGTTCCGATGTAGGATCCTGCGTGATCCCTTCTTTCAATATTCGTGATCTCTTTCTGGCATTGTTATTTACGTGTGAACCTCAATAAAAACTTTTATATGGAAAAAAACTCTATTGCCACAGCTCCGACCATTTTTTTAGTTTACCTAAATCATTTGTCATTTGGCCGATCCCTCCAGGAACGTCAACCCTGTTGCAAATCTTTGTGTCATCAGCAAAAAGACATACTTTTCCATTAATACCTTCATCAATATCACTAATAAAAATATTAAAGAGAATGGGTCCAAGTACTGACCCCTGAGGTACCCCACTGGTAACAAGACCTTGCGCCGAATAAACTCCATTTACCACAACCCTCTGTTGCCTGTCACTCAGCCACTGCCTAATCTATTTCAACAATATTGGAATCCAAGCTCAAAGATTGCAATTTATTGATAAGCCTTCTATGCGGAACCACTGGTGTATTTTGGCCTAGGCCGACTAGGCCCAGGCCTAGGGCGGCACTTTCCAGGGGGCGGCAGCCCGCACTGGGTGGCCCCACCCCTAAAAAAAAAAATTTTTTTTTTTTTTTTAGTTTTGCAAAGTATTTTACCAGGAAGGATACATTGAGATTTCACTTTCCAGGGGGCAGCAAAAAACCTCACCACTAAATGGGTTACTCACAGAGCACCGAAATGACGCCAACTTTTTGGTGTTCTGTAGTTCCCTGCACTTAGGAGAATAAAATTTCCCCACCCTGCAGTGAATTCACCATTCACCACAGGGTCCCCAAAGTGCATGGAGTCGGCCGCTGAATGCTGTCACCGCAAACCCGTGGCCTGCTGTTTTCAAAAGAACTACTGAACGAAAATGTCTGGAATTTACATAGAAGATCCTATGATTGATAATAAAAAGTTCTGTTACAGAAAAAAGAAAAACTGCTATTAAAAAAAAGGGGGGGAATTTTGCCCAAAAAAATCTGAAAAATGACTAAAAGGTACTAAAAAAAAAATCAATAAGACTTTTTACTGCAGATTAAAATAATCAATGATTTATTAGATATTGCATAAAAACGGGAATATTTTTAACATTGAAACCTATGGGGTTCGCCTGAATAAACCTGCTGATTGAAACCACCGAACATCAGGGCATTTCACTGCCATTTCTCTGAGTCTCAGTACCACATGACTGGCTGAACCACGTGAAACGCACGCGCGCAGCTGCCCGCCCATTCGTTAACATAGACACTATTCTGGACTGAACACCCACCGGGAAGGGAATCAAAGCTACAGTGCACCCTCTGGCAGTGGCACCCCACTGCTGACAAGATGGCTCCACAGCATAATTGCTGTGTGCTCATATACACTCGGTTTGCTGGGAGTTTTACTGCAGTGGATTCTGATGCACTCATACACACCGCACATTGCATTGCTGGGAGTTTTATTGCTGTGGATTCTGATACGCTGACACACACCACACATTGCATTGCTGGGAGTTTTATTGCTGTGAATTCTGATACGCTGACACACACACACCGCACATTGCATTGCTGGGAGTTTTATTGCTGTGGATTCTGACACACTCACACACACCACACATTGCATTTGATGTGAGTTTTATTGCTGTGAATTCTGATGCACTCATACACACCGCACATTGCATTGCTGGGAGTTTTATTGCTGTGGATTCTGATACGCTGACACACACCAAACATTGCATTGCTGGGAGTTTTATTGCTGTGGATTCTGTGATACACACTGCATATTACTGTGAGTTTTATTGCCCTGGAGCTCTGGGATACGCTCATACACACTGCACATTATTGTGAGTTTTATTGCTGTGCAGTTCTGTGATATGCTCATACACACTGCACATTTCTGTGGGTTTTATTGCTGTGCAGCTCTGTGATACGCTCATATGCAGTGCACGTTTCTGTGGATATTATTGTTCCACCAATTAGAGCGGCTGTGATCCCGTTTACTTGACATGCGTGGCTGTTCTTTGTAAAAATGCTTGAATTTAAACATTTCATAATTTTCTTTATCTCAATAGATACATTTGAAATGGTATACAAAATATACAAGTAGGCACTTGGTATCCACTTTTAATATAAAGAGAGGAAAAGGCGGAGCTCTAAGAGGAAAAGGTGGAGCTTAAAGAGGAAGGGTGGGGATTAACCAGGAAGAGGTGTGCCCTTGACAGGAAGGGGTGCGTCAAATTTAAATTAGGGGGTGCACGAGTTTAGTCAGGGCTAGGGCAGCACAAAACCTAAATACACCACTGTGCGGAACAGTATCAAAAGCCTTACTGAAATCTAAATAAGCAATGTCTACTGCACCACCTGTGTCTATTATTTTTGTTACCCAATCAAAAAAATCAATAAGATTAGTTTGGTATGATCTCCCTGAGGTAAACCCATGTTGTTTCTGATCCTGTAATCTATGTGTTTTTAGATGTTCAACAATCCTTTCCTTTAACATGGTTTCCATTAATTTCCCCACTACTGATGTAAGACTAACTGGCCTATAGTTCCCCGATTCCTCCCTACTACCCTTCTTGTAAATGGGCACAACATTTGCTAATTTCCAGTCTTCTGGGACGACTCCCGTTAACAGATTTATTTAACCAATCCTTGTTAACGGTTTTGCTATTACATCACTGAGCTCTTTTAATAACTTAGGGTGAATCCCATCAGGCCCATTGACTTATTTGTCTTTACTTTAGACAGCTGCTGTAGAACCTCCATCACTTTGTGGCTCACACCTTTTATGTGCGGTTACTGATAAAGACAATAAAACATATTTTATAAAAACCAACGCGCCACAATGTACCCAAACTCCACTGCGTAGTGTGTTTTGTAGTAGCTTACAGATGAGCGAAGACCTAGGATTATCCATATCCATTTATAACACCAAAATTCACTTTTACCCAAGCCAACCAGAACTTTTAATCACTTTTACCCAAGGGGGCAGTTTGTCTGCCAATTACCTGGGTAAAACCGCCCCAAAAATTTCAGTCGTCACGTCCGTGTCGCCGCACAGTTTAACGTCCGTCGTAGCATTGATCTGTGATCAAGAGACCAACCCACAAAGTATGCTGTGCACCGAAGTGCGCACGCACCACGCAGGTGGCAACGGGTGCCATTTAGGCCTCAATGTAAAAGCGCTACGACGGACATCTAGAGTGCGCCGCATCCGCGTAGAGGTCTGTGTGCATGATGATGCAACGTCAGACTCAGCGCATTTGCAACGTCCATCACGTTGACGCTCAGAGGTTTTTTTGGTCTGGCTGACTGTACCTGTCTTTTAATTTTAACCCTTTCCATGCGGTGGACACGCTCAGCGCATCCTGCCGCATGGCTACTTCGCTGCGGAGGACGCACTGAGCGCATCCTCCCTTTGCAGCGGCGATCAGCCGGGATTCCGGCCGATCGCGGCGGCCCCCCGGTGCGGGCTGACATCGATGTCAGCCAAGCCTCCGGGACCCCGGCGGGCACGATAGACGTCATCGCGTATGTGCGATGACGTCTATTTCAGGCACCCCCCTGCCATTGCCGGGAAGGTGCCCGAAGGGGAGGGGGGGGAGGTCCTTCGGACCTCTCCCCATCCATGCGGGCATTCCAAGCGGCTGCTGTCTTTAACCCCTAGGGGCTAACATGCGCCGTATTGCGGTCCCCTCCCAGTGCTGACCGACATCTTGGATGTCGGCCAAGCTTCTGGGATATCCCCCTAACAACTGGCGTCATCGCGCATAGCGCGATGGCGCCAGTTTCACAATTAACCCCTTGCTGCCACCTATGGTGGAGATAGGGGGTTCCAATGAACCCCCTATCTCCCGATCCGTGACAGCTAGGGGTTAATGTTTGATATCCCTGGAACGGCCAGAGCGTGACCATGTAACCTGTAAAAAAAATTAAAAAATTTAAAAAACGGGGGGCGTGGCCGGACGTTGCAGCGCGCGGTCGCATGTGAGGAGAGCTCCTGTGACCAGCGCTAAACTTTTAACTCCTGCGGCTAAATTACAGCAACCCCGGGGCTGAAACTTCACCCACAGCTGGGTGACATCTCCTAGCCTCCAGATGGTGCCCCCTAAGGAGCAACGAGCGTTGGAACCGGCAAAATCGGCAAAAAAAGACCGGGTTCGTGAGGCCCAAGATGGCGGATCTCCTTCCTCTGTTTCCTCCTTCACCATGGAAGCGGCCGTAGTAGGCCCACCCGGCATGTCTGACAGCTTACCACCTTCAGAAAGCAGACTCCATGCCATGCTGCAAGAACTTAGAGCTACTATTCAAACGGATCTTAAAGAGGCGCTGCAGGAGCTGAGGCGCGATGTACAAGATCTGGGTGAGAGGGCAGACTCATTGGAGGCTAAGACAGACGACCTATGTTTGGCCCATAACGATTTAGTGGACCGTCATATAGCTTTGCAGACTGCACATGACGCCATGGCGACGAAAATGGCCGATCTGGAGGATCGCTCGCGGCGTAACAATGTAAGGATCCGGGGTATTCCAGAGGCAGTAAATCCTGCTGACCTTCAGCCCTATATTTTGGAACTTTTCCAGATCCTAGTCCCAACGTACTCGTCCCAGGATTTCCTGATGGATCGGGCACACAGATTACCACGCGCTAAGAACCTGCCGCCCTCAGCTTCTAGAGATGTTCTAGTCCGGGTGCATTTCTTCCATGTTAAAGAAGCATTAATGAGAGCATCACGGAAATCTATGCCTCTGCCTTCTCCGTATGCTGAAATTTCTTTTTACGCTGACCTGTCAACGGCTACCATGTCTAAAAGAAGGGAATTTTCATCTTTCACGAAAATTTTACGTGATCACAACATGGCGTATCGCTGGGGATTCCCCACAAAGATCTTGTTATGGCGGGAGGGAGTCTTGCACGTTATCCCTGATCCCCTCACTGGCATGCGTCTGTTGACGGACTGGAAAGTTGTGTCGGAGTTTACTCCCCCCAGGGAGGAATCATCTTCGCCGCTGAAGGTTTCTCTGGAGTGGCATCGGATTCGACCGAAATGAGGCTCTGGCCCTGTAGGATCCAACACTGGGGCGTGCTCCTACCACTTTGCCATGCTGCTTCCTGTCTTCTTGGGCGTCAGAACTCTTCCACGGATGCTGGACTGACCCATTTTTTTTTTTTTTTTTTGATCTACCTCAACTGGGCGCTCATGGGGGCCTGTGCTGGTCTCTTAATCGGCAATGCCCCGAGGCCTTCCAATGGCCTGTGAATTGGCGCGGTCCTTCTCAGGTAGAGTTGGGACTGTTGTTTCCCCTACTGGAGTTTTCTTGACAGTTTGTTTTCTACTTATACCAATCTGCTGTGTTGATTGACTCCATTCAGCTGCGCTCATGGAGTGCAGTTTTTTTTTCTCTGAAGTTGGTCGTTTTTTGTTTTATTTTTAATTTTTTTCCTGTTTTTTATTTTTCTCCTTCTTTTTGTTTCTTTTTGGTTCGACCTGTGTATGTAATGTATGTATTGTTTGTTTGTTTGGCATGCACTATGTTACACGGTTACAGGTGCTATTATGTGCAGGGGAATCCCTCCATCCTCCTGAGGAGGTTGTCTTCAATGTCCGCTGTGAGTTCTAGAGGGCTGGGCGTAACCACAAATGAGTAAACCCCAATTCCAGATTTATTCCTTAAATGTTAGGGGTTTGAACACTCCGTACAAACGCCATGCTTTATTTCGTGACCTGCATAAATCTCAACCGGCTATTGTTTGTTTGCAAGAGACCCATTTCTGTAAGAGGCGTCCTCCATTTTTGAAATCGCGTATGTACACTGAGGCCTACCATTCCACTGCTCCGACAAAGTCCAAAGGCGTCTCGATTATGTTTCATAGAGATTGGACCTTTGTGTGTTCGGCTCAGTATGTTGATCCGTTGGGCCGCCTTGTGATTCTTGTGGGTACGCTGAACGAGTTACCGGTCACTATAGCTAATTTATACCCAGGGCCGGTGCAAGCATTTTTGTCTAGTCAGGCGAAGGTGCGTTTTGGTGCCCCCCCATCCGTGTCATGTCAAGCCAATCAGGATAGAGGTGCCATAATAATCTCTATATATGCACACATACATATATACACACTCTAGTGTCGCACCGATACCACTTTAAGACCGAGTACAAGTACCAATACGTTTTTTCAGGTATTCACCAATATCATGCCCACTCAGATACATATATACAGACCAGAACATGTCCAGATATATATATATATTGCCCCCAGCTCACATGGATATATTTGCCCCAGCTCACAAGGGTATATATATTGCCCCCAGCTCACATGGATATATATATATATATAATATAGCCCCAGCTCACAAGGGTATATTTGCCCCCAGCTCACATATGGGTATATTTGCCCCCATCTCACATATGGGTATATTTACCACAGCTCACACATGGGTATATTTGTCCCCAGAGCTCACACATGGGTATATTTGCCCCAGCTCACATATGGATATATTTGCCCCAACTCACATATGGGTATATTTGCCCCAACTCACATATGGGTATATTTGTCCCAGCTCACACATGGGTATATTTGCCCCCTGCTCACATATGGGTATATTTGCCCCCTGCTCACATATGGGTATATTTGCCCCAGAGCTCACACATGGATATATTGCCCCCAGAGCTCACACATGGGTAAATTTGCCCCCCCAGAGCTCACACATGGATATATTTGCCCCCAGAGCTCACACATGGATATATTTGCCCCCAGAGCTCACACATGGGTAAATTTGCCCCCAGCTCACATCATTCTTCCCCTCAATTAATTTCACCCCCTCAATTCATTCTCCCCCTCAATTCCTCCACCCCTTCAATTCATTCTCCCCTTTAATTCATTTCATACCCCTGCTCACACGCGCACATCACCCCTGATTACACATCACCCCAGCTCACACACACACACACACACACACACATCACCCCTGCTCACACACGCACATCACCCCTGATCAGACATCACCCCTGCTCAGACACATCACCCCTGCTCACACACACACACATCACCCCTGCTCACACACACACACATCACCCCTGCTCACACACATCACCCCTGCTCACACACATCACCCCTGCTCACACACATCACCCCTGCTCACACGCACACATCACCCCTGCTCACACATCACCCCTGCTCACACATCACCCCTGCTCACACATCACCCCTGCTCACATGCACACATCACCCCTGCTCACACACATCACCCCTGCTCACACATCACCCCTGCTCACACACACACACATCACCCCTTTTCACACACACACATCACCCCTGCTCACACATCACCCCTGCTCACACACACACACACATCACCCCTGCTCACACACACACACATCACCCCTGCTCACACACACACATCACCCCTGCTCACACATCACCCCTGCTCACACATCACCCCTGCTCACACGCACACATCACCCCTGCTCACACGCGCACATCACCCCTGCTCACACACATCACCCCTGCTCACACACATCACCCCTGCTCACGCACCACATCACCCCTGCTCACACATCACCCCTGCTCACACATCACCCCTGCTCACACGCACACATCACCCCTGCTCACACACATCACCCCTGCTCACACATCACCCCTGCTCCACACACACACCATCACCCCTTTTCACACACACACATCACCCCTGCTCACACATCACCCCTGCTCACACATCACCCCTGCTCACACGCACACATAACCCCTGCTCACACGCGCACATCACCCCTGCTCACACACATCACCCCTGCTCACACATCACCCCTGCTCACACACACACACACAGATCACCCCTGCTCACACACATCACCCCTGCTCACACATCACCCTGCTCACACACACACACATCACCCTGCTCACACACATCACCCCTGCTCACACATCACCCCTGCACACACACACACACATCACCCCTTTTCACACACACACACACACATCACCCCTTTTCACACACACACATCACCCCTGCTCACACATCACCCCTGCTCACACATCACCCCTGCTCACACATCACCCCTGCTCACACGCACATCACCCCTGCTCACACACATCACCCCTGCTCACACACACACCACACATCACCCCTGCTCACACACATCACCCCTGCTCACACATCACCCCTGCTCACACACACACACATCACCCCTGCTCACACACATCACCCCTGCTCACACATCACCCCTGCTCACACACACACACACACATCACCCCTGCTCACACATCACCCCTGCTCACACACATCACCCCTGCTCACACATCACCCCTGCTCACACACATCACCCCTGCTCACACATCACCCCTGCTCACACACACACACACACATCACCCTGCTCACACACATCACCCCTGCTCACACATCACCCCTGCTCACACACACACACACATCACCCCTGCTCACACAAACAAACATCACCCCTGCTCACACACACACACATCACCCCTGCTCACACACACACACATCACCCCTGCTCACACACATCACCCCTGCTCACACACATCACCCTGCTCACACACACACATCACCCCTGCTCACACATCACCCCTGCTCACACGCGCACATCACCCCTGCTCACACGCGCACATCACCCCTGCTCACACACATCACCCCTGCTCACACATCACCCCTGCTCACACATCACCCCTGCTCACACACACACACACACATCACCCCTGCTCACACACACACATCACCCCTGCTCACACATCACCCCTGCTCACACGCACACATCACCCCTGCTCACACGCGCACATCACCCCTGCTCACACACATCACCCCTGCTCACACACATCACCCCTGCTCATACACATCACCCCTGCTCACACGCACACATCACCCCTGCTCACACACACACATCACCCCTGCTCACACATCACCCCTGCTCACACATCACCCCTGCTCACACGCACACATCACCCCTGCTCACACGCGCACATCACCCCTGCTCACACACATCACCCCTGCTCACACACACACACACATCACCCCTTTTCACACACACACATCACCCCTGCTCACACATCACCCCTGCTCACACATCACCCCTGCTCACACGCACACATCACCCCTGCTCACACGCGCACATCACCCCTGCTCACACACATCACCCCTGCTCACACACATCACCCCTGCTCACACATCACCCCTGCTCACACACACACAAACATCACCCCTGCTCTCACACATCACCCCTGCTCACACACACACACACCATCACCCCTGCTCACACACACATCACCCCTGCTCACACATCACCCCTGCTCACACATCACCCCTGCTCACACATCACCCCTGCTCACACATCACCCCTGCTCACACACACACACACATCACCCCTGCTCACACATCACCCCTGCTCACACACATCACCCCTGCTCACACATCACCCCTGCTCACACACACACACACATCACCCCTGCTCACACAAACAAACATCACCCCTGCTCACACATCACCCCTGCTCACACACACATACATCACCCCTGCTCACACACACATACATCACCCCTGCACACACACACCCACCCCCCCATACTCACACCCACCCCCCCCCATACTCACACCCACCTCCCCATGCTCACACACACCTCCCCATGCTCACACACACCTCCCCATGCTCACACACCCAATGCTCTCATTCACACCATGCTCACACACACAGACACACACTCCATGCTTACACACCCACCTCCCCCATGCTCACCCCCATACTCACACCCCCTGTTTGCTACTTACCCTAGGATTCAAATCCCTGGCTGCCTCCATGTTACAGCTCAGCTGGTCTCTCTCCACTCCCCCCACCCTGCACGTGCTGGACACTTCCTGCACAGGAGCAGGGGAGGGAGGCTCTGCTAGCTGCTGTGAGGAGGAAGGGGGTGGATGGGCGGGGCCAGCATGTTCCCATGTAAGCTGTGGTCTGGCAGCCTCGTCTTCCTCCTCCTCTGCACCCCCCCCCGCAGGGCCTTTACTTCCGGTGCAGCGTGTGGGAGTGGGATCCCACACGCTGCCGAGTAAATGGGAAACCTTGTGCCCGATTCTGGCAAGGCCTCCGCTCGCTGGGTGGTCCAGATTTTTCCGCCCCTCAACTGGCAGAAAGCCAGAATAGTAAGGCAGCCGCCTGTGCTGCCTTACACTAGCGCCGGCCCTGTTTATACCTCCCTAATGATAACCCGGTTTCTTATCTGCGGAAAGCTTTTTGTAGAGTGAAAAAAATGTCTAGTGGTACGATGTTCCTATGTGGGGATTTTAATTGCACTCCTGACCCCGAAGTTGACACTCAGACGAGCCAACCCCGCCCCCACTCCCGCTCCCCCCCGCCCTCTAGTAAACAACTACGGGAATTCATGCAATCATTTGACCTATATGATACGTGGAGGATATGTCATCCCAACACACGTGACTACACCTACTTTTCTCATGTCCACTCCTCATATAGTAGAATTGACTTGTGTTTGATACATAGTTCAGCCTTGTCTCGTCTCCTGGAGGCGACCATTGGCATCATTACGTGGTCTGACCATGCTCCGCTCACGCTCACTTTTGAGGCTGCTTTTCCACCGAGGGGGATGGGGAATTGGAGACTTAATGACTCACTCATTGTAGACAGAGAGGACGTGCAAACAACGTTACAACTCCTCCAGGAGTATTTTATGACAAATGTAACTGGGGACGTTGCAACAGCGTCGGTTTGGCTGGCCCACAAAGCAGTGTTGCGAGGACATTTTATACAGAAAGGAGCGCAGCGTAAAAGACGCCTAAATGCTCAGATGACTGCTCTTACACGACGCATCACTGACCTAGAAACCCAAAATAAAGCCTCGCCCACCCCTCACATTACCGCTCAATTGACTGCGCAACGCCGCGAGTTGGAGCACCTGATGCTCCAAGTCACGGCACGCTCAATTAGACGGCTTAACTATGCTCATTATACCCAAGGGAATAAATCGGGGAAACTGCTGGCGTCCAAACTGAAAGGGAAAAGAATGCAAACCAACATACCGTACCTATTGGATGCTAATAATGTCAAAATTTATAATCCGGCCCTCATTACTGATGAATTTGCACGTTATTATGCCTCCCTGTACAACCTAGGATTGGATCACACCGTACCGTCCCCTACCCAGGCTGACATAGATCTCTTTCTCCAAGCGGCGCATCTTCCCTCCCTCTCTCCCTCTCAAGCTACAGATTTGCTTACCGCGTTTACAGAGGAGGAGGTGCTTAAGGCTATTAAGGCACTTCCAAAAAATAAAGCTCCTGGCCCCGACGGTTTTACGAATCTGTATTATCAGGTATTTGCATCCTCACTAGTTCCGACTCTTACCCTGTTTTTTAATGACATTAAGAACACTGGCATTATCCCTCCGGAGATGTTGCAAGCAACGGTAGTAACCCTGCCCAAGCCTGGTAAAGCCCCGACACATTGTGCCAACTTCCGCCCTATATCCCTGTTGAACGTAGATGCCAAATTGTATGCT
Source organism: Leptobrachium leishanense (assembly GCA_009667805.1). NCBI lineage: Eukaryota > Metazoa > Chordata > Amphibia > Anura > Megophryidae > Leptobrachium > Leptobrachium leishanense. The sequence continues at coordinate 48,443,627 of CM019064.1, forward strand.
AAACTACTAGCTAATAGGCTGGGCCCCCTACTTCCATTATTGATTGCAACTGAACAAACCGGCTTTGTCCCAGGCCGCCAGACGTGTGACAATACCCGACGATTTTATGATATAATTGATTTGGCCCATAGGACTAATACCTCCGGACTCCTGCTGGCATTGGACGCCGAAAAGGCGTTCGATCGCCTACACTGGGGGTATATGCGGCTGGTGTTACTAAAGTTTGGTCTGCCAGCACAATTTGTACACAGTATTATGGCCCTCTACTCCGCCCCATCGGCGAAAGTTTTGGCATCGGGATTTCTATCCTCTTATTTCCACATAACCAATGGCACCCGACAGGGCTGTCCGTTATCCCCGCTAATATTTATTCTGGCTTTAGAACCCTTAGCGCTGCAGATTAAAATCTCCCAGACGATCAAAGGTATGCCGACCCCGCATGGGGAGCACAAACTGGCACTTTTCGCAGATGACATACTGCTCTTTTTTGACCACCCCGGAGACATCGCTCCCTCCCCTGTTTTGCCTCCTCGACAGATTTGGCGCGTTATCTTACTATAAAAATAATGTGAGTAAAACACAAGCTCTCCCCATAAATATTGCAGCTTCATCCCTTAGCTCCTTGCGTAGCACGTACCCTTTTGATTGGCGCTCCACCTCTTTAAAATACATGGGAATCTCCCTTACTAAATCACGAGGCACCATCCTAAAGGAAAATTTCATGCCACTTTTGAACTCCATCGAGAAGCAGCTCTCTACATGGAGCACAAACGAATCCTCCTGGCTGGGACGTATGGCGGCCATAAAGATGAGTATCTTACCCCAAATTTTATATTATTTCAGAAACATTCCAGTTTTTATACCGGCGCATTTATTGCTCCGGCTGCAAAAACTGCTGCATGCGCACATTTGGAAAGGGAAGCCCCCTCGAGTATCGGCCTCTACAGTCATCGCGCCGCGACGTACAGGAGGGTTGGGTTTTTTGGATTTACAATCGTATTATAAAGCAGCCTTACTAGCCCAATTGTTGTCGTCGATGCATCTCAAAGAAACACCTCTATGGTTACAGTTGGAGAACGCCATGATTTTCCCATACAAACTTCATGACCTGTTGTGGCTTCCACTCCTTCCTAGGAATAGCACCATGGGTTTACTACCTGCCTCGATGCTTTCCCTCACGTCCTGGCGTCAGTGGGGTCGCCCATTGGTACGGCCTTATGACTTATTATATCTCGCCCCGCTTAGAGTTCTGTGCCGCTATATTCCAGACTTAAATTTAGATTCTTGGTTTTTGCGCGGCTTGACGCATGTGTGGCAGCTCTTTACACCCCACTCCCTGAAACCCTTTCCAGACTTGGTACAGGAGTTTGCCATCCCATTGCGTGACTGTTTTTCTTACCTACGTGTGAAGCACGCTCTACACCAGAAGGGCCTGACCTCTTTTACACCTACGAACCTTTCAGCTTTTCACAAACTGTGTATGGGGAAGAAATGTCAAAAGAAACCGCTATCTCTCTGTTACGACAGCCTCTTAACCCCGAACCCACCTAAAAAATTACCCTATATGGTTAAATGGGAAAAAGATTTAGCTTTCACGCTCTCCGTAGATGACTGGTCATATGCCATGGACACAATATACAAATATTCTAGAAGCACCAATCTACGTGAGGCCCATATTAAATTACTGTGTAGATGGTATCTAACACCAACCCGCTTGGCCCATATCTCGGGGAATACCGGCTTCTGTTGGAGATGCCTTACCGGCCTCGGTTCCCTACTTCATACCTTTTGGTTATGCCCCGCGTTGGGGGGTTATTGGGTTAAAATCAGTAGACTAATTTCTCACTGCACTTTCCTTAGACTCCCACTATGCCCGAAAATGTATCTCCTACATATCATACCCATTACTATTCAGATCCGTCATAGGAGGTTTATCTCTATGGTACTGGGGACAGCAAAAACGGTCATTGCAAGACATTGGCGTTCCTCATTCTGCCCATCTATGAAAGAAGTTATGATGACCCTTGAAAGTGTTTGTAAATATGAAGAAATGTTCCACAGCGCGAATAACTCAATGTGCCAGTTTGATGATACATGGGAGGGGTGGAGGGTGTTTGTCGAGTCAGGAACCTTGATATAAGATATTTCACTGTGTACGACTGTAGTGCTGCCGTGTTTAGTGTTTTATGTTAGTTTAGGATTATATCTGTTTGTGGAAAATGGAGACCGCACTAATGACCTTATATCAGATAATACTGAGGCTTCATTTGCATTGCCTATTGTCAATGATAGGAATCTATGTTTTTGATCTCCGAAGTTTCATCATTTCTGCAATGTTGTATCATTATATGTGTGAACTCCAATAAAAAACTTTTACATAAAAAAAATAAAAAAAATAAAAAAAATTAAAAAACTTTTTTTTAAAAAAATTATTTTTTTTTTGTTTGTATTAGTGCAGCAATTGTTCCCATTTCAATTATAATGTGAACAATGATGCTGCACTAACGATTTTTTCTATGGGGGGTGTTTACTAAAAAAACACATAATTTTCCCCAAAATAAGTAACGATTCCCCATTTCTAAATTTTTTAACAAGCGCAACCCATAGAAAATATAACCGCAAACGATCGCATGTTAAAATGTAAAAAAAAAACACTTTACACGTTGTAAATTATTGAAAGTTCAAATTTTATTGCATTTTTTGTTATAATATACAGACAGGACATAACGTATACATATAATAATGATATATTATGAATTTGCCGAGTCTCCCGGAAAGAACGATATATAATATGTCTGGGTTGTATAATAAAATGTGACTTCCAATCGCATTTAAACATGATGAGCGAAACCGATAAAAATGAGCTCAGCACTCAAGCGTGAAATGGCTCAGCAGCGAAAGGGTTAATTAATTTTGTTTCCCATATTTCCCCTTTTTTTTCTACATCCTTCAACAAAAACGGACCGTGTGGCGTCTACAGTATCTTCCGTCAGTACGTCTGTCCGTTATGCACGCATGCAGAGCGCGTTCAGACAGCGTTCGTCTGACATTAGCCTTAGCCAGCATATTTGGGAGATGTGGGTAAATCTACCTTTACTCAATTTCAGACTCTTCCAAAATAATAAAAAAAAGAAAAATAAACAAAAGAAAATCATTATAAACACATTTATTGATTTGTATATCTATTAATGAAACATAAAATGAACAACAATATCTCCATGCAAGAATAAGTTTGTACACTGTACTAAATCACCAGTAACTGCTGCTACATGCGATAAACAAGGAGTCTGACATATCTTGGCCAAATGCAAGTCTCGAGTTGAATGTATGAACAGCCGAGGAGATGCCATTAACACTTTTTTTAGGGGATTATTATAGTGATTCCAATGATTCAACAGTGAGTTGCATGATTGTGTCAATATTAGGGCTGCAACTAACGATTATTCTCATAATCGATTAATCGATTCATCGGATAAAAAAAAAAATAGAAAAAAATTTGTCTACTTAACAACAAACCCTCCCCTTTTTTTCATAAGCAATTTGCGTAGTGTACGTATCTTTCGTACGTATTTACGCAAATTGCGTATCTTGCGTACTTCTCACACAAGGTATGCGAGTGCTTGGTCAGAGGGATGGGTTGATGCTGCGAGTGCTTGGTCAGAGGGATGGGTTGATGCTGCATGCGCAGCTTAAGCCCATGTTTGCTTTCTCAAATGAACGCGGCTGCAAGCACTTGGCCATAGATGATGATGTCAGCATGAAATTGGGGTTAATAAGCTAAAGTGGTCTGGGTGCGTAGAGTGTCCCTTTTAAATAATTTTGTGAACAAACTGAGTGGGAGGAGGGACTGGGGGTGGAAGGGAGTGACTTTGCTCAAGTGACTTGACCTGAGTGTGAGAGGGAGTGGGTATGGACAAAAGACCGGATCTGAGTGTGGGAGTGAGTTTGGGGAAAGGGACCAGACCAAAGGGAGGGAATGGCAGTTCCTGACCAAAGAGGGTGTGGCAGGGAGGGTGAGGTGGTGGCACAGGACTCCAGCTTCAAGTAAGGATAAAACACAGGCATACAGCTTCTTCACCCAGTGACAGTATCCTATTGTTTGTGTTATACAGGGTTATTCAAAGAGCTCCGAATTGTTTGAGTAAAGTAACTGAACGCTGAAAATCAGCGTTCGGTTACCTTTCCTGGCCATTCAGCTATCCAGAGAGCAGGCAATTCGCCAAATCCTGGCGAATTGCCTGAACATACGGTGCCTGTTCGGTGCCTGTTCGAGGGCAGTGAAAACCCCATGAGAGGCACTGCTTCGTCTATTCATAGAACACAAACCAGCAGTGAAAGGTTCCCCTAATGCCCTGCCATTCGGTGGTTTCATGCTGCAAATTTATTCAGGAGAATCCCATAGGCTTCAATGTTAAAAATATTCCTGTTTTAATTCAATATCTAATAAACCGTTCATTCTAAAATTATGCAGTAAAGAGTCTCTTTATTTATAGATTTTTTTAGGATATTTTAAGCATTTTTCTGAATTTTTTTTATTTATTTTTTTAAAAGTCAGATTTATTTTTTTTAAGTTTACTTATTTTTTCTGTAACAGCCGTCTTTATTTCATTCCCTGGACCTCATATGTAAATTTCAAACATTTTCGCTCAGTAGTTTCTTTGCAAACAGCGTTTCATTTTCAAACATTCACACAAACTGTTTTGCTAATTTATTCACTGCCTCGTCTGCGGTCTCGGCTGCTTCGCTGCGTGTGATTGGCTCCTGCTCGGGTTTTTCGGCAGGTTAATCCAGATGTTTTTGGGGGTTTTCAGCGTGCATTCGGTGGGTTTTGCGGTTAGTTTTCGTCAGGTTTGCGGTAGCTTTTCCCTGCAATTCGGGGACCCTGTGGTGCTTGCTGAATACACCGCAAGGTCACCGAAATGGGATCGGCAAAAGGAACCGAATTGAAGAGAACGAAAAGTCACCGAATGTGCGGTGACTTCTCGAATCTCTTTGAATTACCCTGATAGTTCTGCTACTGTTGCAAACGGAATAAAAACAAACTGGTTGTGTTTGACATAACCCTAGAACTAAATCATACCTAGTAAAGCAGCGGCGCGTCTTCTCCATTCCGCTCCGAATCTGAGGTTATTTACGTTTAACTCAGTCTGCCTCTAAACATTGTGTGCTGCACACGGGACGATTAATGGACACCGATTAATCGATGATTATAATAGTTGTCATTGTCAACTATCTCCATTTTCGATTAGTTGTTTCAGCCCTAGTCAATATTGCAATGGTAGCTTTGGGTCTGTATTACTTGAAGGATTGATACAACAGTGGTGCAGTCAACAAGTGTCTCGCATGATTCCCACTTTACTCCTTTTATTAATCACATGTAGCAGCAGTTACTGGTGATTAAGTACAGCGTACAACATAACTTTTGCATGGAGATATTGTTTTAAAGTATATGTTTCATTAATAGAGATATACATCAATAAACGAGCTTAGAAGGATTTTCTTTTGTTTATAATTCATTACATCCCAGTATGTATCACAATATATAGCACATACTGTATTCATATCAAGCGCGAGCGTGGAACTGGGTGGTAGGGAGTAATTAAATTAACAGAAGCTGAAACCGTTCAATATTTTCTTTTCATGTTTTATTTTACGTGGGCAGAGATTATTATAATTAGATAAATGTCCCTTGAGAAAACCTAATACATTTTTGAAATTATCACTTATTCCTCAGCTTGATTCTGACAGCTCAGGACATACTTGAAAACGAGAGAAATCTCAATGTATCCTTCCTGGTAAAATACTTTATAAATAAATAAATAAAACGTCGCGTTTGTTATGGAGTTTAATGCTGCCACATGCTGGACAGATAGGATCATTACAAAAGAACAAATGTTTTGATCATATGTGCTCGGAATCCTACACAGCCTATGGAGTAAGAGGAGATTTTTGCTTTACTTAAGACGTTATTTACAAACCCTCCTAATTGGCCCCAAACAATGAATTTTACTGTTTGTTTGGTGCGATTTCAGGGCAATTTCTCTATTTAAAAAAACTGTTGATTTGCCAAATACAGGCAAATTGACAACGAAAAACACTGGGATTCGCTGCAATTCGATGGCGCCGAAATTGTCCCATTACAAAGAACGCAGAATTGCACAAAAAATGCAGCAAAACAGCCTGATTTTTGGTGTTTCGGTTCGACAGGTTTAAACTGGTGACCTAAGAACGTAACAGCAATTGCTTCCCTTCCTTTTGCGCTCCCTTAACAAACACAGTTTGTATTGTTTTATTAAACTGGTGAATCCCATAGGTTTCAATATAAAAAACTGAATATCGTTTTTTAAAAAAAATGTAAATATCATTTATCATTTATATTTTTTGCAAACAAACTTTTATTTTTTAGAAAACATTTGTTTTCATTTTTTTTTAACAGACCTTTTTATTATTTAGACACATTTTTATTGATTTAAACTCCTATTAGGAAAATAAAAGACTTCCTTCTTTTTAAATTTTCAGATCGGATCAATGAGATGATGCCAAATCGGCGCAACTCAGTGCAATCCGGCGATTATCGGCGCAATACGGCAGTTTTTGCCGACGTCTGATAACTGCGCCGGGCAACTCCGATTTCAGCAAAATACGGTGACCATTTGATAAATTGTGAATTTACCAAATTTTTGTCGAAATGGAATCTCCGAAATGCAAAGCACTGAAATTGCGTTCAATTTTGGTGCTTTGTGAACAGAGAATAGACCTCACTGACAAACACAAACTGAAAAATGCAGTCATCTCGACCCTGGCATTTACATATATATATGACACTGGCAAAAACCCAAAAACAACAACAACAGTAAGCTTGTGAAAAAAATGAAGTGCGCTGTAAGGAGATGAACTCTCTAAATTGCTCTAATATCTTACTTGTTCTCTTTCGGAGGTTTTGTAAAGTGACACTGTAGAGAACTACTAGTCTTTGACATCTTGTCAATTTATAGAAATAAAATCAGGAGTAATGTGAAAACTAGGGATGCACCGATACCATTTTTTAAAGACCTAGTACAAGTACCCATACGTTTTTTCAAGTACTCACCGATACCGAGTACCGACACTTTTACTTAATGTCATGTGATGCTTTCCATTAAATAATTTGTTGCTGAAAACCTGTCATGTTTATGTTAATATTGGAATGTATGGCCAGACCAAACACACACAATATATACATTCATATATACACACACACTCTGTAGTCTGGTGGGCATACATGTATCTGATGCCTGTGGGGTATATTATATATAAATAATATACACCACAGGTATCAGATACATGTATACCCAACAGACACCAGACCAAAAAGTGTATGTGTGTACATATATACACACACACACACCTGTCAGACCTCAGACCAGTGTATATATATAATAATATATATTTCATGGAGGCTTTTAATCTAATTTTTTGTCGTCCTCCACAACCCAAATAAGTACTAATTTGCCCTACGGGTCCAGGCATTAACTGCAATTGGTCATGCCTAGCTCCTGCTGAAGAGGGTCCAATAAACCTGAAACAGCGCTATCCAGAAGTGGCTTTGACTAGTTGCGTAAGCAGTAAACCTGATATCTGCTAAAAAAAAATCTAGTATGGCATTAGTGGGGGCGGGGGGCGGTACGCACTGGGTACCAGGTGTGCCAGCGATGGGGGGGGTGCCACAGCCTCCGCATCCCAGCCCGGAGTCGGACCGCTGGTCGGGCAGCCAACCGCCACCAAATCCGGCGCCGCCTGTCTGGCTGATGTGCGCGAGGCTGGCTGCGAGTGCGCCCGGCGCCGTGAGGCTGCAGTCATGTTTGTGCGCCCTGACCTCTCGCAACAAGTCACGCGGGTCCTGCCTTCACGTGCCGGGCCATGTGAATAAAAGCAGAGGCAGAGCGCACTGCGCAGGCGTGCGGATGAATAAGCTCAGCCTGCACTGCGGCTGCCTGTTTGCCTGCCAAGCTGCGCCCCACCCAGTAAATCGCCCGCGGCACACAATAGCAGGGGGCCGCGGCGAGGGCAGAGTGTGCAACCAGCTTCCCCAATCCCCATCGCCCCATCCCCAGTGAGAGGAGAGCCAGGCTGTGCCCGCAGGGGGGAACCACTGCCAGCCTCTCCCCAGACCAGTGCAACTGACGCCCACAAACCTGAGTGAAAGGCAACCAACCGATCGGACCGCAAATTCGGGTCACCGCCTGCCTGCAGCTGCTGGTACTGGTAAATATATGTTTATGGGGGTATTGTAGAGTATATATATTTATCAATATGCTATGTATGAGGTCGTCTGCTGGTGGTCTTTAATGTTTATGGGGGTTATATATATATATATCAATATGCTGCATGCGGTCTGCTGGTCTTTAATGGGGGTATATATATCAATATGCTGCATGCGGTCTGCTGGTCTTTAATGGGAATATATATCAATATGCTGCATGCGGTCTGCTGGTCTTTAATGGGGGGGTGGCAAATATAGGATCTGCCCCGGGTGCCAAATGTTCTAGGTACGCCCCTGTATGGCAGGGCCGTCTTTAACGCGGGGCAAAAGGGGCAGCTGCCCCGGGCCCAGTCATTGCTGAGGGGCCCAAAGCAGCTGCCCCTTGGGCCCGCATAAATGCCTATCACCGAATCCGACTTGTTAATTTTCAACTCCGGTATGAATCCGGTGCTGATTTTACACGAAGTCCGACTGTCACACTGCGCTGCGGGCCCCCTGCCTGTCGTCACCATCTGACTGACTGAGTGAGGGGCCGTGCTGCTAGCTGCTGCAGCGTGCGTGCCTCCAGTGAACACTCACGCTGTATTGGCGCCGCCTCGGTACCTACCACGTGACGCGAGGCGTCGCGCAGGTGCAGCACATCCCCGCACGTCTCACTGGTGGCTGCAAAGCACAACGGAGGAGGCCAGCAGCCGCTCAGCCAGCACATTACTCGCAGGAGTCAGACTCTGAAGACCATAGTGCCGCCGGGTCTAGAAGGATTCCCTGCAAAGGCAGGCCAGCACACTATTTCTCGGTCAGTTGTTAACAGGCAGCGATTTTATTATTATGTATGTCAGTCTTCAATAATTTTAATGCTTCTAATCGCTTGACCAGATTGTATATACTGGTGCTAGAGGGCCAGCATTTGATTAAAATCTTTGTAATTGGATATCGGAAATTATATATCCAATATATATGTTTGTATATGTTTTTTGTTTTAAAGTTAATTAAGAGGAAGGAGGACTGTAATGGATGAGGGCCGGCAGATGAGGAGACACAATGTAGGCCCTTGGGGAGGGGGGTTGAATAAATTGATATATTGGGGCCTGGGGGTGAATAAAGTGATATACTGAGGCTTGGAGGGGCGGATAAATTGATATACTGAGGCTTGGAGGGGGATAAAGTGATATACTGGGGCTTGTTGGAGGGGTGGATAAATTGATATACTGGGGCTTGGAGGGGGATAAATTGATATACTGGGGCTTGGAGGGGGATAAATTGATATACTGGGGCTTGGAGGGGTGGATAAATTGATATACTGGGGCTTGGAGGGGGATAAATGATATACTGGGGCTTGGAGGGGGGATAAATTGATATACTGGGGCTTGGGGGTGAATAAATTGATATACTGGGGCTTGGAGGGGGATAAATTGATATACTGGGGCTTGGAGGGGGATAAATTGATATACTGGGGCTTGGAGGGGATAAATTGATATACTGGGGCTTGGAGGGGTGGATAAATTGATATACTGGGGCTTGGAGGGGGATAAATTGATATACTGGGGCTTGGAGGGGGGATAAATGATATACTGGGGCTTGGAGGGGTGGATAAAGTGATATACTGGGGCTTGGAGGGGGATAAATTGATATACTGAGGCTTGGAGGGGATAAATTGATATACTGGGGCTTGGAGGGGATAAATTGATATACTGGGGCTTGGGGTGAATAAATTGATATACTGGGGCTTGGAGGGGTGGATAAATTGATATACTGAGGCTTGGAGGGGGATAAATTGATATACTGGGGCTTGGAGGGGGATAAATTGATATACTGGGGCTTGGGGGTGAATAAATTGATATACTGGGGCTTGGAGGGGGATAAATTGATATACTGGGGCTTGGAGGGGATAAATTGATATACTGGGGCTTGGAGGGGATAAATTGATATACTGGGGCTTGGAGGGGATAAATTGATATACTGGGGCTTGGAGGGGGATAAATAGATATACGGGCTTGGAGGGGATAAATTGATATACTGGGGCTTGGGGGTGAATAAATTGATATACTGGGGCTTGGAGGGGGGATAAATTGATATACTGGGGCTTGGAGGGGGATAAATTGATATACTGGGGCTTGGGGTGAATAAATTGATATACTGGGGCTGGGGGTTTTAATAAATTGATATACTGGGGCTGGGGGGGTTGAATACACGCTACACATTACAGTGAGTTATTTCTGTGGAGCTCTGAGATACGTTCATATATGCTGTTAGTTTTATTGCTGTGCAGCTCTGATACGTTCATACACCACACATTGCTGTGAGTTTTATCGCTTTGGAGCTGTGATACGCTCATACAGTGAACATTGCTGTGAGTTCTATTGCAGCAGAGCTCTGTGATACACACACATACACATACACACACATTGCACAGTACTGTGAGTTTTATTGCTGTGGAGCTCTTGAAAGTGTTGGGTAGTTATGCGGTGGGCAGGGCTTTTGGGTGGGGGGGGCCCAAGAAAATGTTTGCCCAGGGTCCAATCAATATTAAAGACGGGCCTGCTGTATGGCATGTCATTGATTGAAGGGTTCTGTGTGAAAGCAGACCCAGGATGCAAAACAGTGAGACAGATGTCATTTGCATGTATTACCCAGAGTTCCTTGCTGCATATGGGGAATGTAACACAGGTTTTCTGTGATGCAGGTCTTTGAATTGCCGTGATGTGCAAATGGCTTCTGCAATCATAAACCTTATATATATTTATACAGTACTTATTTGGGTTGTATTGGATGGCAAAAAATTTGATAAAAAGCCTCCGCACAATAACTATTTGCACATCACAGCAATATGAAATGTATATACACTATATTGCCAAAAGTATTCGCTCACCCATCCAAATAATCAGAATCAGGTGTTCCAATCACTTCCATGGCCACAGGGATATAAAATCAAGCACCTAGGCATGCTGACTGTTTTTACAAACATTTGTATAAGAATGGGTCGCTCTCAGGAGCTCAGTGAATTCCAGCGTGGAACTGTGATAGGATGCCACCTGTGCAACAAATCCAGTCGTGAAATTTCCTCACTCCTAAATATTCCACAGTCAACTCTCAGCTGTATTATAAGAACGTGGAAGTGTTTGGGAACGACAGCAACTCAGCCACAAAGTGGTAGGCCACGTAAACTGATTTAGCGGGGTCAGCAGATGCTGAGGCGCATAGTGCGAAGAGGTCGCCAACTTTCTGCAGAGTCAATCGCTACAGACCTCCAAACTTCATGTGGCCTTCAGATTAGCTCAAGAACAGTGCGCAGGGAGCTTCATGGAATGGGTTTCCATGGCCGAGCAGCTGCATCCAAGCCATACATCACCAAGTGCAATGCAAAGCGTCGGATGCAGTGGTGTAAAGCACGCCGCCACTGGACTCTAGAGCAGTGGAGATGCGTTCTCTGGAGTGACGAATCGTGCTTCTCCATTTGGCAATCTGATGGACGAGTCTGGGTTTGGCGGTTGCCAGGAGAATGGTACTTGTCTGACTGAATTGTGCCAAGTGTAAAGTTTGGAGGGGGGATTATGGTGTGGGGTTGTTTTTCAGGAGCTGGGCTTGGCCCCTTAGTTCAAGTGAAAGGAACTCTGAATGCTTCAGCATACCAAGACATTTTGGACAATTCCATGCTCCCAACTTTGTGGGAACAGTTATGATCTGGCCCCTTCCTCTTCCAACATGACTGTGCACCAGTGCACAAAGCAAGGTCCATAAAGACATGGATGACAGAGTCTGGTGTGGATGAACTTGACTGGCCTGCACAGAGTCCTGACCTCAACCCGATAGAACACCTTTGGGATGAATTAGAGCGGAGAATGAGAGCCAGGCCTTCTCATCCAACATCAGTGTGTGACCTCACAAATGTGCTTCTGGAAGAATTGTCAAAAATTCCCATAAACACACTCCTAAACCTTGTGGACAGCCTTCCCAGAAGAGTTGAAGCTGTTATAGCTGCAAAGGGTGGACCGACGTCATATTGAACCCTATGGATTAGGAATGGGATGCCACTTAAATTCATATGCGAGTCAAGGCAGGTGAGCGAATACTTTTGGCAATATAGTGTATATGTGTACACACACATTTCGACGAATTGCAAGCCAGTACGATGCTTGTTGGAAGGCAGTGAAATCCCCCATAGAGAAGCAATGGTTAATCTATTCAGAGACACCGAGCAGCAGAGAAAAGTTGCCGAATTGCCCTACCTTTCGGTGGTTTCATTCGGCAGGTTTATTCAGGGGAATCCCATAGGCTTCAATGTTAAAGATATTCCCGTTTTAATTCAATATCTATTATTATTCAGCATTAAAATGTCTATTTTTTTTGGATCTTTTAGCCATTTTTCCCTATTTTTTATTTTTTTTTCCAGCAAATTTTTTTAATGTTTTTTAACCCCTTCACTGCTGAGCTCATTTTTACCACTTTTGCTCATCATGTTTAAACGTGATTTGAAGCCACGTTTTATTATATGAGCCAGACATATTATATATTGTTCTTTCCGGCAGACTCTGCAGATTCATAATATATCATTATTATATGTAAACGTCATGTCCTGCCTGCATATTGTAACAAATAATGCAATATAATTTGAATTTTTAATCATCTACCGCATGTAAAGTGTTTTTTTTTTAACATTTTATCATGCAAGTTTTTGTGTTTATATTTTCTATGGGGTGCGCTTGTTAAAAAAAACTAGAAATGGGGACTCGTTATTTTTTTTTGGGGGGAATTACGTGATTTTTAGCAAATGCACCCGATAGAAAAAAATCATTAGTGCAGCATCATTGTTCACATTATAATTGAAATGGGAACAATATTGCTGCATTAATAAAAACAACACACCAAAAAAAAAACACGATTTTTTTTATTATTATTTATTTATTTAAATATTATTTTTTTTCTTTACTTTAAACATTGTCATGTTTGGTATGTTTGGTATCATTCGAAAGGCCATGCTCTGGCCTTTTGAATGATACAAACATGACCCCTCTAGCTGCCACCGTTCAGGAGATATGGGGGTTCAAAGGAACCCCCTAACTGACTTCATCGCGCCATGCGTGATGATGTCTGGTAGCGAGGGGGGACTCGGAGGTGGAGCCGCCATCCAAGATTATAAAAAGTTCTTTAGATCCAAGTCAACATTTAAACCTTTTCCTCTTAATGTTCCCATTTGGACAATCCATCTGGATTCTTTTACTGTTAGCTGCTTCAGAATGTTTCCCCCTCTAAAATCCGGTATGACGATATCTATACCTATACCAGGGGTCAGCAACCTTGGCTCCCTGATGTTCTGGGAACTACAATTCCTGTGTGACTGAGTCAGCCTAATGGGTGAATGAGCATCATGGGAGATGTAGTTCCCAAAACATCAGGGAGTCAAGGTTGCTGACCCCTGACCTATACATAAAAAATCTTCCCATTTAAAATGGAGACAACTGTTACAGTGAACCGGACCAGAATGATCCTCCTTTTCCCATAAAATATTACCTCCTATGTTCTAACAATCTTATATGCAATGGTCTAGTCGTGAGTCCGACATATTGTGCCCCACAGGGACCATGTAGCAAATAAATTACATTTTAACTGGAACAATGTATGACATTTTTTATATAATATTCTTTTCCTGTTGATGATGACCTAAAAGAACCCAAATCAATCAGATTATATTCGGGACCATACAGAATATTTGGATAACACTCTGTAAAATATTAGTGTTCAATGCATGAAAAGGGCTGCCCTGTTGTATGTTTTGTAATGTTTTGCCCAATGTGTATGAAATTAAAGGGGCTGCCCTGCAGTCTAAAGCAATGACATTCTTCAAAAGTTAAACGAATTTGAATTTATCAAACGCACATTCGAATTTCCCCAAAATTCAGGTGCATCGGAATGTATTTGGTAACATTTTATTCCATCGAATTTTGGTCCGATCCGAATCACACAAGTCTAGTTTTATTGGTATGCTGAATTTTGAAAAGAGTTGGGCTCTTCGAGAAGGAAAACAGAGACAATCACGTGGAAACATTGTTTAAACATTAGATTAAGCTAGGCATGCTCAACAGCCATAATCAATATGATGATGATGCCTGAAAATATGCTTCTTCTGACTTTTTACCTGCCCGCCCCTTTTTTTAAAAAAAACTAATTAAACTGGATCATTTTCCAGATTTCGTCCATGGTCGAAACTGTTTGAATAAATCACCTAAAAAAGATACCGTAGTCAACTGGCCAGTGAATGTAATAAGCAAATCTTTGACTATTCAAGTTGGGGCCCTGTAGAATTGAACAATAAAGCAGCCTGCTGGATTATACTTGGATTTGCGGCCTGTAAGGCCTCTCACCCATCCGTTAGACAGTCCGTCCCACTGCCTGATCAAGGATGTCTCTCCGCTTGTCCTCCGGAACTCTGTGCCACTGGATCCACTCTCTTGCTCATCCGATATCCAACTCGAGAACTACGGCCTACCACCTGCACTCCCTATGGATCATCGCGGTCTCCTTACAAGGGGTCCAACTGGAGCTGAAGTTCTGCGCAAACCTCTCAGCTGTAATGGGTATGCCTCCGCAAGTTACTGTCCCGATCTCCAGCGCCCTCGAGGTAGCGTCTGCTCTCCGGCCTGGTCTCGATCTCTAGCAGTCTCACTTGCGTCCTCTGTCTTTCGCCGCTCCGCTCACTCTGGCGCTCTTCCACACGACGCTGCTTACATCTTTCCTCTCTGTCCCATCCACTTCCTGTATCCGCCGCAAAGCCTGATGGATATTGTAGTTCGTTTAGGTCCGGCATTGTCCATATGGCTTTTGTCTCCCTCTGGTGGCTAAAACCCAGCAATTGCAGCAACACAGTTTTAAACAGCGCTACACTCTCCCCCTCCTAGAACTCTTGGGTCTCTCCAAGGAGGTATAATACTTATATGACATTTCAGCATTTACATTAGGCAATATATACAGGCTCAGCAGCAAACATAGAACGGGTCAGATACACATCCTCAAGTTGACTCATGCTCCTGACTACCTCAGCTAACATAGCAGACACTTCGGGCAACCTTCGCACTGTGGTGACAGCCTCTTCAGTGCTATGTCCTGGTGAGTCATAAGTGAGTCTCTGAGGGGGTCGGATAGAGCGTTTTGACTCTGGCTCAATCATCTCCTCTTCAGGTGGAAATGCCACAGGTACGGGCTCAATTCTTTCATCCACAACTGGAGCAGACACCTCTTCAGAATATGACCCTTCCAGTGAAGGCATAGAACTGTAATCTATGGGCACCTCTTCTGGAACTACAGGAACCTCCAAACTCTCAGAAACTTCCAATTGGAATTCAAGAGCCTCAGGTTACTTTCCCACCATTCAGAAACTGGGATGACCTCTTCAGGCTCAGGCAAGCACACCCAGTCCAGACAAAAACTTCCTTCCTCACTGTCTCCTTCACTATCTTCAACATCCCAGGTCTGTTGAGACCGAGTGACAGGAATCGAACATGGAATAGGCGGTTTCGGCAAAGAAAGTTCGTCTCCAACTGGTATTCTTACAGCTTCTCTCAGAGATAACAGATGATTTCGGTGCCAGTTTTTTAGAGGCCCGGCCTTTCCATCAGGTCGGATTTGGTAAACTGGCAGACCCGGCAGTTGCTTGCAGACACTGTAGACTTGAGAACTCCATCTATCCGCCAGTTTATGCCTTGCAGAAACACCCAAGTTCTTGAGCAACACTCTATCACCCGGCTGTAGATCTTGTATGCGAACTCTCGAGTCATAGTTTCGCTTGTTCCTCTGTTCTCGGCTTCCTGAAGTCAAACAGGCCTGTTCAAACGCAGAGGCCAAATTCTTCCGAAGTCTATCCACATAATTTCTATGAGAGGCCACAAACGTCTGATCAAGACAAAAGATAACCCAAACGCCAAATCAACCGGCAGTCGAGCTTCTCTTCCGACCATGAGACGGTACGGTGGGTATCCAGTAGCGTCACTCTCCGTACTGTTGTACGCATGCACCAGCGTAGCTATGTGACGACTCCAGCCCTGCTTCTCTCTGTTTGACAATATCCCCAACATATTTAGCAGCGTGCGATTAAATCTTTCGGGTTGGGCGTCACCTTGAGGGTGCTATGGGGTGGTTCGGGTCTTCAAGAAATTGCCCAACAAGCCAGCTCTCAAAGTCTCTGCCCTGATCTGAGTGGATTCTCCTTGGTAGGCCATAGTGAACAAAAAACTTTTCCATCAGAACCTTCGCCACCGTAGGAGCACATTGGTCTTTAGTAGAGAAAGCTTGGGCATAACGGGTGAAATGGTCGCTGTCACGGACCACTACGCGCGCTGCTGCGCAAAGATGCCGGGTTAAACCGCGCACTATCTATCTATCCTAGACCCAGATAATCACGCGCGCTTATCTACCCGTCCCGGCCACACTGTCTCTCACAACAGGCCCGTAGAGCGCGATATATTGATCCCAGGATTGCAACGCAGTACAAGTCTTCTCCTGAAGCGCGTACTAACTACGTCTCCCACAATCCCGGAACTCACTTTCTTATTCTATTAGTAACGCTGCCACCAGTCCTCACGGACACTATGCGCGTCGCAACTGGAGACGCAGGGCTTAGCAGCCGCACTATCCTAGACTCAGACAGTGACTACGGATCCCACAATTCCCTGCCGTTTCCTGACGACCGCAACATGCAATTTCTTATATATAACCGAGCTTAAAGCAAATAGCAATTCTCCCAATCTCTTAGTTAGCGTGGATTTCATAAGCCAGAGTCAAAACTTAAATACTTTTTGTTTATTTATGATAGAAAAATCACAGTGCTTTGTCACATAAAAAATTATAACTAGAATAAATCAATGAATTACACACTACACAGCAAACGAAAGAAAAAGGGTTAACCATAGAGCGTTACTTACGAAGAACTATTCCTTAAGCTAGCAGCCATGGCCTTCTGGAGTCTGGAGATAGGAACATGGACAGATCAGTCCTCTTTAGAAGGTACCCCAAGTGATCAGCCCTGAGCCATGCTTGATTCAGAATATATATAGGGCTGCCTTTTTCTAAGTCCAGCCTCCTAGCTGGCAGAGCCTTTGCCTACAATCCCCAGAGTGCCCCTCTCTGGAGCATGCCCAGTGCACTTCGTCGTTAATCTTTAATTGCCTAAAGGCGTCCCTCTTCCCTCCAGACCCCCCTTAGAGATCAAGGATGTGCTTCCTGTCTTTGAAGATTGTGTCCAGCTCTCTTGGTGCCGAGCTGGCTGCCAAGGTGTGATTTTCAATGTTAATGTACCAAAGAAATTCCCTTTTTACAGCTACGTGTTATATCCTCCCCCCAAGGGAGAAAGCTAACCATTTTGATTACATCTCAGCTGTGGACACAGGGATACCAAATGGTCAGACACAAATATGAATATAACTCTATATGGAGAAGATAACTCTATATGGAGGAGATAACCAGGCAGATAGACACATATATACAGGCAGACCCTTATATAGATAGAAATACAGATCTAGTCTGCCACAGTCGCTACTAGAATATTTCCCTGCCCACTAGCATCCGGCTCTAAGCACAGGAAATCAACGCACACCAAATCCATAGGTCCTTGACTTTGCAGGTGGCTCATTGGAGCAGTTCGAGTTGGCAGGGTCTTCCTCTGGATACACCTCAGACACGAATGGCAGTAACTTTCAACTTCAGATTTCATACAGGGCCAATAAAATCTGTCTCGCACTAGCTTAAAAGTTCTCTCTGCACCCAAATTCCCATGGTCATCGTGTAATGATCTCAGCACACCCTCTCTGTGTTTGGAGGGAAGGAACAACTGTTGTGTCTCTTCAGCACTGTTCGAGGGGCCCCTTCGGTAGACCACCCCATCCAACATCTTCAGCCGTTCCCACTCTTTGTATACCAATCGGGCTCCATCTGGGGAATTTGTCAGTTGAATTTCCCTTTGGTTCGTGTTTATGGCCTTTACTGTTAACGCAATCAGAGGATCTCTAGCCTGATCAGCTCTCAGGTCCTGTTTCGAAAAAGTAGGCAGACTTTCATCCGTCAGCTGTGTAGGATTACAATAAAACTCTGGAACAGCCGCAGCCATAACTCCTATAGCTTCTGCTTCAACCACTCCCTTGACCCGGCGCTCTGCCCCTTGACATAAGGCTTGCACCCCATCTGGAGTCAGCTGAGTCCATTCCATAGTGTAGGGCCTTTTCGACAAAGCATCCGCATCTCGATTATTCACTCCAGGGCGATACTTCAGGCTGAACCGAAACCCTGACAGAGCGGCCAACCACCGATGTCCCGTTGCATCCAGCTTCGCAGTAGTAAGAACGTATGTAAGAGGATTGTTGTCAGTCTTGATCACGAATTCAGCCCCATACAGATAATCTTTCAGTTTGTCTACTACCGCCCACTTCAAGGCTAGGAACTCCAACTCGTGGGTAGGATAGTTCTTCTCTGAAGGCGTAAGGCTTCGGCTCACATAACCTTACAGGCCGCAACAATCCACCATATTCCTGGTAAAGGACTCCCCCTAGGCCTTCTCTGCTGGCATCCACATGTAATTCGTACGGCTTATGAGGGTCAGTGTAAGTCAAGACAGGAGCTCGAGTTAGACTCTCCTTCAACTTCATGAAAGCACTTTCACACCGATCAGTCCATTCTTCTTGAATGGATTCTCGGGCCTTTCTTTGCCCTTTAGCCGACGAACCTTGATCAGAGACCTTGGAGCTTTCTTACACATCTTCCTTCTGTAGGAGCTTATTCAAGGGTTGAGCTATCTTGGCAAATCCTCCTACGAATCTTCGGTAATACGAACAGAACCCCAGGAAAGATCTAAGTTCAGTAACATTTCGGGGTCTAGGCCAGGAAGCTACGGCTTCCAACTTTCGAGGATCCGTCAAAACACCTTCAGCTGAAACAACATGTCCCAGGTACGTAACAGAAGGTAGACAAAATTGACACTTCTCCAGAGACAGTTTCAACCCTTCTTCGTGGAGCCGCTTCAAAACCTTCTCCAACCGCTGCTCATGTTCTTCCAGAGTCTTCCCGAACACAATAATATCATCAAGATACACCAACACTTCGATCAGGTTCATGTCCCCGACTGTCTTTTCCATTAACCGTTGGAACGTGGCGGGAGCCCCAGTGAGGCCTTGAGGCATTCTGTTGAACTCAAAGAACCCCAGTGGGCAGATGAACGCAGTCTTCTCTTTGTCCTCAGGATGCATTGGTATCTGATGATACCCACTTCGCAGGTCTAGTACACTAAACCATTTTGCTCCAGACAAACACTGTAAGGCATCTTCTATCCGAAGAGTGGCATATTGATCCGGAATGGTTCTCTGACTTAACGTGCGATAGTCTATACATAGACGAATAGAACCATTCTTCTTCTGAACCATCACTATTGGAGAGGCATATGGGCTCCTGGACTCTGGAATCACCTTAGTCCGCTGTAAGTCATTCAGCTGTTCTCGTAGATCATCCAAGTCTCCCAACGGAACTCGTCTTGACCTTTCTCGAAACGGCTTATCTTCCTGTAGTCGAATGCAATGTTCAGTGCTCTTGGCTAAACCCACGTCGAACTCATCCTTTGAGAACAAGTCTCTCCATTTTAGGATCTGGGACTGAAGACGTTTCTTCTATTCAGGTGAGATGGGAGCGTCCTTAGGATAGAACCTTTCAGCAGGAATCTCTTTATTCACTCCCCCCCCCTAAATCGGTAGGGGAGAGAGGCGTAGTGGATGCTACTTGCCCGATGGGCATTCGTGCTTTCAGGATCACTGGAGAATCAGACACATTACACACACTAACTGAGACTCTTCCTCGTGTCCGTTTCAAAGCTCGTGTGGAGATTATCTCAGGGATTACTTCTACTCCGGCTTCACTCCCATGACTGGGATCAGTTTCCAGAACCACATAGGGACCCGGTTGTGATCCGTTCAACTTGACTGAAGCCCGGAAACTCGTCACTTCTCCTGGTTGCAGAACCTTCTCTGTTCCCCCCAATCTCCACAGACGCCCCACTTCGGCAGGTGCCCTCTGTTCTTCGACCATTCGCTGATAGACCGGACGTAACATTGGGTGCACTCCTCTGGTAGAACTTTCTTCCATCGCTATTGGAGTCAGAAGACGTCTCACCAGATCAGTATTCGTCCCCACTATCATAGAACTTCTGTTGGCCCCTGAAGGCCGAGGACACACAATGGCCAATGCGTCACAACCTCCAGACTGTCCGATAACTTCGGATCCAATTTCTAACTTCACCTGTAGATATCCATCATAGGGAAGCTTTTCAGTTCCGATACCCCAGATCTCAAGGTCCTTTATCTTCTGTAGAGGTATGTGCTTCAAGTGCTTCTCGTAGAAGTCTCGATAGATCAATGTCACTTGAGCCCCTGAGTCAGGAAACTTTGTCGTAGCCCCAGGAGGTTTAGACCCAGTTCGCTGTACCCTGGCCTTCTTGAATCGTGGAGGTTTTGGGTGTGCATTGTTTCCCCATGACATAGGACCGGATACTAAGGGAGTAACTCTTTCAGTCCTGGTTGGCTCAGCAGTTGGCAAGACTCTGGGGCCTCTCGGCCTTTCGGTTCTGGCTTGAATTTTGGAGCGGTTTTCAACCATTGGGCACCTAGTTTGCTCCTTCACTTGGGCCCTCTGGCGTTTCCCGCCTGTGAGGTAGATAGCAGCCCTTCCAAGGCCTTTTGGAACTCTTCCACTTTATTTCTTCAGGCCTTTGGTTTTTGCACTGTGCTAGGAAATGACCCATTTCCCCACAACTGAAACATCTCTTCTTCGAAGCCGGAGGCGCACTTGCTTGTAATGATTCGGTTGAAGGACCCTGGCCAGACACCACAGCAACTCCAGTTGTCCGCATGTCAGTAAGGAACTTCTGCATATCGGTCTGTGTCTCTGCCACCTTCAAAAGTACTCTGCTCAAGTCCGTGTGTGCCTGTTTCAGTTCAGCTTGAGCTTCTTGCACCTTCTTAACAGTCTTGTGTATTTCACTATAGGTAGGAATGGTTGACTCTTTGTATCTATATACACAGAGAGTGGGGCCAAACAGATGCTCTTGCCCGTCAACTTCGGATCCATAGGTGCCCAACGAATCATCTTCAGTTTGTAGATATTCGTTATGCCTCACGGGTTGTGCGTAAGCTCTTTCTCCTCTCCTTAAGAATTTTTCTTCCAGTAGAGCCTCTTCCTCTAACAGCTCGAATCAGTTGCAGGTATTTCAATTCTCGGTTACCTTCTCTGGTTCTCAGCTGTAGCATTACAGGATCTAGAGGTTGAGCGCCCCTCAATATCTGCTGCATTCGGATTTTGTCTATTGTGGCCGGTTCGGCCCCTTTCTTAAGAAGTATCTGGTGCAGAATCTTATCTAGACGCCTCATATATTCAGTCATTTTCTCACCTTTTCGCTGGTAGGTGTGTTCATACTGGAACATGAGTTCAGCAGCCTTTTCTGTTCACCCAAAGACTTCTTGTAACACGTTTAGGTAATCTATTTTTTTTTATTTTTAAATTCTTTATTTATAAAGAGTTTAACAGATCACAAATAGAACATCCATATGAATATGTGGGAAGCGACCCCGGGACTACCCTGAAAGGCATGGGACAACAAGCCCCTAAAAAAATCGAAGCATCAAAAATCTAGGTTAAAACTCAGAGGACATTTCGCTGCCAGGGTCATCTCAGTTAAGGAAAATGCAAAAAAAAGGGGGGGTGGGGGGCGGGCACGTGAAAACAGTTCAAAAAAGGTTCAAAAACCCAGATAACTTCGTAATCCCTCTGCATCCCCATGGTCCTGAGATCCAACGTGGAACCCAACTAACTTCAAGTCCCAAAGACTAGGGGCTGAACAGCAGACCATGAACTAGGGATGTACCCAACAGGAGGAGGCGAGGACGGACGGGCGGATAAATACAATGTTCAATCTGGGCAGTCCTCCGACGCATTCCGTGAGAGGCCCGCTCCGGATAGGACAGACCACGCTTCAGCGGGGTCCGCTATAGTATAAGGCACATTTCTGTGGTTCACATCCATGGATCCTGCCGGACCCCAGCGGTACCGTACTCCCTTTGTTCGCAGAAACATCACCACCTCCCGTAATCTCCGTCTTGCCACAAAAGGTAATTCGCGGTATAATTGTAGAGTTGAATTCTCAAAGGTCACATCCGACCGGGCTCCCGGGGACGACATCAGCTGCACTTGCGTAGACACATCAACTGTCGTGGCAATAACGTCTCTTGGGGCTGCCGAAGGTGCCGTTGCTGCCTTCCATACTCTAAATACCGAGGCAAAGAGGTCAGGAGCCTCGGAGGAGAGATCCATAACTTGGCGACCTAAACGGTCCACGTATCGTAGAAGGTCAGCCGCAGGAACCGTCTCAGGAATCCCCCGGATGCGTACATTACGTCGGCGATGTCTCGTCTCCAAGGTTTCTACGGAGCGAGACAGAAGGGCGACTTGTGAGTGGAGCTCCACCACCTGGGCAGAGAGAAGGGCCTGTGCAGAGGTCGTTTCAGCTGACTGATTCCGCACTGCTGTCACTTCTTTTCTCATCACTTCAATCTCGGTCTGCAGGCCAGAAAATTCAGCACGCCACGACCTCATCTCCGCCATAAAGAACCGGAGGTCCCCCTTCGTGGAAGGAAGCGAATCGTCGTGTAACGTTGGGAGCTTCCAGCCCTACCTGTGTGCTTGAGGGCAGCATGTCTGATGCTGCTCGCTGACCAATGCCCGGTTTAAATGGAGACAGGCAGGGAGGTGGTTGCATGAGGCGCGGCTTGAGTGGGGGGCGTGGCCTGGTGAAGGTCTTTAAAAACCCTCAGTGTATTCTCAGCAGTTGCCAGATCGTGGTTATCCATACCTGAGCTCCTTGTACCTGACTGCTATATTGAATTAACCCGTTATTGACCTCTGCTTGTTTCTGACTATTCTGCCTTCTGTTGCCCTAGACCATTTTCTTGTACTACGCCACTGCTCTGATATCGACCCGGCTATTCCATTTGACCATTCTGAACTCTGTATTCCTGATTCTGGCTCGGCTAACTACTCCCCGTGTTGTTAACCCTTTCTGTCTAGCTAGTTTACCTGGCCAATTCTAAGGACCAGACAGTTAGAGATCTTTCACGGCTACTCTGTTGGTAGCTTCTGGGCTCTGTGGAGTGTGGGGTGTTAAGTACTGCGTGGTGGGATCTGGGAACCGTGACACGTCGCCGTCGATATCACGGATGTTGGTGGGAGAGATCTGTAGGAAACGCGAACCAGGTAGCGATGCAGCTGTAAGTCCATCACACCGTGGCGGCACCGAAGCACCGCAGGCCCCTGCAGAGCCTGCACCGCCAGAGGCCGACAGTAAGGAGTCCGAGTCCGAGAGCGGCCGATCCTCCACTGAGCTCCCCTGCAGCGCAGCGCAGGGCTCCACCGGACCCACACAGTCCCCCTGCAAGGTCCTGGCCAGCGAGCGGCGCTTCGCCTGCGCCCGTTTTTTAGCTGCCGTGCCGGCTGCCTCCAGCTCCCTCCCCGGGGTCAATAAGATAAGTAACTGCTGGTCTCCCATAGCGTCTCGAGGCAAGTAACATTCCCCATCATCCGATGAGCCATACTCCATTGCAAGGGTGGGGGGAGGGGCCGAAACCCGGGATTTTCCTCCACCGGTCAAAGACACCCAAATATCCCGCTGGCGGGGTCCCTCCATCCCAGCCCGGTGCGTCGCTGTCTTTTTCCCCATCTTCAGCCTGGGCAAACGGCTCCGTAGCAGACAGCTAAAGTCCGTGGATCCAAAATGGCCGACGCCACTAGGCCGCACTCCCGATCTCCAGGCAATCTGCCCCAGGGACGCGCCGCCAGGATCCAAATGACCTCACAAAGATAGTCCACCCGGTCAGATGTCCACTCGGGACCGCTTAGAACTTGAATGCTGGGTAAAAAAGGCACTAAAAATCTCCACAATCTATGTGGCAGCAGTGGAGCCCGGCAAGATGCGTCCTCTCTCCTCGGCAGTTCAACATACAGTCACGTTTAGGTAATCTAAAGCAGTGCAGTCTTGCTTACTCAACTTCAGGTTTCTGACAGCCTCTGACGCAGGTCCCTTTAAGCTCTCAGTAATTCTTTGCTTCTTCCGCGCTTCAGGGACGTCCCACTCATCCAAAGCCTGCATCGCCTGTTCTACCCATTCTTCAAAGTTTCTTCTCCCGACGGAGTTGGTATGTTTCCTGTAAAATTTCTCAATCGTCGATAACCAAAGTTAGTGTGTGGAGGGCTTGTTCTTTGACATATAGCCAGCAAATCTCCGATAGCCACTATGAATTCAGGCCCGATCATGGCCAGCGGACTGGGTGCGGGAACACTCGCGGGATCGCCACGTGGCGCACTTGGCTGAATCAGTTGAACTTCCACCTCATCGGTCAGCTTCACGCTTGCGCCCTGAAAACATACTGGAACACCCTTTCTCCACTCAAAAAGAACATATGTGTGAGAAGTATCTGGGTTCGTTTTAATGTCCAGGATTAATCCCCGATGCTCTGGTGTCAGCGCGGCCATGGCGCGACGAATCTGATCTTCGGCCCAAGTGTCTGCAGGAATATCCATGACTATGCTTAACTCTATCTGGCTATTTTGCTCCTCACACCATTTGGCAGCAGTGTCTGGATCCATATTTAACCCTTTAAATGCTGTTTAATTTTAGAGACTAGAATCCCGGACGAGCCCCCACGTGTAGTGCTCACTCCCGGAGGAGCCACTGAATAAACCTCAGGTTAGTCTCACCGCACTAGGGAATAAATATACACCAGCACTGTTGTGGATTTTATAGATTATATACTTTACTGATCCCAATAAAGTGACACATATAATGCAAATACGGTATATGAACGACAGGATTTCGTAATGCAGGAAAACACGCGGCGGCAAAAGAAAAAAGGATTAACCCCCTCAGTTCTGGAGTGTAAGTCCCGTGAGTGTAATGTCTCAAAAAGGTGTACGTGTATTGATTCGTGTACCCGGGTACCGTATTCAACTGGCCAGTGAATGTAATAAGCAAATCTTCGACTAGTCAAGTTGGGGCCCTGTAGAATTGAACAATAAGGCAGCGTGCTGGATTATACTTGGACTTGCGGCCTGTAAGGCCTCTCACTCATCCGTTAGACAGTCCGTCCCACTGCCCAATCAAGGATGTCTCTCCGCTTGTCCTCCGGAACTCTGTGCCACCGGATCCGCTCTCTTGCTCATCCGATCTCCAACTCTAGAACTACGGCCTACCGCCTGCACTCCCTATGGATCATCGCTGTCTCCTTACAAGGGGTCCAACTGGAGCTGAAGTTCTGCGCAAACCTCTCAGCTGTAATGGGTATGCCTCCACAAGTTACTGTCCCGATCTCCAGTGCCCTCGAGGTAGTGTCTGCGCTCCGGCCTGGTCTCGATCTCTGGCAGTCTCACTTGCGTCCTCTGTCTTTCGCTGCTCCTCTCACTCTGGCGCTCTTCCGCACGACGCTGCTTACGTCTTTCCTCTCTGTCCCACCCACTTCCTGTATCCGCCGCAAAGCCTGATGGATATTGTAGTTCGTTTAGGTCCCGCATTGTCCATATGGCTTTTGTCTCCCTCTGGTGGCTAAAACCCAGCAATTGCAGCAACACAGTTTTAAACAGCGCTACACTTAGACCAATTCTCCAGGTACATCACTTGCCTGTGAAAATCTGACAGGAGGAAGGAGTGTTGTGCACTTGAGAATCTTACATCATATATTTTGTCAAGTAGTAAAGTAAGTTAGTGTTAGATTATTTTTGAAAATAATTGTCCTGGGTCAGTAGTGGAGCCCAAAGCTGCCTTTTGCTACTTTTCCATTTCACAGCAGCCATCACGTGCTTGTGCACTTGCCTATGAAGCTAGTAGACATTACATGCTTCTACACCCATAAATAGACACCATAAGACAGGGATGTCCCCCCAGACATTTACTGCCTGCAACTCCCAAAATTCATAGAATGCAATAAATGACTTAAGAATTATGGGAGGTGTCGTTTAGAAACATCTGTGTTGCCAAAGTTTGGGAACTCTGCCATACGATAAGTAGGCAATGACATTGCTGGTGGTTTCTCTTATTGAAAGAGGGTGATGGCTAACCTTGCCATGGAAAAGGTTTATGGACAACATAAAGCCACCTGGGACTCATGGGGAACTCACAGAGGGCTCGATTTAATTATATTGGCCCTTTTATCGGAAAAGTATTGCCTGATTCAATTGAAAAATCCAGCCTGAGTCGATATTTGAAAAATCCAGCCCGAGTCGATATTTGAAAAATGCCGCTGGTCCAAATAAAAGCTGGCTGGAAGAACGGCCATAAAACTTTATTTTTGGCCAGCATTATACAGATTTGTGCCTTTTTTTTTTTTTTTATATGAGCCTGACTGAGGTCAGACCTGCAAAAATTCCCATTAACTCGTACTTGTTCCTCTCCACGGAAATCTTTAGTAAAAGGCGAAAGATTTTTACGATCTGAAGTGAAACGAGAGTATGATTTGTGCCTTTTAAACATTACTAAGATTTCAGTCTTCTTCCCTGTGTTGAGTGTCACTTTGAATTTGGGGTACATGGACCTAGATGCATTTTGCAGGTGCGGGCCTGATGTTCTATATTGTTTCTTTCCCTCTCCTATGTTGACGTCACCCTGTACCTGCAATTCTAGGTGCAGGGTGTTTGTGTGGTCTGTGTTACGCATGAATACTGTTATTGTTATTATCGCTACTGTCTATGCTTATCTGTTACTATTTGCTAATAGGATTACTGTGTGGGTCTCTGTAGCCTTTTCCACCTCCCCTATCTAGAATCTGTTTACATCTGTTAAAGGTTGGAGTGGTGTTTGTTTGTCTGTCTTGTTTGGCAAACACTGCCCCATTATCAGATACTTTAAAATCTGAATCAACTGTTTATCCCTACTGTCTACTATTGTTCTGGTTTGTTGGAATGTTGCGCTTTGCGTCTTGGTGTACAGAGTTGATACTATGATCTGTCCCTGGTCTAATAATGTCACAGACAGCAAGACGCCAGGCAGTGATACCTGAGCAGTCATGGCAATACGCCAGGGGAGGGATTCCTGATGTAGTGCAGCAAGTTGCCAGATTGTCGGTTTCCATTGGCCGCTAGGCCCCGCCTGGCACTGTGTATACTATTCAGTAAAGGCTCAGTTCCAGCCTGACTGTTCTAACCTCAAGATCTGCGTGCTGATTCTTTTCTGATGAATGCTATCATGGCGCTTTCTGTGTAGCCGTCCTTAAAGGGATACTCTAGGCAACATGACCACCTAAGCTTTTTTAGGTGGTCATGATGTCCTATGTATGCCCTTTTCCCCCGCTGCCCCCTCCGCTCAGCCGATCGGCTGAAACAGCTGAGAGACGCGGAGGACTTTACTCTGCCCTCCCAGCTGTCAGTCAGCAGAGCGGGATTGGTATTTCCCGCTTCTGCTGACTATTGCAGAGTAGGAGACGTCATCGCGCTTTCAGCCAGTAGCTGGCAGCAGCGGCTGAGATTAGTGTTGCGCGCATCCTCTTGCGCGTAACACTAATCAAAGAAGAAGATGGAGCTGGGAAGAAGCCTGCTGATTGGCTGGTTTACGTCAGAGGTGCACATGCGCGCTTCTCACGTAAACCATTAGCCAAGTTGAAGATTTCCCAAGACGGGAGCGGAAGAGGAGGGAGGGGAGTATAAAAAAAAAAACGCTAAGTATTACATTAAAAAAAAAAATACTGAATAACTAGGTAGGACAATAGGTATAATATAATGTAAAAAAAGGGGGGGGGATTTTTAGCCTAGAGTGTTCCTTTAAGCTTCGGCTAAGGGCTGGAGACAGGCACGAAAGATTGCTGGTGGAAGAACGAGGGTCCGGCAAGGGAGCAGCATTAACAAATGTGACCCAGTCGGGGGTTAGGAGATCTGTTACATTTCCCTGCCTGAAAATCTATTAATCAATACCTTTTAGCACTTGTTATTGTTTTGGAAATCGGCATACTGATCCACTGAATTGAATCACTAAAGTAGATATTTTCATTAAAAAGTATAACCGAGAGAGACGATATTCGATCTGAATTATTATCGGGAATTGAAAAGCAGTAAACCAACACCTGAATCTCCTGAACCTGAAAAATGACCAAATATCAGCCATAAAAGATCCCGTTATCGGCCATCAGGCCAATTAAATCAAGCCCATAGTCCAGTGATAGCACTGCCAAGGTTAACTGTCGCTGCACTAGTGTTTCAAGCTGTTAATCCTCTTCACTTGTTCTCCCATCTGTGCTGCAGAAATTAAACTGATTGTACAGCTTTGCTGCTTAATTTTTCAGCTCAATTGGCCGTCATAAATAAATAAAATGAAGGGGAAGCTCCATTAAACAGCTACTAAAAACCTTGAGATATTTTGATTTGTTCTGGTGCTTCCAAACGAACGTGGCTTGCACATCGCACGACTAATTTAATAGGAAATTAAGCCAATAAATTAAACATCCCTGGTAATTTTGTTTCAAAATTGGTTTAATGCATGTTTTATAGTGTAACTATGTGTCTTCCAATCAGATTACTAGCGTGGAGTGTGTGAGAACGGTATCTGAGGCAGATCTCAGGAACCCCTGGTTACCGCTCGGAGCCAAAATATCCTTTCACTTACGGTTAGGCCAGGCCACAGACAACTCGATAAAGGGAAATGATGGTCGTCCATCTCCTTTGATTAAATTTGCATTTAAAAGACTTTTGCATTTCTGAAAAGTTTAAACAAAAACTAATGTAAACACAGAATTCTTTCAGTAAGTATCAACATCCCTGGGAAATATCATCAAGTCCAGATTTTTTTCATTAAAGTGCACCTGTACTGTCCAGATACACTTCGTCTGTGATAGCCCATCATGGAAGCGAATGGTCTTAACGATCAATGCGAAAACTCATCTTTTGGTAAGATATCACAATTTGTACTCTCTCCAATCCAGCATTGGCTGGTTCCATGTTTCACTCTCTGTTTGCCCAGCTGACTCGGGGCCATCACACAGTGTTGGCCGACTGTCTCTCAGGTCGTCTGTCAGTATGGCACAGAGACGGAGGGGAGGGCTGTCCTGTAGGATCCCTCTCCGCTTAGAGCTATCACATGAGGGACAGTGAAACTTTGACAGGGAATGACTCCCTCTTTCAGTTAAATGTGTTAGGGAATCACGCTCTTTTTTATACTATCAAATGAGCCCAACTTATGTTGGGAATGACAGTGTCACTTTAAATATGTAAAGTTAATATGACATTAGTCTTTTCTATTTTTTTAACAATTCAGTCCTTTTAAATATAAACGGCCAGGTCTAATCAAAGAAAGGTGAAACTCAGGAGAATTGGCAGGAGAAGTGAAAATTCTAGGTCAAAATAACCAAGCCAGAAAGAATTCTTCTATTTATCTCACTTTCCAAATTATAAGATTTACGGAATTTAAAAAACAAAAACCTCTATCAACGCCTTAAAGGAACACTCTAGGATGAAAATCACCCCCCCCCCTTTTTTTACATTATATTATACCTATTGCCCTACCTAGTTAATCAGTATTATTATTATTTTTTTTTATGTTATACTTACCCTAAAAACGACAGTTTTCCAACAGTGTTTTTTTTTTTTTTTTACTCACCTCCCTCCTCTTCCGCTCCCGTCGTGGAAAATCTTCAACTTGGCTGAAGGTTTACGTGCAAAGCGCGCATGCGCACCTAGCACGTAAACCAGCCAATCAGCAGGCTTGCTCCCGGCTCCACCTTCTTTGATTAGTGTTACGCGCAAGAGGATGCGCACAACACTAATCACAGCCGCCGACTTTTGCCAGCGGCTCGCTCCCGCCAGCTACTGCGGCGAGTAGGAGACGTCATCGCGCTGAAAGCGCAATGACGTCTCCTACTCGGCAATAGTCGGCAGAAGCAGGAAATACAAATCCCGCTCTGCTGACTGACAGCTGGGAGGGCGGAGTAAAGTCCTCCGCGTCTCTCAGCTGTTTCAGCCGATCGGCTCAGCGGAGGGGCAGCGGAAGAAAAGGGCATACTTAGGTCATCATGACCACCTAAAAAAGCTTAGGTGGTCATGTTGCCTAGAGTATCCCTTTAATAAAAGCAGACCTTAGCATGGACAGGGTGAGCTGGGGATATTGGCATTTAGGATACACTAGATAATTATTTACAGTCCAACTGCCTGAAAAGGAACCGTCCAATCCGAGTACAGTAACTATATTTTCCATGTCCATATCCCCATTCTTTTCTCCCTGCTGCACATGGTACTTTGAATATGAATTAAACATATCCATTGAACACATACTGTGCCATGACATCCCACCTCTATTTGTAGGCTCTATGCACAAGCCTGATCTACCATTAACCCCTTCACTACCAAGCAATTTTTGTTGAAAAATAAATTTGATATTTTTTTTGAAACCTGGGATGTGAAGTTAACCTGGCACCAGGCGGTGACACAAAGCAGCAGAATAGATATGTATATACCAAATTGTGACCATTAGTGTGCCACAACAGAAACCGGGCAATATTTCACCATTTATACTTTCCGGTTTTGGAGTGCTTCTGCTTATTGCAGCCTCTGATTTCTGTTCTTAACCCTTTCACTTTCGAGATATCTCGGGCTTCAAGGACACCATCTGGTGCCACGATGTCTAGATATCCTAATCTGCAGCTCTGCAACCCAAAAGCAAATGAAATTCATACCACCTATACCACCCTCTATACCCTCTACTCCTTCTATACCCCTTCTCCCGCTATACCTCCCTCTACACTCCTACTCCTTCTATAACTCCCACTATACCCCTACTCCCTCTATACCTCCCTCTATACCCCTACTCCCACTATACCTCCCTTTATACCCCTACTCCCTCTATACCCCTTCTCCCGCTATACCTCCCTCTACACTCCTACTCCTTCTATAACTCCCACTATACCCTGACTCTCGCTATACCTCCCTTTATACCCCTACTCCCTCTATACCCCTACTCCCACTATAGCTCCCTTTATACCCCTACACCCTCTATACACCTTCTCCCGCTATACCTCCCTCTACACTCCTACTCCTTCTATAACTCCCACTATACCCCGACTCCCTCTATACCCCTACTCCCTCTATACCTCCCTCTATACCCCAACAACCGCGATACCTCCCTCTATACCCCTACTCCCGCTATACCTCCCTCTACACTCCTACTCCTTCTATAACTCCCACTATACCCCGACTCCCTCTATACCCCGACTCCCTCTATACCCCGACTCCCTCTATACCCCTACTCCCTCTATACCCCTACTCCCTCTATACTCCCCTCTTTACTCCCCTCTTTACCTCATCCAAACCCTATTCCAACTAGAACCGCGGCTTGATCAGAATAGAGACAGCAACATTGCGCCACTAATGGTTAAACTCTCACACCAGTATCTTCCCTTAGCGCCTCCTGGTACCGTTTATATAGGAATAGGACCCATTATATGGCAGACAATCCCGTGAACATACTGTAAAAAAATATCATTGGAATTAAAGGAGGTTTCATACATTTTCTTTTTCATATATTTATTAATGATCTTTCATTGGGTATTGAAAGTCACATGTCTGTGTTTGTTATATAAAGTAGAAGAATGGACCAGCAGGGGGCAGATGAGATTTAATATAGAGAGATTAAGGCTAATGTCAGACGAACGCAGTCTGAGCGCACTCTGCGTACGTGCATAACGGACGGACATACTGACGGAAGATACTGTAGACACCACACGGTCCGTTTTTGTTGACGGACGTAGAAAAAAAAAGAGAATTATGGGAAACAAAATGAATATGAAAAATTATAAAAATTTGAAAAGGATATGAAAAGGCATTGTGTGCGTCAAGGTGCTGGATGTCGCAAATGCGCTGCATCTCCTTATCACTCACTCTGAAAGCTAAGCGGACGTGGCGCACTCTGTGCATCTGTCTAGCTTTTTTGCGTTCTTGCCTAACTTGTGTCTGTTTGCCATGTGCGTTGTGCGTGCGTCGTTCGGTGCGCACGTACTTTGTGTGTGGGTCTCTATTGCTCATGAATCTATGCTAAGACGGACGTTAGACTGTTCGGCAACATGGACGTGATCATGTATTAATTATACAAAGATATGATAAAATGTTCATATAAAAAATACATATTCTAGTTAATTATCTTATTCTCCCTTTATTTCTACATATATTTTTTTTTTATTGTACCAGGTAATGTTAGAGATTCCAACTGTTTTTATACTTTTTATTTATTTGGTGCTATGTATTTTATATGTAATTTTTTTTATGAGCATTTTATCATATCTTTGTATAATTAATACTCTTGTGGTTTATTGGTGCATGATGCTGCACTTTGGTTATACCATCTTTTGACCCTGTTTGTTTGGGCATTTGGGTGGAATTGTCCATAGGCTCCCCTCGCCATTTGGACTTTAGATAAAGGAAAAACAAAAAAAGGAGAAAAAAAGAGAAAAGGGGAGTTTTCCTTGCGGCCATGTTGGATTTTTTTTTTCTTCCCCCTTTTTTCACTTTTTGTTTGTAATAAAAGGACTATGAACTTTCACAGCATTACACTGAAACGCGTTTCGATGTACTTTGCTGTTATGATAGATTTTATTTGATTCATTTAGGAATAAAACGTTTTATCACATCTGTGAGCATTTTTTCCATTTTTCCTCTGCTGCTGAGGTTACATTTTCAGAGCACAAAACTTTGCTGCAAACTTTGCTGGGAACAGGCACTGGGATCCTTTATACTACACGATTCTGTAAAGCCCTGCATCTCCACCAACAAAGAAGGGAAATCTGGCATTCCCTACCCAAGCTGCCAGCGGCCTGCATATAGAGTGTCTGATTGAGGACACTGAATCATGTGAGTGAAATTCTTTCATTTCCATCATTTAGACACATGTTAAGCTTTACTACTCTATGCTTTGTATGAATTTTTTCTCTTGCAGGCACTCTTGCAACTCAGACCAACGCTGAAGGCCTATCGAATTGTTTACCATCTAATGAAGGAATAACCAGAAGGAAGCGCTGACTTTGCTCATAACCCCCCCCCCCACATGAGACTTTGAGTAGTTTGGGATATACAGTTGTGTTCAAAATTATTCAACCCCCAATGCTGTAAAGGGTTTTAGGGAATTTAGTGTACATTTGTAATTGTATTCAGAATGAAATCCTACAAGGACTTTTTAAAGAACCATATACAACTAAAATGACATCAATTGGTTTTGTAATACAGTAGTAAATGTTTCTTTTGTGAATTCTTCATTGACACAATTATTCAACCCCTTAAAGACTACCACTCTGAAGAACAGAGGTTCATTCAAGTGTTTTCAATCAGGTATTGAAAACACCTGTGGATGTCACGGAGCAGCAATAAAGCATAATAAGCACCAATTAGGCAGCTTTAAAATGACTGTGATACTCAGCTCTTTCTAGACATTTACTGGTGTGGTTACAAACATGGTGAAGTCAAGAGAATGGTCCAGGAAGACAAGAGAAGAGGTGATTACTCTTCACAGGAAGGGCAATGGCTATAAGAAGATTGCAAAGATGTTAAACATACCAAGAGAGACCATAGGAAGCATCATTCGCAAATTCAAGGCAAAGGGCACTGTTGAAACGCTACCTGGTCATGGCAGAAAGAAGATGCTGACTTCGACTGCTGTGCGCTACCTGAAGCGTAGAGTGGAGAAAAGTCCCCGTGTGACTGCTGAGGAACTGAGAAAAGATTTGTCAGATTTGGGTACTGAAGTTTCAGCTCAGACAATACAGCGCACACTGCATAATGAAGGCCTCCATGCCAAAACTCCCAGGCGCACCCCCTTGCTGTCTCCAAAGAATGAGAAGAGTCGACTGCAGTATGCCAAAAGTCATGTGGACAAACCACAGACGTTTTGGGATAGTGTTCTGTGGACCGATGAAACAAAATTAGAACTGTTTGGGCCCATGGATCAATGCTATGTTTGGAGGAGGAAGAACAAGGCCTATGAAGAAAAGGACACCTTGCCTACTGTGAAGCATGGCGGGGGGTCAATCATGCTTTGGGGCTGTTTTGCTTCTGCAGGTACAGGGAAGCTTCAGCGTGTGCAAGGTACCATGAATTCTCTTCAGTACCAGGAGATATTGGATGACAATGTGATGCAGTCCGTCACAAACCTGAGGCTTGGGAGACGTTGGACCTTTCAACAGGACAATGATCCCAAGCATACTCCAAGTCCACCAGAGCATGGTTGCAGATTAAAGGCTGGAACATTTTGGAGTGGCCATCGCAGTCACCTGACTTAAATCCGATTGAGAACCTCTGGTGGGACTTAAAGAAATCAGTTGCAGTGCGCAAGCCTAAGAATGTGACTGAACTGGAGGCTTTTGCCCATGACGAATGGGCGAAGATACCCGTAGATCGCTGCAAGACACTTGTGTCAAGCTATGCTTCACGTTTAAAAGCTGTTATAACTGTAAAAGGATGTTGTACTAAGTACTAAGTTTGAATGTCACTTGGGGGTTGAATAAAACTGATAATGATGTGAGCACAGAAAAGACATTTGTGGTTATTTCATTATAAATGTTATGTTATATTTGTCTGACCTACACGTGCCTCTTTGATTTAATTGTAAGCAAGATGACTGAATGATCAAAATCAATGTCAAACTGGCCAAAACATTCAATTTCAGTGGGGGTTGAATAATTTTGAACACAACTGTACTACTACTTGTGAGCATTACCGGCTGCTGTATTCTGTTCACCTTTTTGAATTACACAATCCTCATTGC
Source organism: Leptobrachium leishanense (assembly GCA_009667805.1). Taxonomy (NCBI): domain Eukaryota; kingdom Metazoa; phylum Chordata; class Amphibia; order Anura; family Megophryidae; genus Leptobrachium; species Leptobrachium leishanense. The sequence continues at coordinate 48,478,660 of CM019064.1, forward strand.
AGCTCTGCACTTATGCACTTTTTACAATACAAATGGACTGATTTTAACTTCTATTTTCTGCACACAATCTCATGTGTTTTGTGACTTTTGCACAGTGAATTTTAACAGTGTTTATCATTATCCATAGAATCAACTATTCTAGTTGCTAAACTATCACTTGCTAAACACTGCACAGATGCACTTTTAAACGAACCGGTTTATGCTGCACATATTTTGCTAATTTTGCACATCAGTTTGCAAGTTTTGCACATTTGCACATATAAGATTGCAAGTGGATACACTTGATGTTATGTATTGCTGCTACCTAACACTGCTGCTTTACCTAATTTTACAGGGATTGTTTGACATTTGTTATATATTTGCTATATATTGCACTTTATGCAACTTCGTTTGCTGCTTGATACTGCTGTGTTTTATCACTGTTGCCAGAAATAGCATTTTCTCTCTCATAAAGAGCCACCAGGTGGCGCCATAAGTACAGACTTTCCCTTTCTTTAAAAAAATAAAACAAGGTTATTCAAAGAGAATCGAAAAGTCACCGCATGTTCAGTGAGGTTTTGTTCAATTCGGGCCGATTCGGCAATTCCATTTCGGTGACCCTGCGGTGTATTCAGCAAGCACCACAGGGCCGTCGAAGTGAAGGGAAAAGCTGCCGCAAACCCGATGAAACCCACAAAAACATCTGGATTAACCCGCCGAAGACGCCGGAAAAACCCGAGCAGGAGCCGATCACACGCAGAGCAGCCGCTGGAAAAAGTCGAGACCGCAGACGAGTGAAGTGAATAAATTAGGAAAACAGTTTGCATGAATGTTTGAAAAGTTCAACGATGTTTGCAAAGAAACTACTGAGCGAAAATGTCTGAAATTTACATATGAGGTCCAATGAATGATAATAAAAAGGGCTATTACAGAAAAAATAAGTAAACTTAAAAATAAAAATCTGACTTTTTTTAAAAAAAATCCTGAAAAATGCTTAAAATTTCCTAAAAAAAATATATAAATAAAGAGACTCTTTACTGCAGAATTTATAATGAATGGTTGATTAGATATTGAATTAAAATGGGAATATTTTTAACATTGAAGCCTATGGGACTCTCCTGAATAAACCTGTCGAATGAAACCACCAAATGGCAGGGCAATTCGGGAACCTTTCACTGCTGGTTTGTGTTCTCTGAATAGCCGAAGCAGTGCTTTTTTATGAGGATTTCACTGCCCTCAAACAGGCACCGAACAGGCACCGAATGTGCAGGCAATTTGCCAGGATTTGGCGTATTGCCTGCTCTCTGGATAGCCGAATGGCCAAGAAAGGTAACCAAACGCTGATTTTCAGCGTTCGGTTACCTTTCTCCAGCCATTCGGATCTCTTTGAATAACCCTGAAAAAGACAAATTGTTTGCAAGGCGTTCAATAAAAGTGCATGGAACTAATAAAAAGGTGCTATAAATAATAATAAAAAGGTCTGTTACAGAATAAAAAAAAAAGGCCATTTACAAAAAAGGAAATACATTTTTTTGCCAAAAATGCCTAAAAAATTCTAATAAATAAATAAAATGGCTTTTTGCTGAAACCGAAAAATATAAACGATTGAATAAAAAAAATAATAGAAACAGTATTTCTTCCCCTTGAAGCCTGTGGGATTCGCCTGTTTAAACCTGTCGAACTGAAGCACCTAAAATCTGGGCATTTTACCAATCCTTTGGTGCAGTACGGCGTTCTCTCAATAGATTAACCATTACTTCTCTATGGGACAATTTCACTGCTGCCGAAGATCGCCGAATTGTGGAAATCTGCGGCGAACTGCCCTGTATTTCGCTGGAAAATTCTCCAATATTTGGCAAATTGACAGCTTTCTGAATAGCTGAATTGGCATGAAATTGCACCGTATGGGGAATTTCACTGTTCGGTGCAATTCGGTGGCAAGTTCGGCTCTTGTTGAATAACCCCTCCTGTCTTTAATAAGCGGTGCAGTTGTGGTCACCTGTATTGAAGAAAAATGTTATGGAGTTGGAGAAAGTGCAGAGGTAAGATACAAAGCTAATAAAAGGAAAGGAAGATTTTACTTATGAAGAGAGACTAAAGAAGAAGCATGTTTAAGAGGAGTTAGAGGTCCAATATGATGACCGTTCTGGTGTCCTGTTCATTAACAGGTCTTTACAAAGGATGTGAGGTCATCCACTGCGACTGGAGGAAATTAAATTTGTTGGCTGCGAAGGAAAATGTTTTTATACAATACGCACAATAAAAATATGGAATTCTCTTCCTAAAGATGTTGTCCTATCCTATTCAGGGGATACCTTTATTAACCCCTTCACTATCAAGTAATTTTCCAAAAAATCATTGTCAGGAACCAGTGGTTTTTTTTAACCCTTCCGCTGCTGAGGCATTTCCCGCCACTGTGCTGAGCTCATTTTTACCTGTTTCGCTCATCTTGTTTAAACGTGTTTTGAAGGCTTATTTTAGTATATGACCCAGACATATTATATATCGTTCTTTCCGTCAGACTCGGCAGATTCATAATATGTCATTATTATATGTATACGTCATGACCTGTCTGTATATTATAACAAAAAATGCAATAAAATATGAATTTTCAATAATTTACAACGTGTAAAGTGTTTTTTTTCACATTTTAACATGCGAGCAATTGCGGTTATATTTTGTACGGGGTGCGCTCGTTAAAAAAATTAGAGATGGGGTCTCGTTACATTTTTTTTTGGGGAAATTACGCGATTTTTAACAAACGCACCGCATACAAAAATCGTTAGTGCAGCATTGTTGTTCACATTATAATTGAAATGGGAACAATTTTTCTGCATTAACGAACCAAGAAAAGAAAAAAAAACTTAATTTTTTTTATAATTTTTTTTAAAATATATTTTTATTTTAATTTTTTTAAAAAAACCTTTTTTCATACTCATGTTTGGTATTGTTGGAACGGCCATGCTCTGGCCGATCCAACAATACCAAACAGTAACCCCTAACTGCCACGGATCGGGAGATAGGGGGTTCCAATGAACCCCCTATCTCCACCATTGGTGGCAGTTAGGGGTTAACTCCAGGACTGGCGTCATCGTGCTATGCACGATGACGCCAGTCCTCAGGGGGCATTCCCGGAAGCTTGGCCGACATCCAAGATGTCGGCCAGCTCCGGGAAAGGATCACGAACCGGCGCTTTTCGGCGCCGATTCATGATCCGGCCCCCATGGGGTTAATGCCAGGTACCATTTGGAAGGGCAGGCTGTGCCCTTCCAAACGGTGCCTGGGTTAACCCCCTGCACGCCGCCGATCGGGAGGGAGAGAGGTCCGAAGGACCTCCCCCCTCCCTTTCAGGCGCCTCCTCCGCACATGCGGGGGGTGCCTGAATTAGGTGTCATCGCGTCCCCGCGATGACACCTAATTACTCCGGCGGCGGTTCCGGGTGCTGGGCTGACATCGAGGATGTCAGCCCGCACCGGGGGGGCCAGCGATCGGCCGGAACCCGGCCGAACGCTGGCCCCAAAGGGAGGACGCGCTCAGAGCGTCCTCCGCAAGGAACGATACTGCGGGTGGACGCACTGAGCGTGTCCTCTGCAGTGAAGTGGTTAAAATATATTTTTAATTAATTATACTCTAAGGGCTATATTACAAAGTCGGTGCTAATTTAGCCAGAGCTGTTGTAAACGTAGCAACTCCATAGACTATAATGGCTCTGGTAAATTTGCAACAGCTCTGGTTAAGTTAGCACCAGCTTTGTAATACTGCCCTAAGACATTTAAAAATACTCCCAATGATTATTTTTTTTACTGTACTAACATATTTGGCCAGTAGATGGTGCCATCTACTGGCCAAATTGCATTACAGTTGCAGTCCATTTTTTACTGCAACAATGTATCAGCCTACTGAATGTCCGGATGTCAGACATTCAGTGTGCTGATTTTACACAGTTTTAACTCTTTGGGCATTATGCCCACAGGGCTATAACTTTGGGGGCACCTTCTGCAGCACAAAATCAAATGAAATTTGTTTGCAGCCAACAAATTTAATTTGCTTTTGGTCTGCAGAACAGTACATCAATATATCTCTATATCGGGGCACCAGATGGTGCCTTTGAAACCTGAGATATCTTGATATTGGTAGTGAAGGGGTTAAAGGTTTGAGTGCTTTCCTGGTAACATATTATATAAAAGGATATACAAATTAAAATAACAGTGCTTGCCAATTGATCCAGGAAGAAATCTGATTGCCATTATGGAGTCAAGAAGTATTTTTAATCATTTAATCCTTTTGTGCACAATTTGAAAATGCTTCAAAAGTTTTTTTTGGTGGGTTTTTTGCCTTCTTTTAGATCGACGGCAGACAAAGGGATCTGTGGAAGGATGAATTTGATGGATATTGTTATTATTATTCTTTATTTATATAGCGCCAGCATAATCCGCATCGCTGTACAATGGGAACAACATACACAGGGTTGCAATACATTGGACAACATTTTGATAAACTAGTACAGGAGGAAACGAGGGCCCTATTCCCGTGGGAATTTACAATCTAGAAGGGTTGGGGGTGGAAACAGGAGCAGAGGACTGCAAGGTGAGAGTGAAGGACTGCAAGGTGAGAGTGATAGACTGCAAGGTGAGAGTGAAGGACTGCAAGGTGAGAGTGATGGACTGCAAGGTGAGAGTGATGGACTGCAAGGTGAGAGTGAAGGACTGCAAGGTGAGAGTGATGGACTGCAAGGTGAGAGTGAAGGACTGCAAGGTGAGAGTGAAGGACTGCAAGGTGAGAGTGAAGGACTGCAAGGTGAGAGTGATGGACTGCAAGGTGAGAGCGATGGACTGCAAGGTGAGAGCGATGGACTGCTAGGTGAGAGCGATAGACTGCAAGGTGAGAGCGATGGACTGCTAGGTGAGAGCGATGGACTGCTAGGTGAGAGCGATGGACTGCAAGGTGAGAGCATAGAAACATAGAAAAATTTCGGCAGATCAGAACCTTTCGGCCCATCTAGTCTGCCCAATTACATGGATACTTTACCTGGATTTATCTTTTGTTTAGGATAGCCTTATGCCTATCCCATGCCTGCTTAAATTCAATTATTGTTTTGGCCTCTACCACTTCAACTGGAAGACTGTTCCATGTATCCACCACCCTCTCAGTAAAATAATGCTTTCTGATGTTACTTTTAAACCTTTGCCCCTCTAATCTAAGACTATGTCATCTTGTTTTGCTACTTTGTTTCCTTTTAAATATACTCCCTTCCTCTACCTTGTGGATTCCCTTTACGTATTTAAATGTTTCTATCATATCTCCTCTGTTTCGTCTTTTTTCCAAGCTGTACATGTTAAGATTATTAAGCCTTTCCTGGTAACTTTTCTCCTTCAAGCCGTACACCATATTAGTAGCCCTTCTCTGAACTCTCTCTAAGATGTCTATATCCTTCTGGAGATACGGTCTCCAGTACTGCACACAGTACTCCAAGTGAAGTCTCACCAGTGCTCTGTACAGTGGCATGAGCACTTCCCTTTTCCTACTGCTAATACCTCTCCCTACACAACCAAGCATTCTGCTAGCATTTCCTGCTGCTCAATTACATTGACTACTTACCCTTAGATCCTCTGAAATAATAACCCCTAAATCCCTTTCCTCAGATGTTGAGGTTAGGACTGTATCAAATATTCTATATTCAGCCCTTGGGTTTTTACGTCCCAGGTGCATTATCTTGCACTTATCCACATTAAAACTCTATTGCCACAGCTCCGACCATTTTTTTAGTTTACCTAAATCATTTGTCATTTGGCTGATCCCTCCCGGAACGTCAACCCTGTTGCAAATCTTTGTGTCATCAGCAAAAAGACATACTTTCCATTAATACCTTCTGCAATATCACTAATAAAAATATTAAATAGAATGGGTCCAAGTACTGACCCCTGAGGTACCCCACTGGTAACAAGACCTTGCGCCGAATAAACTCCATTTACCACAACCCTCTGTTGCCTGTCATTCAGCCACTGCCTAATCCATTCAACAATATTGGAATCCAAGCTCAAAGATTGCAATTTATTGATAAGCCTTCTATGCGGAACAGTATCAAAAGCCTTACTGAAATCTAAATAAGCAATGTCTACGCACCACCTATGTCTATTATTTTTGTTACCCAATCAAAAAAATCAATAAGATTAGTTTGGCATGATCTCCCTGAGGTAAACCCATGTTGTTTCTGATCCTGTAATCTATGTGTTTTTAGATGTTCAACAATCCTTTCCTTTAACATGGTTTCCATTAATTTCCCCACTACTGACGTAAGACTAACTGGCCTATAGTTCCTCGATTCCTCCCTACTACCCTTCTTGTAAATGGGCACAACATTTGCTAATTTCCAGTCTTCTGGGACGACTCCCGTTAACAAGGATTGGTTAAATAAATCTGTTAACAGTTCTGCTATTACATCACTGAGCTCTTTTAATAATTTAGGGTGGATCCCATCAGGCCCCATTGACTTATTTGTCTTTACAGATAGAGAAAGAAGAAAAACCCGGAGGTTATAGTGTGAAGGCGCTATAGAGTTAGATCAAATAGCAAAGCAATATACTTTTAAGCAGCTCACTAGTTGAGTGTATCCTTCACTCCAAAACCAGAATCTAGAGAGAAATCACTATACAGTGAAATAGGAGCGCTAAAGATTAAACAAAGATCACATGTATCTCAATATATATAAATGAGAAGACAAGACAAAAGGAAGGTCTATTTTTCTTTCTTTCCCTTGTTCTTATTTCTTTCAGTGGAATAATAAATCTGTTAAATGGCATCGACTTCTAAAAGAGACAAAAAGAGAATCTCATTGCATAGTATCAGTGTACACCAAAAAATCAGAAAAAAATAAGATTTTTCACTCACAAACAGGGAGTCTGCAAGACTCCAAATGTATGCCTTTAAGCCTCTTCTGGGGGCTCCACCCATCAGCAGGAAAAGAGATTCAGGAAAAGAGATTCACAATCCTTATTCTTACAGGCTTGATAGTAGCTTTGAACCGGAGTATACTTATGATCTCGAGAAAGGAATCAATAATAGTGTAATACTGTAAATTAATTGAGAATAGAAAATCCAGAGAGGGTTACACTCACGTGTTACAGAGCCTCTATTGAAAGTGGCTCTGTATAAGCGCCTGGGACCGCTAATCAGAGGGGGTCCATCCTCGGTACTGGATTTCCGCTGGAACACAGCTCCACCGTAGAACAGTTCAACCCAATGCACAGATGTGGCAAGTAGAGAGGTAATGGCAAAAATTAAAATGAAAATAAAAGTAAAAAATAAATAAATAAAAATGGCCAAAATATAAAACAATGAAAATTTATTAAAGGACAAAACACCAAAGAAAGGTGTGTAAAGTGCGAGACGCGTTTCACCTGCTGCTGCAGGCTTCCTCAGTCAAAAAATTATAATAAAAAGTCCCCCAGGAGCCATCTTACTCCTTATATAGTCTGTATCCATGTAAAAAACCGCATGTATTCGGCGTGCGGGTCACCTGCGTTCCACCTGATTGGTCAAATTCAGTGTGACGTATTTCCGTTTTCGGATCTTTGGGCGGATGTTTACGAATTTTCATTTCGTTTTTATTATCGTTCGGATCTCCGATTCGACTATCATAGCGGCAATTCCTCATTTGAACATGAAAGCGTTCGGATCTTAACTTGCAAATTTTCGAACAGCCGATTCGAACGAAAAATCGGAAAAAATAAGAAAAATCGGAAAAAAAAAAAAGTAAAAAATCGGAAAAAATACATATAAATAAAAATATACTGTACAGCATATAGCCTAAAACTATAATGACAACTGGTCGGAACTAATAACAGTTACTCCAATGGTCAAGATAAGGACTACATCATTGGATGATCGATAATCAACACAAACACAATGAAAATCTATATGAGTATACAACCCAGGTGATATAGCAGGGATAAAACATTGAACCTACAGAAATAGGCTCTGTCTATTAATAACATGCGACTGGAACCAGTCTACTAATATCAGGAGAAAGGTATAAAAACATAAAATACAAAGAACAGATAGAATCATAAAAAATGGCAGACTTCGAAGTCTACATTCATTCCTCTCGGGGCCATAGTGTCTAAAACAAAAATCCATCTCATCTCTGTCTTAATTAATTTCTCAATTAAATTATCTCCTCGCCAATTCTTTCTCACTTTTTCAATTGCCCAGAATTTGATTCCTCTTGGATTGCATTGATGGTTGTCTCTAAAATGTACTGAAACATTATGTTTTGCATATCCTCTCGTAATATTACATAAATGTTCATTAATTCTGATGTAGAGAGCTCTCGAGGTCTGACCTACGTACTGTAATCCACATGGACATTCCAGCACGTATATCACATGGGTGGACAAACAGGTAATAAGTTCTTTAATTTTATATTGTGTTTTTTCCGAAGATTCAAAGTTCTTAATTAATCTTTTATTACTACCAGTTTTTCTGCATGAAATGCAATGTCCACATCCATAAAAGCCTGGGAGTAGGCTTTTACTCCCAGGCTTTTATGGATGTGGACATTGCATTTCATGCAGAAAAACTGGTAGTAATAAAAGATTAATTAAGAACTTTGAATCTTCGGAAAAAACACAATATAAAATTAAAGAACTTATTACCTGTTTGTCCACCCATGTGATATACGTGCTGGAATGTCCATGTGGATTACAGTACGTAGGTCAGACCTCGAGAGCTCTCTACATCAGAATTAATGAACATTTATGTAATATTACGAGAGGATATGCAAAACATAATGTTTCAGTACATTTTAGAGACAACCATCAATGCAATCCAAGAGGAATCAAATTCTGGGCAATTGAAAAAGTGAGAAAGAATTGGCGAGGAGATAATTTAATTGAGAAATTAATTAAGACAGAGATGAGATGGATTTTTGTTTTAGACACTATGGCCCCGAGAGGAATGAATGTAGACTTCGAAGTCTGCCATTTTTTATGATTCTATCTGTTCTTTGTATTTTATGTTTTTATACCTTTCTCCTGATATTAGTAGACTGGTTCCAGTCGCATGTTATTAATAGACAGAGCCTATTTCTGTAGGTTCAATGTTTTATCCCTGCTATATCACCTGGGTTGTATACTCATATAGATTTTCATTGTGTTTGTGTTGATTATCGATCATCCAATGATGTAGTCCTTATCTTGACCATTGGAGGTAACTGTTATTAGTTCCGACCAGTTGTCATTATAGTTTTAGGCTATATGCTGTACAGTATATTTTTATTTATATGTATTTTTTCCGATTTTTTACTTTTTTTATTTTTTCCGATTTTTCTTATTTTTTCCGATTTTTCGTTCGAATCGGCTGTTCGAAAATTTGCAAGTTAAGATCCGAACGCTTTCATGTTCAAATGAGGAATTGCCGCTATGATAGTCGAATCGGAGATCCGAACGATAATAAAAACGAAATGAAAATTCGTAAACATCCGCCCAAAGATCCGAAAACGGAAATACGTCACACTGAATTTGACCAATCACAGGTGGAACGCAGGTGACCCGCACGCCGAATACATGCGGTTTTTTACATGGATACAGACTATATAAGAGTAAGATGGCTCCTGGGGGACTTTTTATTATAATTTTTGACTGAGGAAGCCTGCAGCAGCAGGTGAAACGCGTCTCGCACTTTACACACCTTTCTTTGGTGTTTTGTCCTTTAATAAATTTTCATTGTTTTATATTTTGGCCATTTTTATTTATTATTATTTTTTACTTTTATTTTCATTTTAATTTTTTGCCATTACCTCTCTACTTGCCACATCTGTGCATTGGGTTGAACTGTTCTACGGTGGAGCTGTGTTCCAGCGGAAATCCAGTACCGAGGATGGACCCCCTCTGATTAGCGGTCCCAGGCGCTTATACAGAGCCACTTTCAATAGAGGCTCTGTAACACGTGAGTGTAACCCTCTCTGGATTTTCTATTCTCAATTAATTTACAGTATTACACTATTATTGATTCCTTTCTCGAGATCATAAGTATACCTCCGGTTCAAAGCTACTATCAAGCCTGTAAGAATAAGGATTGTGAATCTCTTTTCCTGAATCTCTTTTCCTGCTGATGGGTGGAGCCCCCCAGAAGAGGCTTAAAGGCATACATTTGGAGTCTTGCAGACTCCCTGTTTGTGAGTGAAAAATCTTATTTTTTTCTGATTTTTTGGTGTACACTGATACTATGCAATGAGATTCTCTTTTTGTCTCTTTTAGAAGTCGATGCCATTTAACAGATTTATTATTCCACTGAAAGAAATAAGAACAAGGGAAAGAAAGAAAAATAGACCTTCCTTTTGTCTTGTCTTCTCATTTATATATATTGAGATACATGTGATCTTTGTTTAATCTTTAGCGCTCCTATTTCACTGTATAGTGATTTCTCTCTAGATTCTTATTTGTCTTTACTTTAGACAGCTGCTGTAGAACCTCCTCCTCTGTAAACTGATATGTAATTGTCTCGTTAGTGTTTCCTCCTAACTGAGGTCCCTTTCCTTCCTTTTCTTCTGCAAAGAATGAACAAAAATATTCATTGAGGCAGTCAGCGAGACTTTTATCCTCTTCTACATACCTTCCTTCCTTTGTTTTTAATCTAACTAATCCTTGTTTTACTTTTCTTTTCTCGTTTATGTATCTAAAAATTGTTTTGTCCCCCTTTTTTACTGACTGAGCTATTTTCTCTTCTGCGTGTGCTTTGGAAGCTCTTATAAATTGCTTTGCCTCTTTCTGCCTAATCTTATAGGTTTGCCTATCTTCTTCACTCTGAGTTGTTTTATAATTAATGAATGCTGTCTTTTTGTTCTTCACTATTTTGGCCACTTCTGCAGAGTACCACAGTGGTTTCTTCCCTTTTTTGTTTTTGCTAACAAGTCGAATGCAATTGTCTGTGGCCTTCAATAATGCTTCCTTTAAATAATCCCATTTCTCCTGGACTCCCTTTAAACTCCTCCAGTCTGATAATGACTCCTTCACACAAAATCTCATTTTAGAAAAATCAGTTTTTTTAAAGTCTAAAACTTTTGTTTTTGTGTGGTGCGGCTCCATCCCTGTTCTTATATTAAACCATACTGACTGGTGATCACTAGATCCAAAATTTTCACCTACAACAACGTCCGATGCCAAACCTCCATTTGTGGGTATTAAATCCAATATAGCCTCTTTACGGGTCGTCTCCTCAACTACTTGTGTTAGAGATAATCCCAGTAGGGAGTTTAGAATATTTGTACTCCTGGTGCACCCAGCTGTTTTGGTTTTCCAGTTCACATCAGGAAGATTAAAGTCCCCCATGATAATAACTTCCCCCTTCATTGCCATTTTGGCTATTTCCTCAAGCAGCAGATTATCTAGCTCTTCTACTTGTCCAGGGGGTCTATAGATCACACCTACACGAGCTACTGTATGATTGCCAAATGTTAGCGTAACCCAAACTGACTCTATGTTCACCTCACTCACTATTATTTGGTTCGTTTTTATGTTGTTTTTCACATACAGGGCCACTCCTCCTCCTTTCCTACCTTCTCTGTCTTTTCTATATAAAGAGTACCCTGGTATTGTTATGTCCCAGTTATTTTTCTCACTGAATCATGTCTCAGTAACCGCAACTAAATCTACTTTTTCAGCTGCCATCATTGCCTCCAGTTCATTGATTTTATTGACTAAACTGCGAGCATTTATAGACACGACTCTGAGCTTGTCATTTTTTTCCCTGCATGTTGCTTGCACCCTCCGACTTAGTTTTGGGGACAATCAGGCAGATTGTTTTTTACCCTTTTGTCCCCCCTCCTAGTTTAAATATTTCTTTGCGACACCTTTGAACTTCTCACTGAGAACATATGTTCCCCTATGAGTAAGATGCAAACCATCTTTTTTATACAGTTCCTTTCTGCTCCAATTAGAGCTATCATGGGACACAAAGCCAAATCCTTGCTCTCGACACCATTCCCGAAGCCACAAATTAAATTCCCTATTGCGCATCTGCCTATCCTGAATGTTATGCACAGGCAAAACTTCAGAGAATGACACAGTGGACGCAATCTGCTGTATTTCACCTCCAAGAACACAAAAATCTTCCTTAATCTCAGAAACCTCATTGCTAGCCAAGTCATTTGTCCCTAGATGGACTAGAACATCCACTTCCCCTTGCTGCTTTGCTTGTTTGACAATATTGAGAATACGTCTCTTGTCTCTAGGAGCAGTAGCCCCAGGAAGACATCTCACCAAAGCACTACTCTCCAGCTCAACACCTCTTATGATAGAATCACCCAGCAACAATTGCCTTCTATCATGTCCCACCTTTTCCTTATTGTTCTTGGTTGCAGTCCTGCATACCTTAGGCATAGGGGATGGTGGTTCTTTAACTATGGTGTCTGAGCCTACTTCCGTCTCACCACTACACTCTGAAAGTGCCTCAAAAGAATTAAGAAGAGCCACAGACTGTGGGACATGTTTTCTATCCACAACTCTAAGTCTACCAGATCCTACAGTAGTCCATCTGCCGCTCCTAGGAGGCCTCTGTGGCAGTGGCTTTGTAACAGTCATAGCCATAGCCTGAGTTTGTCTAACAGATACTTTACAAATCTCAGACTTCAAACAGGCAATTTCCTGCTGCAATAAAGAGAGCTGCCTACATATCAGGCACACTCCAGACCTCCAAAAATTGGATCTAAAAACAAATGCATGACAGCTCTTACACTGGACCAAGCCTGCCATTATAAAAGAATGGATTTAAACCAACAAATCTTACCTTTTTGTAGGTTTTCTACCTCCTGTCTAACCTCAGACTACCTCCAGAGTATCTCCAGGATATCTCTAAGTGCTCACTTTGAAGGCTTCACTTACAAGGCTTCCCAAGCGATGGACTGGTTGCGTCAGTGAGTTGGGTGGTAGGCTTTCCTAAATAGTCTTAAGGGAGCGTTTGAAGGAAGAGAAACTGACCACTATTACTATGTCATTTTGTAACTATATTATTATTGAAATCGACATTTCTACAAGATCACACCCGATATCCTGAACCTGTTTACCGAAAAAATTCCACTGTGTTTTACTAATGTTATTTTAAATTCTGTCGTGTATAGCACAGAAATAAAGGTTATACTACAAGCATGCAATGCCACATGGAGTCCTATCATCTTGCCAAGGCCCCCGAGGGGTTCTCCAACTGTGCAGTAATTAAATACATCTTGCAGTCGCTGATATTGTCCTTAGCAAGGTCACTATTTTATACTGAGCAAACAGAAATAACTTCTGCTCTGAATTCCCGTCCAAGTTTGCCATCACAATTCCAGAGATGCAGACACAGAAATTACAGTTCGATTTTCTTTGTTGAAGCTTACGGACTTAAAGCGTCTAATGCCAAAAGCGCGTACGGAATTTGAGGCCAGTGACGAGCATTACTGGATGATCGCGGAGTAAGAGGGTGAGAAGAATTAATTGTGACATTTTATTCTTTATTTTTTGCCTTTATTTTTTCAATATCCCGTCTGTTCGTGAGATTTACAATTAACTGTATCAAGAGGAAATGGCATTTTAGAGAAACGTTTGTAGATTAGAATATTAGCATTAATCGTATAATGCCATCTTTTTTTGTGTGACTAATATATAAAATGGGCAAAATAAACCCGCAGAAATAAACAAATTGAAAAAAAAAAGGAATTGTGAAAGATGAGCAAGGATAATTTTTTTTCTTGCAATTTAATACTGCCTAATTTTGCAAAATTCTCTGCTGACAAACTCAACTAAATATTGTCATTACTTTACATGCAAAATGCTTTATGTATTTAGAAAAGTTAATTTACAAGCAATAATAATAGTAGTAGACATAAGATACAATTTCTATTATTTTTTTTCATTAACGCCCTGAAAGAATTCTGAGAATAAAAATCTCACTTGTTGAATTTTACAGATTTAATTGTTATTTTTATATAATAATAATTTATTATTATTATCATTTTTATAGCACCATCATAGGAACCAGAAATAATTGGTGTAGAAAAATAATAATACCTCAAAAAGAGAAGGTTTATCAAAGTGTTCTTAACAGATCATAGGGACAAAGAGGTGTCATTCCACATCTTCTATTTTCCCCGAGCCTCTATATTGACAATAATCAGACTTTTCTCTTCCTGACCATCATGTGGATTAGCCGAGTTTTCCCTCAAACTTTGTCTTTGATTTCAGCAGTCTGCTTGTTTGTTGACCGTCATCCTCCCACATCGCATCTCTGCTCCCATGTTTTATAGTGTAACTATGCATCTTCCAATCAAATTACAGATCTAGAAGGATTGGGGTAGAGGAACACAAGGGGAGCTTTATTGGTCATCAGGATCAGTAGTGCTATTGGTTCGGGAATGGTGGGGCCATAGAAGCAGCTTCAATCATGTGTGAGTAGGTGAGCAGTGGGATGAGTTGCATCAGTGATGTGGTACGTTAATCTGAAGAGACAGGTTTTGAGGGTTTCCTGGAAGACCTGAAGGTCAGTGGAGCGTTTGATAGGGCGAGGTAAGTCATTCCACAGGACCGGAGTGACCCTTGCAAAGTCTTGGAGGCGAGAGTTAGCAGCGCATGTGTAGACAGAGGACAGGTGAAGGTAGCCCACTTTAACAGGAATATAAATAGTAGAAACATATATAGCAAATATATAACTTGAAATCTTTCTGGGAGATATTTATATATACACTATATTGCCAAAAGTATTCGCTCATCCATCCATATGCGAGTCAAGGCAGGTGAGCGAATACTTTTGGCAATATAGTGTATATACAGCTCACCAGGAGGAGAGCACTCCAGCCAACAAATTCAATGATTTCAACAGTAGCCCATGTATCCAAACATTGAGTGCCATATTACTTAGTTGGTGCTAACTTAACCAGAGCTGTTGTAAACTTCCCAGAGCCATTATATCCTATGGAGGTTTTAAGTTTACAACTGCTCTGGTTAAGTTAGCACCAACATTGTAATACTGCCCAAAAGATTTTACCAAAATGTAACCCCTTATAGATTCTAACAACTCTTAACTCTTTCAACAGGTCTCCACCCATTCAAGATTTTTCCAGGTTTCTAACCTTAGGCTCTTTAAAAAAAATTATGTACAGTAGGACCTGTCAAAGGTGGGATACATTGATGCTGTTGACAGGCTTAAGCAACTTATGGCCATATATTGTGAACTAAATTCCCATACTTTTCTTTTACAGCCTAGGGTTAGAAAGCCTCCGCCTGGTGAGCTGTGTTTTATTTTGTCTTAAGCACCTGCCCTCTGTGCAAAGGTTGAGTGCTGCCCTCCTGGTGTGTTAGTGGTGTGATAAAGAGAGATATATGTATATACACTGCTCAAAAAAATAAAGGGAACACTAAGGCTAGGGTCAGACGAACACATTTTCACGTTGTCTGTGAAAAGTACGTTCGAACGAGTGGACGCATTTTTTCACGGAGTACGCGATAGCGGTCATACTATGTGCATTTTTCGTCCGTGATTTTGTACGGATCATCAATAAAACACTTTGTGCATCTGGACATTATGTAGGCTGGACATTAGTAGCGTCTGACATCTCCAATTCACGCACACACACCGCTAGCGGACGCAGCGCACTCTGTACAACCGTACTAGCGGTTTTACGTTCTCGAAAAAATGCGTTCATTTTCCACTTGCGTTGCGCAGCCGGACTTTCGTGCGACCGTACTTCGTATATTGGCTGTCATTGCCTGGCATTTGCTGCTAGTGCGGCCGTGATTATGTGCGCCTGCACGCGCGTTCGCACTGCCTCAGTCTGACCCTAGCCTTAAACAACACAATGTAAGTCAATCACACGTCTGTGAAATCAAACTGTCCACTTAGGGAGCAACACTGATTGACAGTCAAGTCCACATGCTGTTGTGCAAATGGAATAGACAACATGTGGGAAGCATAGGCAGGTAGCAAGACATCCCCAATAAAGGAGTGGTTCTGCAGGTGGTGACCACAGACCACTTCTCAGTTCCTATGTTTTCTGGCTGATGGTTTGGTCACTTTTGAATGCTGGCGGTGCTGTCACTCTAGTGGTAGCATGAGACGGAGTCTACAACCCACACAAGTGGCTCAGGTAGTGCAGCTCATCCAGGATAGCACATCAATTCGAGCTGTGGCAAGGTGGTTTGCTGTGTCGGTCAGCGTAGTGTCCAGGGCATGGAGACGCTACCAGGAGACAGGCCAGTACATCAGGAGACGTGGAGGAGGCCGTAGGAGGGCAACAACCCAGCAGCAGGACCACTACCTCTGCCTTTGTGCAAGGAGGGACAGGAGGAGCACTGCCAGAGCCCTGCAAAATGACCTCCAGCGGGCCACAAATGTGCATGTGGCTGCTCAAACGGTCAGAAACAGACTCCATGAGGGTGGTATGAGGGCCCGACGTTCACAGGTGGGGGTTGTGCTTACAGCCCAACACCGTGCAGGATGTTTGGCATTTGCCAGAGAACACCAAGATTGGCAGCTTCGCCACTGACGCCCTGTGCTCTTCACAGATGAAAGCAGGTTTACACTGAGCACATGTGACGGACGTGACAGGGTGTGGAGAAGCCGTGGAGAATGTTCTGCTGCCTGCAACATCCTCCAGCATCACCGGTTTGGCAGTGGGTCAGTAATGGTGTGGGGTGGCATTTCTTTAGGGGGCCGCACAGCCCTCCATGTGCTCGCCAGAGGTAGCCTGACTGCCATTAGGTACCGAGATGAGATCCTCAGACCCCTTGTGAGATTATATGCTGGTGCGGTTGGCCCTGGGTTCCTCCTAATGCAAGACAATGCTAGACCTCATGTGGCTGGAGTGTGTCAGCAGTTCCTGCAAGACGAAAGCATTGATGCTATCGACTGGCCCGCCCGTTCCCCAGACCTGAATCCAATTGAGCACATCTGGGACATCATGTCTCGCTCCATCCACCACAGACTGTCCAGGAGTCGGGGGATGCTTTAGTCCAGGTGTGGGAGGAGATCCCTCACAAGACCATCCGCCACCTCATCAGGAGAATGCCCAGGCGTTGTAGGGAGGTCATACAGGCACGTGGAGGCCACACACACTGAGCCTCATTTTGACTTGTTTGAAGGACATTACATCAAAGTTGGATCAGCCTGTAGTGTTGTTTTCCACTTTAATTTTGAGTGTAACTCCTAATCCAGACCTCCCATGGGTTGCTCAATTTGATTTCCATTGATAATGTTCGTGTGATTTTGTTGTCAGCACATTCAACTATGTAATGACCACAGTATTTAATAAGAATATTTCATTCATTCAGATCTAGGATGTCTTATTTTTGTGTTCCCTTTATTTTTTTGAGAATATATATATATATATTTATACTCTTCCAATACTTCAACACAACGCTTTGGAAATCCGGATTGCCGCAGTGCAAAGTCCCTGTAGTATATATACTTGCAGCCAAAGATAGGAGCACTCACTGTCTTTTAAATATAAAACTTCAATTTTTAATCAACGATATATAAATATACAGTAATATATATATATATATATATATATATATATATAATGATTTTATTAATGTAACAAACCAGGAGGAGCGCACACCAGCTAATACATTCAAAGACGTCACCAGTAGCTTGTACATGTAAACATTTAAAAGATTTTACCAAACGTTTAGCGCTTTAAAGATTCTAAGAACTCTTAACCCTTTCAGGATTTCAACAGTTTTTAACCCATTCAATATATTTTACAAGGTTTTAGACCTAAACTCTGTTAGAAAATGGTGGGAATTTAGTTCACAATATATGGGCATAAATTGGCTAAGCCTGTCACGGCGTCGATGTATCCAACCTTTGACAGGTCCTACTGAACATCACCTAATGACCGCCGTAATGAGATTAACTCCCTGAGGACTGAATCCTTTATGGAGCTCCTTGCGATTCAAGGTTAAGTAAAGCCTGGAAGAGGAACACCTGTGGCAGGAAGTGGTGCTTGCCGAGGGGTGTCAGCCCTTTTCATACAAAATACACCCGGACAGCAGCACTCAACCTTTTTACGAAGAACAGAGGGCGGGTACTTCTCAAGACAAACAAAAAAAAGCCAAGAAGAGAGCACTCCATATAACTGTCACGGGGGTCCCAGGCTGATGCCAAGGAACGCCCTTTATATGAATTGTTTTCATGCCCTTGAGGCAGGTTTGTGGTTTGCTGCATATTGCAGAATCTAGCACACAGACAACTATACTACAGAAATACAGACACACGAGGGAGCCCTGCACTGGGTACAATTTCTGATCTAAATACAGATTACAGACTACCTCTCCCAGAGGTAGACCACATCTTGGATGTCGGCCAAGCCTCCAGGATCTCCCCCCGCTTACTGTTGTCATCACGCATGGACGCGATGATGTCAGTTTCGGAGTTAACCCCTAGCTGCCATCTATGGTGCAGACAAGGGGTCCAATGACCCACCTTATCTCCCGATCCGTTAAAGCTATTGGTTAATGTTTGGTAACATTGGAAAGGCCAGAGCATTTTGGTTGTGATATAGATCTATATATAAATATATATATATATAATCTCATAGGCATAAGCATGCACCTCTTGAAAAAAGTAATTTTATGGCCGAAACATCGATCACTAGTTACAACAATAAAAATACTATTAAAAAGGCTCTAGGAGTGCACGCTTTCCCTATGAGCTGCATTTCTATGGTAGCGGTCAGCACTGGAGCAGTAAAAAGAGGATATTCCAGCTGCGGGTCCTTTGGTGTAGTTTATACAGTATATATATATATGTTATGCCCAAAACCATTTGTTATGTTACATAAAAAAGTTTATAGCTTCAGAGTACGTTTACACATCCCAGCAATTCAGAGAACTGCTTCACAGAACTCATGTGCTACATTCCCAATATACAGCAAAGAACTCTGGTTAGGACATGCAAATGAAGTCCTCAACTGTAATATATATATATATATATAATTTTAGGTAGGCCGTGTTAGTCCAGATGCCAAAATCACGAGTATAGCAGTCTGTAGTGATACCTTTTTTATTGGACTAACGTTACATTTAAAGTACAAGCTTTCGAGAGTGATCCTCCCTTCGTCAGGTATAGAAGCTTACTGATCAGAATGGTAGAATTAAACATTGAGACATTCATAGGGCGCACAGTTGGGGGTGTTAGATGTTGTACATCGCCAAATGGCATGGTCAGGGGGGGGGGAAAACCCAGCAAAAAGAGCATTTAATTGTCTCAGGCACATAAGAGAACAGTGATGAAATCATGTTAATTTCAAAGGGAATGTGAAAGGACAAAAAAAAAAAAAACACAGAACAGCGAGTATGGGGAAGACACAGAAAAATAAGAAAAAAAATACAGAAAACCAAGCCCCAACCAGAATTATGAATATTATGTGGCGTTATTATAGTGGGTTAAAAAACCCGAATCTACATTAAGTCTGTGTTTTAACTGTTGAAATATGTGATCATTTTCATTTCATATGCTTTGCGTTCCGGGTGATCTATAAAATGGCTTTTGAGGATTTTAATTCTGAGGTTTTGGATGGAGTGGCCTACTAGATTGAAGTGATGTCCCACTGGGGTACAATATGTATTTTCCTGGTGGTTCCTGAAGGAGTGTCTGTGCTGGTTCATCCTGAGACTTAGTTTAAGGCTGGTTTCACCAATATAGCAGCCCTTATCACACGCCATGCACTGGATCATATATACCACATTTGCCGACGTGCAAAGGTATGATCCCTTGATGTTGTGAGTGGCGTTGTTGTGCCACGCAGTGCTGCTGTCACATATATGTTGGCGCAGTTTGCAGCGGGGTTTGTTACAGCGTTTGGTCCCATTCTGTATGTCGTCCTGTTCCTGAGCGAGTTTGCTGCGGACCAGTTTTTGCCTCAGGTTTGGGGGTTGCTTTAATGCCAGTAAGGGGGGCTGTGGGAATATTTCTTTGAGTGCAGGGTCCTCTGTGACCAGTGGCTGCAGATCTTTGATGATTTTGCGAATTCCCTCTAGAGTTGGGTTGTAGGAAACAACTAGAGGTATCCGTGTGGTGTTTTTCTTTTCTTTGTAGTGCAACAGCTGTTCGCGCGGTGTTTTCAGGGCCGATTTGATTTTTTCAGAGATTGTCCTTTCCTTGTAGTCCTTCCGCTGGAATGATGCAGATTCCATCATTCCATCATTGTGCATCATCCCAGCGGAAGAGCTACAAGGAAAGGACAATCTCTGAAAAAATCTAATCGGCCCTGAAAACACTGCGCGAACAGCGCAAAGAAAAGAAAAACACCACACGGATCCCTCTAGTTGTTTCCTACAACCCAACTCTAGAGGGAATTCGCAAAAGCAAAGATCTGCAGCCACTGATCACAGAGGACCCTGCGCTCAAAGAAATATTCCCACAGCCACCCTTACTGGCATTCAAGCAACCCCCAAACCTGAGGCAAAAACTGGTCCGCAGCAAACTCGCTCAGGAACAGGACGACATACAGAATGGGACCAAACGCTGTAACAAACCCCGCTGCAAACTGCGCCAACATATATGTGACAGCAGCACTGTGCGGCACAACAACCCCACTCACAACATCAAGGGATCATACCTTTGCACGTCGGCAAATGTGGTATATATGATCCAGTGCACGGCGTGTGATAAGGGCTGCTATATTGGTGAAACCAGCCTTAAACTAAGTCTCAGGATGAACCAGCACAGACACTCCATCAAGAACCACCAGGAAAATACATATTGTACCCCAGTGGGACATCACTTCAATCTAGTAGGCCACTCCATCCAAAACCTCAGAATTAAAATCCTCAAAGGCCATTTTAAAGATCACCAGGAACGCAAAACATATGAAATGAAAATGATCACATATTTCAACAATATAAAACAAGGACTTAATGTAGATTCGGGTTTTCTAACCCACTATAATAACGTCACATAATATTCATAATTCTGGTTGGGGCTTGGTTTTCTGTTTTTGTTTTTTTTCTCTTATTTTTCTGTGACTTCCCCATACTCCCTGTTTTTTTTTTGTTTTTTTTTCGTTTTGTCCTTTCACATTCCCTTTGAAGTGGACATGATTTCATCAGTTGTCTTATGTGCCTGAGACAATTAAATGCTCTTTTTGCTGTTTTTTTCCCCCTCTGACCATGCCATTTGGCGATGTACAACATCTAACACCCCCAACTGTGCGCCCTATGAATGTCCCAATGTTTAATTCTACCATTCTGATCAGTAAGCTTCTATACCTGAGGAAGGGAGGATCATTCTCGAAAGCTTGTACTTTAAATGTAATGTTAGTCCAATAAAAAAGGTATCAATACAGACTGCTATACTCGTGATTTTTTATATATATATATCTCCCGGACAAAGATGCACTCCAGGGATTTCATTAAAATAGTTTTTATATTAATCTATTTGGCGCTATATAATTTAATGATAACAATAATATTGTTAGTTTTTGTTGTTGAATGTTCTGGTGAAGGAGAATCCATAGGAATCGCTTATATAAAACATGCGTATGCATTACTATTTTTGTTTTCGGTGTGTTCTATCTATTCCTCACTATCTTCACTTCAAAGTTATTAAATCTTTCTCACTTTTTTTTTTCATATGACAGCATTATATTTTATATGGAATGTTGGCGATACCATTTTCGTGGCGTTTCACCATTATTTTTCCATTATTTAATTTTTCTTTTTTTTTTCGCGTACACTGTCTTTTTATGCAGGGAATGGTTGGTGCTTGGATTGCCTGCCTCATTTAATAATGGATTGTGAGTCCTATGGATTACTGCAGGGATTTTATCTTGCTGTAATCTCTAGAAAGGAAATACACAAACAGCTGCGAGGACCAAGCAGAGCCACAAACCACCGTGTGTCCGCCTGGAAATAGAACTTATCCGGACAGACATCGATGCTGTGATTCAAAATGAACCTTTTCTGTTTTTCGTTGGTAAGTTACCCGCAAGAAATGCTGAATTGTTTTGCTTTATTTTGTGTAATCCGGTTACTCTCATGCTATGCCCATAGGCAGGCGCGGACAGGGTGCCTGATGGGTGGGTTAATTCTGCCTGTCCACCTTTTGGGTCTCTATTTACACTTTTTGGACGTTTCTTTATCAGTTCATGATATACAGAATATAAATTGATTGTTTGGAATTATTTATGTTTTTTAAGTAATATTTAGGGTTTGCAAAGCCTAATGCTATGGGCTGTGTGCAACTAGGACTTGATCATTTCACAGATACAGGTCCTAAGGTTACTTCCATTACTTTACATATAAACTGAGAATGTGAGATCCATTTCACAGTTATAATAATATTTGAACTATGACTAAAGAACATAGTTGTTACATGTATATTTCACTCTCTGTATACGATAGAAATAGATGGATAGAGTGATAGATGGACAGATGGGATAGATGGACAGATGGATAGATGGATATAGGTATAGAGGGATCGACGGGAAGAAGGAGAGAGGGATAGATGGGCAACCTCTCCAGTAAGTGTCCTTGGGAAAGACTCCTAACAGTACATACTAGCCACCCAGGACAAACTTGAAAACGAGAGAAATCGCAATGTCTCCTTCCTGGTAAAACTCCTTTCTCAAAAGAAATAAAAAAATAGAGGAATTGATGGATAGAGGGATAGATGGAAAGATAGATAAATAGATGGACAGATGGATGGATAGATAAATAGAAGGATGGATAAATAGAGGAATAGATGGATGGAGGATTAGAGGGATAGATGGCTAGAAGGAAAGAGGAACAGAGGAATAGATGGGTAGAAGGATAGAGGGATGGATAGCAAGGTAGATGGATAGAGGGATAGATGGAAAGATAGATAAATAGAGGAATGGATAGATGATTAGAGGGATAGAGGAACAGATGGATAGAGGAACAGCTGGATAGAGGAACAGCTGGATAGAGGAACAGCTGGATAGAGGAATAGATGGATAGAGGAATAGATGGATAGAGGAATAGATGGATAGAGGAATAGATGGATAGAGGAATAGATGGATAGGGGGACAGATGGATGAAGAGATGGATGATGGAGGAATAGATGGATAGAGGAATAGATGGATGGAGTATTAGATGGATAGAAGGAAAGAGGTATAGAGGGATGGATGGATGAATAGATGGGTAGAGGGATAGATGGAGACATAGATGGATAGAGGAAGAAATGGATAGAGGAATAGATGGAGAGAGGAACAGATGGATGGAGGAATAGATGGATGGAGGAATAGATAGAGGGATAGAGGGATAGATGGAAAGATAGATAAATAGAGGGATCGATGGATCGATATAGATACAGAGATAGATAGATCCACCAATGATTAACATGCAGAATGCAACTTTGGTTGGTGGGCAGGTGTCTCAGGCCTGCGTGTTAGGTGTGTCTGCTAATGTGCAGTAGAAGTAGAATACTCCCCAGTTTTGGTCCTAGATGCCTTGTTGTACCATCTTAACCCACATTTGGATGTTTACATAGTTTTACTATATATACTATGACATTATCTATAACTGAGTGCTCCCCTCTCATTGAGTGGAGGCAAAAATACAAGGGCAGGGCTGTCAAACTCACGGCTTCCCTGGCATTTATGCCTGAAATTCCCAGAATTCCTGCATTGCAATATATGGTCAGGAAATCATGGGTTTGGTAGTTCAGAAACATCTAGGAGGCAGAGTTTGACAGCCCTGTACTAGGGAATCTTAATGAGGGTCAGTGCAATAATCAGTACTATATGCAAAATGTGGGTGTTGTTTAGGGATGAGCCGAACACCCCCTCCCCCCGAGTTTGGTTCGCATTGAAACTCGAACTTTCCAAATGTTAGATTTTGAACTCGAACTCAATACAAGTCAATGGGGCTGAAAAGTTGATTTTTAGAGTGCCCTCCAAGAGGGCATATATGCTAGATATTTGCCATAAAAGGTGTATGGGGGTCCGGGTAGTGCCCTGGGGGGACAGGAAACAAGGACAAAAAGTTTTTTTAAAAAAACTTTTTTAAAAGGGACAGTGAGTTTTCCATGAAATAAGGGTTAAAAATAAAAACGAAAAATTCCTTCAAATATTGTGCCTAGGAGGTCCCCATAACCTGCCCGTGAAGTGGCGGATTTCTAGGATGTATAGAACTATGTAAAAACCAAAAAATGACATTTCAAATGACGGTAAATGCTTTTCCTTTAATCTATCCATAAACAACTGCTTGGGGCGGCAGTCTGTATGAAAAGAGGAGACATTTTCGGGCACGCAGAAAAAGTTTAGTGATTTGTTTGGCTAAATTATTGTGAAACTTATGCAGGGTTTGGATGAAAGTAACAATAGGTGCTTTAAAATTGGGCCTTTAGCGTCGGCAACAGTGCCGTCACACAGTAACCCCTCTGAGGATATGAATCTGATACAGTCAGTGGCAGTGCACCCAAATATTGTGCCTTTGGTGCCAGGCCAGCAAGTGCCATCATACAGTAACCCCTCTGTGGTATTGTGGAAGAGTGCAGGGGTGGACCATGAGGTCAGGGCCGGTGCTAGACTATTTTGCGCCCTAGGCAAGCCCAGCTACTTGTACCCCCCAAAAAAAACAAAAAACGACACAACATGAAACTGCTAAATTTCTTTTTATTTAAGAATAAAGTTTGAAAAGCACCAATAGTAAAGGTAAAATAAATATAAATAAACTGTATTAAACCATTTTAAATTAACTCTATTAAACAAATTAAAATTAACTGTATTGAACAAATATAAATTAACGAAAAAAAAATAAGAGTTCTCACGTAAGTTTCAATTTCAGACACATCAAAATTTCACTTTGCGTGCCTTATCCTTTGCAAATTTTCATCATGCGTATATATATATATTGCCCAGGCCAGCTCACATCATGCGTATATATATATATATTGCCCAGGCCAGCTCACATCATGCTCACAGACAGTCACAGATGCGCCATCATCATACGCGTGCGCAGCCTATTGCATTAGGGTGTGCACCCAAAAGCTCAAACACATGAAAAAAAATTATGTTATATATATATATATATACACACACACACGCACCCTTATGCATACATACACACGAACACACTCTCACACATTCAACCTAAATATATAATTTACAATCAGGGTAATTCAAAGAGAATTGAAAAGTCACTGCACGTTCGGTGACTTTTCATTCTCCTCAATTCGGTTTGTTTTGACGATACCCAGTTCGG
The DNA here is from genome assembly GCA_009667805.1 of Leptobrachium leishanense. Taxonomy (NCBI): domain Eukaryota; kingdom Metazoa; phylum Chordata; class Amphibia; order Anura; family Megophryidae; genus Leptobrachium; species Leptobrachium leishanense. Next base: position 48,503,835 of record CM019064.1, read on the forward strand.
CGACCCTGCTGGAAAAAGCCGAGCAGGAGACGATCACACGCAGCGAAGCCTCCGGAGAAAGCCGAGACCGCAGACAGAGTGAAGTGAATAAATTAGCAAAACAGTTTGCTTGAATATTTGAAAAGTGAAACACTGTTTGCAAAGAAACTACTGAGCGAAAATGTCTGAAATTTACATATGAGATCCAATGAATGATAATAATAAGGGCTGTTACAGAAAAAATAAGTAAAAAAAAACAGGAAAATGCTTAAAATATCCTAAAAAAAAAACCTATAAATAGAGAGACTTTTTACTGCAGAATTTTATAATGAACGGTTTATTAGATATTGAATTAAAACGGGAATATTTTTAACATTGAAGCCTATGGGATTCGCCTGAATAAACTTGCCGAATTAAACCACCGAACAGCAGGGCATTTCGGGAACCTTTCACTGCTGGTTTGTGTTCTCTGAATAGCCGAAGCAGTGCTTTTTCATGGGGATTTCACTGCCCTCGAACAGGCACCGTATGTGCAGGAAATTCGCCAATATTTGGCGAATTGCCTGCTCTCTGGATAGACGAATGGCCAGGAAAGGTAACCGAACGCTGATTTTCAGCATTCGGTTACCTTTCTCCAGCCATTCGGATCTCTTTGGATATCCCTGTATGTTTATAATTTAGAGGTGCAGTAACCTTGGCCATCCAGTTGTTTTTGAACTACATTTCCCATGAGTCTCGACTAACCCAATTAGTGGCTGAGTATTGTGACCGATTGTGTTTTATGACTATCAGGGTTATTCAGAGAGAGGTGAAACTCAGGAGAATGACTGGATAAGTGAAAATTCTAGGTCAAAATAGCCAAACAAGAAAAATTCTCCCATTTATCTCACTTTCCAAATCGGCTATTTGGTCCAGATTGTTCTCTTTTCCTGCCATTATCCTGGTTTTCACCTTTCTCTGAACAACCCTTAAAGAGAGGTGAAAGCCAGGAGAACTGGCAGGAGAAGAGAACAATCTAGACCAAATAGCCGATTTGGAAAGTTAGATAAATGGGAGAATTTTTCTGGTTTGGCTATTTTGACCTAGAATTTTCTCTTCTCCAGTCATTCTCCTGAGTTTCACCTTTCTCTGAATAACCCTGACAGGGTTATTCAGAGAAAGGTGAAACTCAGGAGAATGACTGGAGAATGGAAAATTATAGGTCAAAATAGCTGATTTGGAAAGTGAGATAAATGGGAGAATTTTTATGGTTTAGCTATTTTGACCTAGAATTTTCACTTCTCCAGTTATTCTCCTGCTTTTCACCGCTCTCTGAATAACCCTGTGAATGTTTAATCCCGAGGTGAAAAATAACATTGCTTTAGGCTAGGGTCAGAGTGGGGCAGTCGGAACGCGCGTGCAGGCGCACTAAATCACGGCGGCAGTAGCAGCACATAACGGCCAATGACAGCCAATATACGCAGTACGTGCGTACGAAAGTGCGCCGACACCACGCAACCAGCAAATGAACGCATTTTTATCAGAACGTTAAACCGCTGCTACTGACGTACAGAGTGCGCTGCGGCCGCATAGCAGCGTGTGTGCGTGATTAGGAGACGTCAGACGCTGCTAGTGTGCGGCCTACATAACGTTCAAACAGCCGGATTTCCCTAGACTTCTTTTTACCCCACCGTCATGAAATACGTCCAGAATTGCGCATCGTCTGACCACTTAAGCGTATTCCGTGAAAAAATGCGTGCGCACGCATCGACGTACATTTTGACGGTGGCTGCAGAAAATGCGCTCATCTGTCCCTAGCCTAAGATGTTAAAAGCAGGAAATGAGGAAATTCTGTATTTTTTCTACATGATCGTGTTTGGTCTCATTAGAAAGGTCGGGCTCTGACCTCTCCAATGACACCTAACTTAACATTGTGGAGTGTAAAGAGAGTTTCATGGCAGTGGTTTCTGTGATATGCTTATATGCACCGCACATTACAGAGAGTTTCATGGCAGTGGATTCTGTGATATGCTTATATGCACCGCACATTACAGAGAGTTTCATGGCAGTGGATTCTGTGATATGCTTACATGCACCGCACATTACAGAGAGTTTCATGGCAGTGGATTCTGTGATATGCTTATATGCACCGCACATTACAGAGAGTTTCATGGCAGTGGATTCTGTGATACGCTTATATGCACCGCACATTACAGAGAGTTTCATGGCAGTGGATTCTGTGATATGCTTATATGCACCGCACATTACAGAGAGTTTCATGGCAGTGGATTCTGTGATATGCTTATATGCACCGCACATTACGGAGAGTTTCATGGCAGTGGATTCTGTGATATGCTTATATGCACCGCACATTACAGAGAGTTTCATGGCAGTGGATTCTGTGATATGCTTATATGCACCGCACATTACGGAGAGTTTCATGGCAGTGGATTCTGTGATATGCTTACATGCACCGCACATTACAGAGAGTTTCATGGCAGTGGATTCTGTGATATGCTTATATGCACCGCACATTACAGAGAGTTTCATGGCAGTGGATTCTGTGATACGCTTATATGCACCGCACATTACAGAGAGTTTCATGGCAGTGGATTCTGTGATATGCTTATATGCACCGCACATTACAGAGAGTTTCATGGCAGTGGATTCTGTGATATGCTTATATGCACCGCACATTACGGAGAGTTTCATGGCAGTGGATTCTGTGATATGCTTATATGCACCGCACATTACAGAGAGTTTCATGGCAGTGGATTCTGTGATATGCTTATATGCACCGCACATTACGGAGAGTTTCATGGCAGTGGATTCTGTGATATGCTTACATGCACCGCACATTACAGAGAGTTTCATGGCAGTGGATTCTGTGATATGCTTATATGCACCGCACATTACAGAGAGTTTCATGGCAGTGGATTCTGTGATATGCTTACATGCACCGCACATTACAGAGAGTTTCATGGCAGTGGATTCTGTGATATGCTTATATGCACCGCACATTACAGAGAGTTTCATGGCAGTGGATTCTGTGATATGCTTACATGCACCGCACATTACAGAGAGTTTCATGGCAGTGGATTCTGTGATATGCTTATATGCACCGCACATTACAGAGAGTTTCATGGCAGTGGATTCTGTGATATGCTTATATGCACCGCACATTACAGAATCCACTGCCATGAAACTCCCAGTAAACTCTCCAGGCATCTAGTGGGTAATGGAGGGTGTCAATCGAAAGGCCTGAGCATGGCCTTTCAAATAATACCCAACATGAAACATGACCAGGTATAAAGTAAAAAAAAAGAAAAAAGAAAATAAAAACATGTATTTTTTTGTGTGTTATTTTTATTAATGCAGCAATATTGTTCACATTTCAATTATAATGTGAACGATGATGCACTAATGATTTTTTTCTATGGGGTGCGTTTGCTATAAATCACGTAATTCCCAACCACAAAATGTGACAAGTCCCCATTTCTAATTTTTGTACAAGCGCACCCCATAGAAAATATAACCGCAAACGCTCATGTGCTAAAATGTGGAAAACACTTTACACACTGCAGATGATTAAAAATTCAATTTTTATTGCATTTTTTTCATAATATACAGCCAGGACAGGACGTATACATATAAAAATGATATATTATGAATCTGCGGAGTCTGCTGGAAAGAACGATATCTAACATGTCGGTCATTTAACAAAATGTGGCTTCAAAATCGCGTTTAAACATGATGAGCGAAAGCGGTAAAAATGAGCTGAGCACACAGCGGTGAAATACAGCATATTAGAAGAAGTTTTAGGAGGGAAATTAACACTTCTCAAATCTCAATCAGAAGCAGACACCACCCCACCCCCTCAGTATAGTCTACATACATACATACAATGTATCAAATTGATTAGACCAGACTAAAAACACCTGTTATGCCGTTTGAAAAACACAGGTCATTTAGAGTTGAGAATCTTTGCACGTACACATTAGTTTTTAATTCAATATCCAAACTGATCGAACCGAACAGCTCATCCCAAGTGTTGTTGCAAATTTAGAGTACCCAGAACAGGGAATGAGTGTGTGTTGTATATCAATGAAGAAACGTTTATGGAGCAGCCATATAGACAGGGTGTTAAACATTCAAGCAAGGAGGCTGGTGGGGAGACAAACCTCCCAGATTACCAACAAAGGTACAGGTCAAGCTGCAAAGCCAACAGAGGGATTCAGTACCTTTGCCAGAAAGGTTAAAGGTCACTAATTGATCCATGTCGATGCTGCAGAAGGTCTAATAGCGAGAGAGCTAGAATTGTGTTTGGCCTGGGAGCCAGGAGCAGGTACAAGTAGAACTAGAGAAAAAGTGGTGGTATGTGGTTAAACCCCGCAACAAGTTGGCAATTAATGTTTGATGCTGACTGTACATCAAAAATAGAGACGAGGTCAATCTGCGTTATCCTGAGTGCGCACACGATCATATCTAATACATATATCTACACAAATCTATAAAAATCGTTCAATGCACAAAAATGATACTATGTCAAATACAATGGAGGGATCATCTAGGACCCCAGCCAAGAACATAATGGATAATAAAGACAAGCGCTACGGAACATGTTAGTGGTTTATAAATACTTGTAACTGTAACAAGACAAAGGTGTCCTTATACTAGAGCGTATTATATGGTGACCAGCTTCCATTGGTCACACTGACCAGTGATGTTATTATATACTTTTCTGATTGGAAGCCAAAAGCTGAAATTCTGATCTGCCCTGTTACCCGAGTGTTTCTTTTTTAACCTTTATTGAGAGGGAGCCAGACTCTGTACATGGTGTTAGCCTGGTGATACATTGGTCTTTAGTAAACCATGATGTGGACTTTCTCTTATGATGTGCCAAGAGCAGCAACAAAAACCATCAGGGTTATTCAAAGAGCTCTGAATTGCTGGCGAAAGGTAGCCGAACAGTGAAATCCAGTTTACAGTTATTTTCCGGCCATTCGGCTATTCAGAGAGCAGGCAGTTCGCCAAATGTTGGCGAATTGCCTGCACATACGGTGCCTGTTCGGTGCCTGTTCGAAGGCAGTGAAATCCCCATATAGAAGCAATGCTTCGTCTATTTAGAGAACAAAAACCAGCAGTGAAAAGTTGCTGATTTGCCCTGCTGTTCAGTGGTTTCATTCGACAGGTTTATTCAGGTGAATCCCATAGGCTTCAATGTTACAAATATTCCCGTTTTAATTCAATATCTAATAAACCGTTTATTATAATATTCTGCAGTAAAGAGTCTTTATGTATACATTTTTTAGGATCCTTTAAAGCATTTTTCAGGCTGTTTTTACAAAAAAAATTCAAAATTTTTCCTTTTTTCTGTAACAGCCCTTTTTATTATCATTCATTGGATCTTATCTGTAAATTTCAGACATTTTCGCTCAGTAGTTTGTTTGCAAACAGCGTTTCACTTTTCAAATATTCAAGCGTACGTTTTTTTTTTTTTTCTCTCCATTCGTCTGCGGTGTCGGCTTTTTCCGGCGGCTGCTCTGCACTCTGATCAGATCCTGCTCGGGTTTCTCCGGCGTGTTCGGCGGGGTTAATCCAGATGTTTTTGCGGGTTTTGGTGTGCATTCGTCTGGGTTTTGCTGTGAGTGTTCGTCGGGTTTTCATCGGGTTTTCCCTGCACTACGACGGCCCTGTGGTGCTTGCTGGATACACCGAAGGGTCGCCAAAATGGGATCGCTAAATCGCACAGAATTGAAGAGAACGAAAAGTCACCGAACGTGCGGTGACTTTTCAATTCTCTTTGAATAACCCTGCATGAATTTCCTGCAAAAAGGTGTTATTCATATTGTCACTTTCAATACGTTTGCAATTAATATTCCAACTTATTTACCCATTCTACTGGTCTATGTAGTAAAATAAAAAGCTCAGTCCTAAAAGGGACCATAAAGGCTCCTCTGAAAAACCATGAGGGTAACATATTGAATTTAAGAATAGCATTTAATGTTAAAATAGCATGCTGTGTTCTGCTTAATAGGCACAATTTGCAAAGAAGACCTCAGTTTAACAAACAGCTTTAAGCTATACCTTTGTTTATAGTATATATATGTCTGTTCGTGTATTGACTCTGTCATGCCTTTTCAGTGACGCCTGTTATTTTTATGGAATTGAGAGTTGTTGTTGTTGCTATTATCATGGCTGCAGGAACTGCACGGGATTTGGGGGACAGGTCCCCCAAGATATTCTCATACATGTTCACAGCATGTGCCTGGGATTGAGGGTTTGTTGTATGAACGGAGTTTATGTATTGGTTTGCCAAAACAAAAGGGGTAATTCAAAGAGAGACGATTTGGCCACCGAATTGCACCGAAAGGTGAATTTCCCCGTACGGCGCAATTTTGTGGCCATTCGGCTATTCAAAAGCCTAGCAAATATTGGTGAATTGCCAACGGAACACGGTGCAATTCTGCGGCAGTGAAATCCCCCATAGAGAAGTAATGGTTAATTTATTCAGAGAACGCCAAACAGCAGTGAAAAGTTGGCGAAATGCCCAGATTTTCAGTGGTTTCGTTTGACCGGTTTAAACAAGCGAATCCCATTAGGTTTAAAAAAATTCTAGGTTTTTGTGTTTTTTTAATTTTATTTTTTTACCCCTGTTCAGCGGTCTGTTTGGCAGCTGGGCAGAGCTGTTTGGTGGCCTGTTCGGTGGATCGTCGACTGCGTTTGGCGGTTTAACAGATCGGTTCATTTTTCTTTTCCGGCGTTTATTTGCATGCGTTCAGTGATTTTTTTCGGCGCTTTCTGGCTGTGTTCGACGGGTTTATCGGCAACAATTGAGGTAGCCGAAGTGCGCTGAATGAAAGAGCACCGAAATTACAGTGCACTTTGGGGAAATCAGTAACTTTAGGGGTTATTCAATTTATTCCTCATGCTGGTTAATAAGGGTAATAACGTCCTACTTTGTTAAAAACAGAGCACCTTTTTTTTGCCCTTAAAAATTGGGCAGATGCTGCTGACAGCCTCTGTCCTATTATTTTTTTAAGTTTTTTTCTATATGTAGCTGATTTTACTCACCTGTTTTTCCTCGCCGCTTGCCACTCCTCCTCTTCAGCTTAGGGACTCCCGGACCCAGAAGTCCCTGAAATTTTACTACGCAATTTGCACTCCTTCACAACTTACATAGCGTAGAACCTGCAAATTGCGCAGCGCTTCGGGACTTGTGCACTTTAAAGACGCATTGCCTGTGCAGAACAATAGATCATAGCTGCGCACATGCGCAGTTCCGATCCATTGGCTGCCTCTCTGACACTGCTCACTATCGAGGGTGGTCTCCGAGAGGGTGATTTTGGCATGCTCTCTGCACGCTGACGTCAATACTAGTGACCGATCTGGTGAACAGGAGCCAGAAAAATTCAGAGTCTCGGCTTCTGGTGACGCAAACTCCTCCACTACATCCTGATCTTCTCCAGATCAGGAGAGCTGGGGGGAGGATGGGTAGCTTGTCCATTAACTAAAGCGGAGCTTGCTAGTATGTAGCAGTATAATTATATTATGCCATTACGCTGCCTCACTGTAAGAAGGCTATCCCCCCAGCTATTTTGAGGGGTCTTACATTGATGGTTATGATCATGAAACTCTGACATCAATACCTGTTCTACCTGCGAGCTTGTGTGTTATAGTTATATATTTATTCACTTTCAATTTATTGTTCTGTTTTGTTACTGTATTTGTAACCCATTGAAGAAGGTCGCTCCTGTGATGACAATTTGTGATGAGCTGTAGCAGGGCTGTACCAAGCTGTTAAAGCTGATGTTAAATAAGACTAAGCCGGGTCCGCCATGCTGGGGTAAGGTGTACAGGGGCCAAGTTACAGGGAAGGCAGAGAATGTGATTGGTCCATAAAGGGGTTATATTTTATCATTTCTTTATTAAAATCATAAGTGTAAACAAAGAAGGTAAGGCTCTGTCTTATACATAGTTAGAATTGACAAAACATAAAATAATGGCAAGTATTCCTTAAATGATTTCAGGAGGGGTCGATGGACAGCTTGTATGAACCAGTGTCGAGTGTCCAAAATTCCAGGGAGAACACTCTAACCAGAGCGTGCAATCCACTGAATTCCTACACAAGAATCGTGCCGCATGAACGCTCTCTGTCATTGGTAAGTCAGTATAGCAGCAAAGACTTATCGTCGGCATAACGAGCTGCTACAGCTGGCCTTTGTGAGTGTTTGGACTAGGGGTATTCCAGTTAGAGTCGGATGTGATCCAACAATCAGTAGGAAAGGTGTATAATCAAGGCCAAGAGTGACAGGAAGAAACTAATGGTATCCATGGTCAGATGGCCAGCTCAGGATCCTCTGTCCAACTTGGCCAATGGCCGGTCCATTTCTATAACTCTCTTATTCTCTATTTATCAATGTGATTACCTTGAAAAAATTTGTAAATCCACTAATATTTATCGCATCAAAGGGACACTCTTTTCACCATAACAACCTGTACTCCTTGCGCGCAATCTACGAATTGCACAATAGCAGTAAATCTGCCATCTCTTTTCCAGAAATCAACAGAAAAAGGTCATGTTCTGCTCCTGACCATCCATGTACTTGTATATTGTTCCTATTATATAATTACTGCATAATATACTGTACTAGTCCTTTGCAGGCAGGCATACGTCACCATCTGCTGGCCAAAATAAGCTATTGCAGCTGGGGCTCTGTGCTCCAGCAAGTGAGAATCTGTGTGTTACTAAGAGATTTCCACTGCAGAAAGTGTTGAAGCACCTTGGGTGTCATGTCCATGGTGCTAAAACGTTGGGGACACATTCCGGGGCCCAATGGATTTTATTTGCAATAAGGAAGTTCCTTTGCAATGCTCCAGTACAAAACACCAAATCCAGTACACTGCAGCAGGTGCTTTGAAAAGCGAGTATATTCTATTATCGGTAGGGAAGGGGCTCCTAAACTTTATAGACTTTATGTAGGAGATATTGATCTACAAGCCAGCTCGAACCAAGAAAAACCAAGAAAAGCTTGTTTTTCATGGCTCGAGCTGGTAATTAGAAATGAACACGGAGTCTCAAACCCTAGTGTTACCCGTGTTATTTTGTCGACTAATAATTTCCGTCAAAGACTAAATTATTTTTGAATAAGTTATGACGACTAAAACTATGGTGAAAATTAGTCGACTAATAAAAACTAGACTAAAATGTTAGGGAGGGGCTATTTGGGAAGATCCAATCAGAACTAATCTCCAGTAAGCGAGAAATGATGAATTATAAATGTTCAGCTCAGATGTTACTACAGAAGTATATAATGAGTCTGGAAAATCTAGAGAAATTCTTAAATAATGTATAATACGCTTTAAAAACATTCGATTTTCATTCGAATAAAATCTTGTGTCATTTAGTCGACTAAAACTAAAACAATTCAGACAACCAAAATATGACTAAAACTAAATCAGGGCTCGACAAATCCCAGGAGCCAGGTCAATGTACGTCAACCCATTCAATGTTGGCACCAGGCATGAAAAATTGGCCGGGCAGCTGATTTATTATAACATCTAACGACAAAAAACTTTAGCTCTGCTGTGGGTAAGCTGCAGAGCTAAAATAAAAATTCTCTTCACATAGCGGCACCTCTGTGTATGCTCCGTCCCCTTCCCCAGTACATCTGCTGCTGCTGTGGCGATTCTCCCACAATCCCCTGTATAAAATGGCTTGTGTATTAAGATTTTACATTTTTTAATATTTTTTTTTCTTTAATTAAAAGCACAGCACCCCATCTCTTCTGTAACCCTGTGTGTCTCTTTACAGATGCACGACACAGGTTTACACACCGTTATGCCTCTCAGCTATTTCCTGTTAACCTTCTTAGGCTCCTTGAGAACGTCGTACATGTAAGGCTAGGGTCAAACGAAAGCATTTTTACACGCGAACGTAAAAAAGTGCGTCCGAACGCATGGACGTATTTTTTCACGGAATACGCGACAACGGTCATACGATGCGAATTTTCGTGCGTGATTTTTTACATATCCAAACCAGGAAACTTTTTGCGTCTGGACGTTATGTTGGCCGGACACGAGCAGCGTCTGACGTCTCCAAATCACACACACACACACACACACCACTAGCGGGCGCAGCGCACTCTGTATGTCCGTATTAGAGGTTCTGCGTTCTCGAAAAAATGCGTTCATTTTCCACTTGCGTTGCGCGGCCGGACTTTCTTGCGACCGTACTTCGTATATTGGCCGTCATTGCCCGTCATTTGCTGCTAGTGCGGCCGTAATTAAGTGCGCTAGAAAGCACGTTAAAAATGCGCTGGTCTGACCCCAGCCTAAATCTGTAATGGCAGTGAGGGACAGGCAGAGAATAGAGGCTATCACTCACTTATTACCATTAAAAAAACTGGCTCCTAACTTTTTTAGCTGGCTCCTAGATTCAAAGCAAATTTATCAAGCCCTGATTCCTGGTATTTTAATTAGAAGGATAGGACTAAAAGTAAATTAAAATTTCTAGTCAAAATTAACATTGATTGTTACTTGGTTTTGCTTTTGCGCATGTATGCGCACATACAGCAGATATACACATAGGGCCCTATTCGCCTTGGTGGGGAAAATGAGCTGCTATGGGGCCTCTAATTCTGATTCTATACCACTGTACTAGCGGCTCAAGTCACAATATTCCAGAGTGGCTCGCAGATACCAGCAGTGTTACCGGCAGATACCAGCTCCTGCAGTCTTTAAGATGATAAGGCTTGTGCGCAGGGCCGCGCTGAGCTTATGGGAGGAAACGGGGAACTATTTGCACAGCATGTGGCAAGAAAATATGGTGGATAGTGCCCACTCTGCGCTTCTGTTTTTGTTTTTTTTCTGTTGTTTCCAATACTCTGTATAGCTTACTATACTCACTCTGAGCAGTTGTTATTCCGTGGTAGTTCACTGCTCTTGGCTTGAATACCATAGAAATGAATACTGGCTCTCAGAGACTGGGGTTAAGTGATTTTGCAAAAGTGAAATCAATTAACACAAAAAAAATTAACCAATAAACAAAAAATCCCTTCCTTACCAGTGATCCCACAGCGCAACCAAACATCCAAGATAAAAAAGAAACATGAAACATCCAAGATAAATACAATAAGGTTGGTGGGTGTGTGCCTCTTAATAGGATAACCAGATAAAACAATGGTGGTAAATAGGATGTGAAAGACGGGATTGATATACTGTGATAAAAAGAAAAAATATATTGAAATATACTTATGTTTTCATAAAAAAAAATCTCAAAACCAGCAGTACAACTTGTAAAAAAATAAGACAAATGCAAATGATAGCGCAACAGAGTCTCTGAAATGCAGCGTGAACTTGAAGTGCAGTGAATCTCACTCACATGGTGCAGAGCCTGTTTATAACTGGGCTCTCTGAAGGTCGCAGTGCGCCAACTGGGGGTGGCACCGCCCTCTATATGGGAACACAATGTATTATGCTCAAAAAGATGTAATGCAGAGCAGATCACAGAGCAACAAGTTTCAACAAAGTCCCCAATAAAGTGAGATGTGTTGGTCAACCTCACATATATCTGAGCCTTTCTAGACTCAGCAAGGAGGTAAGCGCAGGTAACACCTTCTTTGGGTGGTGCTCAACCTTTCCTTGGGACTCTCCAATGCAGACCCCAATCAGGTGTCCCGTTTAACCTTGAAACTGGGATCCGTCGTGGGCTAGTATAGGGTTAATCTTCGTATCAGAAGGGATAATATATGCCTGAGCTTGATAGCACATCAAAAGCTGGACAACTAGGCTCTAATGAAATCAAAAGCCAAACTTTATTAAATCAACTTTTGTTTACTTTTTTTTAATCAAATAGAAAAAAAAATGGAATACATTAAAAAACAAAAAATATAAATAAATATACTCATAGATAGAAAGGAAAACAGATAAATAAAGACGCATTTCGCCGGTTACTGTGCCAGCTTCCTCAGTCTATAGGAATGGGTGCCAGCTTCTGGATGTCCTGAAATATGTATTGAATGTTAAGATGGTGTTTGTTTGCGCCCTGCCTCATGGTTCCAGTGGGTCCACGCAAAGTATAGGAGCCCAATGTACACGAAGGAGCTGCTAATTCCAGTCCACAGGTCAGAATAGTTGTTCGAGCCATTAATGGCAGAGTTGGAATAGGGCCAATAGATTTTTTATATTTTTGCTTAAAGAAAAAATGGCAGAAAGAAAGAAAAGGACCAAAAAGTCCAAATCACTGACGCCACACAGACTGGGGTGGCTCAAACCCTGTATCACGTAAAGAAGACACAGGACCGGGCAAACAGGATGGACCATGAAGGAGCTTTATTACATAGATGCCATCACAATGTTTCATCTGAGGCACGTGTCTTTTTCACGTAAAGCAACACAAACATCAGTCACAGTTTATATTAAGCAAGTTAACACATAATTTAAAACAAACACATTTAATTAAAGCAGTTAAAAAAGAAATCCATTATTAAAAGAACACAATTTAAAAATCGATTGGCCGCCACAGAGAGAGACGCTCAAAGAGTCAGATCATCCTGCCATAAAAACCACCAAAAAGCGAGCTCTAAACAATAAAGAAAATACACCACCGTGTGGCTATCACTAAGGAGTACCTAAGTGTAGGCATTTTTTGTTTGTTTTTCTTTCTCTACGGGACACTTTCATGCAGGTACTCATTATTGATAGCCGCAAGGTGGTATCTTTACCCCTTTTTTTGTTTAGCGCTCGTTTTTTGTTGTTTTTGTATGGAAGGATGATTTGACGTTTTGAGCGTCTCTCTCTCCATGGAGGCCAGTTGATTTTAAATTTTGTGAGTTCTTTTAACTATGTAATACTCTTTTCTTCATTACACAATTCCAGCCAATTCCTTACAGATGCCAACTTTGGGCACGGACCACCTTTCACCGCAATATGTGCAAGAACCAGTGCAATGGCTACAACCATTAACTATAAAATACCACAGGCATTACTTTTATTTGACTCTTATTACTGTATTCATGATATCTTATGTAGCGCTCACTCCCGGAGGAGCCGCTGGATTTAAACCTCGGGTCAGTCTCCCCGCACTAGGGAATAAATATACACCAGCACCGTTGTGGATTTTATAAGTTATATAGTTTACTGAATAAACTGGCATATAAAGAGCAACACGGTATACGTATATATATATTTACAGTAGTTCGTAATGCGAGAAACGCGTAGCGGAAAAGAAAAAGGAATTTTAACCCCTTCGTGGTTGGAGTGTGAGTCCCGTACAGGTAGTGTCCCAAGAAAGTGTAGGTGTATGCGTGTATTGGTACCCGGGTACAATATTCAACTGGCCAGTGAATGATTTCAGGTGTGTCTTCGACTAGTCACGTTGGGGCCCTGTAGGTTTTGACAAAACTGCAGCGTGTTTTATTATCTTTACTGTGGCTGGGAAGGCCTCTCACCCATCCGCCAGATACTCTGCGCTCTGCTCGACCCAGGACGTCTCTCCGCTCGATTTGTCTGGGACTCTGTGCCACCGGATCCGCTGTCTTGCTTGTCTGTGTCTGCCACAAGATGCTCAGGTCACCGCCTGCACTCCCATTAGATCATCTGCGGTCTCCTTAACTCGGGGTCCTTCAGCATACTCTGTATCAGTGTAAAGTCTTCAGCGGTGGATCACTCGGTCTTTGGCAGTAAAGGGAAAACCGATCTCCAGCTCCGCAAGGCCGCACCTGCGCTCCGGCCTAGTCACGATCAGTATCTCTCTCACGTGCGTCTTGCTCTCCTCACTCCTCTGCGCGCTCTGGCGGTTCTCTCCACAAGGCTGCGGATGTAAGTCTCTCTTTTCCCACCCACTTCCTGTTCCCGCCCGCAAAGCATGCTGGAAAATGTAGTCCCAATGTCCAGTGTCTTACAATGCGCTTGTAAGTACTACAACACAGTGTTTTAAAACCAGCGCTACACTTAATAAATGTATTACTAAAGTTATACGTTTATGTTCGTCAAAAATTTATAAATTAATGGGAAAGAACTAGAAATCTTACACATACTTTTATCTATTCACCAGGAAAAGACTATCACAACAAGCCCTATTTTCAACCTTAACGAAGAGGATGTGGTATGTGAAATCTCAAAATAGAAATCCAATATTTTAGAGCTCAGATTAGCGTTAGATTAGCACAACATTCTGTTATTATGATCCTTGGTTTGTTTAGTTAGAATCATTAATATAATATATTTTTAGCCTAGTTGTTCACTGTATAAAAGTGGAATAACACCTTCTAAATATCTTCTTTTTTAATTCTTTATTTTAAAGGTCTTACTCTTTTTATAAGCCTGCGTTTTCTTAAAAGTAGGGTTATGGGTGAATAGTATTTGTGTTAGACATGGGGGAGTTAGGGATGGGGTGCCTGCAGCATTAGGAGAATTTAGGGTTAGGTACAGAGTGTTTTTGGTTAAGGGCTAAGCCTCATTGGAAATTTTGAGCGTTGCAGTAAATAGAACCAAAAAAAGCAAACACTCTCTCAACCAACTTCAAATCTTACATGCGGCAAAAATGGTGACCAGAATCTGGTCACGCTGTACAGGGTGAACTGGGGGTGCATTGCGAGAGTGACTGCCGCTGGGTCCTGCAGTCCGAGTTGTATGGCCCTATTGGTTGCTTCTCTCCTTGAGGGAGAGAAGCAGCTGATGCGGCCATACAACTCGGACTGCAGAACCCTAGCTGCTACAGATCGCGGCCGGCCAGTCTCATTACTAGGAGCCGCAGGGAGGGTCTTAAGAGTGTGCACCCTGTGCAATGCAATCGCACAGTGCGCACACTCTAAAGTGTAGCCGCCCTCTAGTTTCCTCATGGCGCTTCCCTCCTCTGCAGCAGCAGCACTGAGAGGAAGTGTCCTTTTAACATGTCACTTCCTTCCAGTCGCCCAGGAGGGACGTAGAGCACTGGCCGCAGGTACGGGCAGGGAAATGGAGTGACGAACAAAAGGAAACAGAAAGGGGAGAGAAGAGAAATATAAAGGGGAAATAAAAGTTGAGTAAGAGGGAGCGAAGCTGAAAAAAAGGTGCTTGGAGGAAGCAGGAGAGAGAAGCTGAAAAGCAGGGGAGAGAGAAAATCTGAGAAGGGCATTTAAGGTGGAGAGAGATGTGTGAGTGTGTACCGGCGTGGCTTTTACAATTAAAAAAATTGGTCACAGGTACATTTGTGTGGGGTTTGATTTTAGGGAAAAGGGCAGTGCTAGGAGCTAAAAGGGCATAATTGTAATGTGAACGGGGTATTGTTCTGAGTCAAGGGTTAGTAGTTATGGGTAAAGGTGACATTGCTATGAACTAGGGGTAATAATGTGAGGAAAAGGGAACATTGCTCTGGTATAGGCAGTATTAGTTTGAGGTATGTGGGACATTGCTTAGAATTCGGTGGTATTGATGGATTTTTGTTTGTTTATGTTTAACTATTATTTCTATAAAACAGGCTTAAAATGTCATTATGTAATTTGTTAACCATGTTTTTTTATATAAATGGGGGGGGAACTAATGGGGGGCCGAGGGCTGCACCATGGACCTATGGGTTGTACTTGTCCCCCGGGCCAAAAGTTGCCAGTCAGCCACCTCCTGCAACTCATGGAGCAAGTAGCGTACAGTATAACATAGCTGCTACTACTGTAGATACGCGAGTATACCGCTAGAGTTTGGTGACAAAAATTTACCATAAAATTGGAGGGGTCGCGTTATATTCGAGACATCTGCATCGCATGTAAAAATAAATTAATTAATTGTCTTGCTCTGGATCCCAAGTCTCCTGGAAGTTCCGGTAGTCTCGCTGAAGTGAATGCGGGCTCCCTGATGCTTGCAAACACTTCAGGAACTCCTGGATTCAGGAGAGGTCAGATCATCACAGCCAGAGGGCACGCTCGGTTTAAGCCAATCATTCACCTCACTCGCCTCCGATGGCCATCTAATCGCTAATAAAGAAGACGGGTGGCCGGCGACTTCATACTTAGTAACAACTGCAATCATTCTAGAGCAGAACACCCTGGCCTGAGCATGAGCAGTAGCCTGTGTTAAGAGAACTGGGAAGGATTTTAATTGTTTACCGGTACAGTATAAATTTTGTTCCTCACGTTATATTCGAGTCTTGAATAGTCTCTCATTTCCAAAATAAATCTCTATCCATCGCATTCTATCCGGGTCGCGTTATACTCGAGTATCTACGGTAATCATTATATGTGAAATATAAAAATAAATAGCTAAAGTATGTGGGTAATAACATAATAATGAGAACAAAAAGTAATTAAATAAAATAATTTTTCCTTGCACTGACCTGCAAAACAGGTTTTCTTCCAACGAGACTCCGAAAACAGATGGGGATTTGCGGTGCTTTAAATCAGCAAATCTAAGATGTTAATCCCAAATTACTTTGGAGACCTCTTTTTATAACATGTTAACAGATGTACTGTATCTGGGAGATAAACAAATAATAATGCTCTGAAATGTCCTCACTAGGATAGATGTGATAAGAATGGGACACAAATGAATTAATGTTTATTTCAGATTTTTTTTTATTCTTAACCCTTTGATGCTGAGCCACTTCACCCCCCCCCCGTGTGCTGAGCACATTTCTTACTATTTTTGCTCATCCCATTTAAATGCTATTTTTTTTGTTCTTTGCTGAAACCAAACA
Organism: Leptobrachium leishanense; assembly: GCA_009667805.1. Taxonomy (NCBI): domain Eukaryota; kingdom Metazoa; phylum Chordata; class Amphibia; order Anura; family Megophryidae; genus Leptobrachium; species Leptobrachium leishanense. The sequence goes on from CM019064.1 coordinate 48,520,462, forward strand.
TTTAAAATTTTCAAAATATAGGATTAATCTATTCCATGTTACGACATATGTAAAAGTGTTTTCTTTCTGGGTTCATTAATTTAAAGCATGTAAATTTATTTTTCAGGCATGCAACTTTTTAGGTATTTATTTTTAAAAAGCAACTAATTAAGTAATCAGAAATGGAGAATGTCACTGTATTTTTCAAAGGAATTAAGCTATTTTAATAAAAAAAATTGAAAAACTGAGATCCCTATTCTGACTAAGCCATAAGGTTAATGAGAGAGCTACTAAGGGCTGTAGCAATAGAGATTAAGGGATCTGAACCCATCTCCTAATGCAGTAACATACCCAGCTCTTCTGGATATGGCGGGTTGGTGACATCATCATCATGCCCCCCCCAATCCCCCAATAACGGCAAATATATATATATCTGTAGTCACTGCTGGACTAGAGCATAGGACTAGAGCTCCACAGGAGGATGGCATGATGCCAATGTCCACTATCGAGACTGAAAGCAACTTCATTATATCATTATTTAATTATTAATTTATTTTATTTTTACAAAAAAAAAAAAATAATCCCAATACTAACATAATTTAAAGACATGCTATTGTCTTTCCAGTGCTGGGCTCTATTCCCATTAATCGCAGCGCTAGAGGCGTACAGCAGTTAGAGCGCCGTGCTTATTTCTTCACAGCTTATTCGATCCGAGACACAAGCTGAGCTTGCGTCTCAAATGTAGCGCCTGTTTACAGTACTTTTGTATGTTAGTCGTTAATGTGGAACTATAGCAGATAGAGAGCGAGCTGTTCTGATGAGCTTCTTCATCTGCGCCTGACATTATTCTGAAATGAATGATGGTTTTCAAAACCTGGTGTTAAGTGATTGTGCAGAAACAAAATCACTTAACGCATTAATTTTACCCCAACCAAAAATCCCATTCTCGCCTCAGATCCCTCAGCACGATCCTTGGGCAGATGGACACTGGAAACAAATAGTTCCTCAGTAAATCCTTCCTCTGTCCCAATGAGACCCCACTCGTGCAAGCTTGCGTCTGTCTCCATGTAATCCCATGGACTCCTGGAGCTGATTACAACCCCGCACATAGCGTCACTGCTATTATCACCTACAAAGTATTGTGACTTGAGCTGCTGAGAATGCAGTTCGGTCAGAATATTGGTGTTCAATGACAAATTCTAATGGGAAACCGGCAGACGCTCAGGATTTCCATTAGTATCTGACATTTCATACCAACCATAGAATGGGCCCATTGTGTCTTGGGGTTTCATAGGGATTGGGTGGAGACAGATGAGCCCAAATGATCCCTCTCTGCTACAATAACATACCCAGTTATTCTGGGTATATTGGGTAAGATGACATCATTACTCTCCCCACAACGTCCCAAACGAGGGCCAGTACATTATAGGCCATGCTGCTGTGCTAGGACAGAGAAATCTAAGTGAAAAGCATAGAGGTGCATGGCTTCCATGGAGGAGAGCATGACGCCGGCGTCTACATTCTAAATTGAAAGAGACCAATGTCACTACATCATCCTATTATATTTCTTTAACAATATTTATACACCAAGACTGACATCTGGAAAAAAATTAAAATGTGTAATTGATATATGCATGTGTATATATATATCTATCTTTAAAATATCTATCTTGAATCCAACTTTCCTGATCTGTGTAGGAATGCTCTGACCTGGATAACTTGGACACAAGAAAAAGAAGAAAAAGGTGAGAGGTTATTTCATACCTAACTTAATGTGTGGCTTTGTGTTAAACTGCAATATCATATGCTCCTATGCATTATTCATTTTAAGATTTCTATGTATCATTTACCTGTCAATCATCTAATGGAATCATTGAATGGAATAAGCGCTGCGGAAACTGTTGGCGCTATATAAATGATGACACTAATAATAAATAATAATTATCTATGAGCATGTTGCAGTGCTATATGTTCCCTTATATCCCTCATTGCTTGAACCCACTACACGTACACGGAGACCTGTTAGCTATGGGGAGTGGCTAGTTGGCGTGTTATAGGAGGACCGGTGTCACGACTCGTTGTGCGGGGTTACAGGTTCGAGCCCAATGTGCGGTTTAAACAAAGTGGAGTGAGGCAGATATACAGGGGGGGTTCAAGGAATAAAGGTTTATTGTAGGAAAACAACAATATGAGTAAACCAAAGGGGACACTGATTGATAAAGCAGTATAGGAGGTGGCTGGGCGAGACAGGAATGGGACTGATAGATACACATAATACACAGAACAGAACACACCAAGCAGACGGACAGGAAAAGGTTTAACAGATAGGTGGACAGGACTGGAACTGGACTGAATACTGAATATCAGGTAAGGAGGACAGGACAGGAAGAGGGCTGACTATAAATATAAAACCGAAATCAGGAAACACATGAGAAACTAAAGGAGTCTTATGGAAGATAGATAGACAGGACCAGGAGGGGGCTAATGACCAGGAGACACAGAGGGCAGAAGCTGATATAAAAAAGGGGTGATTGGGTGTGGTCTCCAGAAGGGGCAATACAGTAGAGTAGTAATGTTCTTGGCATAGGTCATGGCAGGCGACTGGCCGAAGAATATCAGAGTCCAAAGCAGGAAGTCATACACGGGTAATCAGTGGTACTTGAGGTTAAGCAGGATCAGATGGTACAGGAACAAATATGGAGGGTAGCGATAGAGGTCCTGGGTCACAATGGGAGTCCAGGAACATGGATGTAAAACAATGGGAGTCCAGGAACATGGATGTAAACAATGGAGGGTCACAGTGGGAGTCCAGGAACCTGGATGGAAGGCAGTAGGTTACAGTAGGAGTCCAGGAACATGTATAGGAGACAACAATGGAGGGTCACAGTGGGAATCCAGGAACAAGAATGGAGGGTCACGGTGGGAGTCCAGACAGAGTAGATGTGCCCTGCACGCTGGTCAGGATACAATGATGGACTTCAATGCAGAAACAACATCCTGAGGGTGGAGTGTACCTATAAGAAAGTCCAGGCCCAGCCCACACCTGAGGCTGTTGAGGAGAGGGGAAACCTGGAGTGGACTCCTGGGTGCCTGGACACCAGACCAGGCAGGGGTAAAATCTGGTCCGGAATCATAACATGAAAGGGGGAAGGCACCTTAATTGGCCTTCCTACACCGCCGACTGTGAGGGTCGTGACAACCGTTAGGCTATTGTAAGAGTATTACCTCTATTACTTCCCTAATAATGGATAATTGGGTCCCTGCATCAAAATTTAGCAAATGTTTACAGTATTTTGCTAAGTCGTTGAAAGCCGTCAAATTGCGCCAAATTAGCATCAGCGAATTCCACTGAACTGAAAAAAGGAAGTTTCCAATTCTTCCTAATAGAAGCTTAAATCTACACAAATGTAGTAAAAATGTGTCCAAATAATAAAAAAGGTCATTTAAAAAATAATAAAAAAGGTCTGATACAAAAACATCTTTTTAAAACAAATATACAGTGGCAAGAAAAAGTATGCGAACCCTTTGGGATTACGTGGAGTTTTGCATGAATTGGTCATAAAATGTGCTCTGATCTTCATCTAAATCAGAACAATTTGAAAAACACAGTCTGCTTAAAATAATACAACACAAACATTATATGTTTTCATGTGTTTATTGAACATAACATGTAAACATTCACAGTGCAGGGCGGAAAAAGTATGTGAACCCCTAGCTTAAAGACTTCTTCAAGAGCTAATTGGAGCCAGGAGTGAGCCAACCTTGAGTCCAATCAGTGTGATATTATTGGATGTGTTGCTGAAAGCTGTCCTGCCGGTTAAAAACGCACACCAGTTTTGGCTTTACTGGTTTCAAGAAGCAATGCCTGATGTGAACCATGCCTCGCAGAAAAGAGCTCTCAGAAGATCTACGATCAAGAAATGTTGACTTGCATGAAGCTGGAAAGGGTTACAAAAGTATCTCCAAAAGCCTTGATGTTCATGTGTCCACGGTAAGACAGACTGTCTACAAATGGAGAAAGTTCAGCACTGTTGCTACTCTCCCTAGGCGTGGTCGTCCTGTAAAGATGACTGCAAGAGCACAGCGCAGAATGCTTAATGAGGTAAAGAAGAATCCTAGAGTGTCAGCTAAAGACTTACAGAAATCTCTGGCACATGCTAACATTTTTGTTGACACATCTACAATAAGGAAAACAAGAATGGAGTGCATGGGAGGACACCACGGAGGAAGCCATTGCTGTCCAAAAAGAATATTGCAGCACGTTTGAAGTTTGCAAAAGAGCACCTGGATGTTCCACAGCACTACTGGCAAAATATTCTGTGGACAGATGAAACCAAAATTGAGTTGTTTGGAAAAAACACACAACACTATATGTGGAGAAAAAAAGGCACAGCACACCAACATCAAAACCTCATCCCCACTGTAAAACATGGCGGAGGGAGCATCATGGTTTGGAGCTGCTTTGCTGCCTCAGGGTCTGGACAGATTGTTGTCATTGATGGAAAAATGAATTCCAGAGTTTAACAAGACATTTTGCAGGAAAACGTAAGACCATCTGTCCACCAACTGAAGCTCCGCAGAGGATGGGTGATGCAACAGGACAATGACCTAAAGCATACAAGTAATTCAACAAAAGAATGGCTTCAACAAAACAAAATACGCCTTCTGGAGTGGCCCAGTCAGAGTCCTGACCTCAACGTGATTGAAATGCTGTGGCATGACCTTAAGAGAGCGATTCACACCAGACATCAAGAATATTGCTACAATGAAACAGTTTTGTGAAGAGGAGTGGTCCAAAATTACTCCAGATCGTTGTGCAGGTCTGATCTGCAACTACAGGAAACGTTTGGTTGAGGTTATTGCTGCCAAAGGAGGGTCAACCAGTTATTAAGTCCAAAGGTTCACATACTTTTTCCACCCTGCACTGTGAATGTTTACATGTTATGTTCAATAAACACATGAAAACATATAATGTTTGTGTTGTATTATTTTAAGCAGACTGTGTTTTTCAAATTGTTGTGACTTAGATGAGGATCAGAGCACATTTTATGACCAATTCATGCAAAACTCCACGTAATCTCAAAGGGTTCACATACTTTTTCTTGCCACTGTATATCTTTTTTTGTATTTGAAATTTTTATTTTGCAAATATGTCAGCTTACAGTCAAAAAGTTAGGGTGTCGCAGGGCCACAGGCGGACTTCAATTAAAGCACAGCAGAAGGAAAATAATAAAGTGAGGGCCTCGCGGGGCCACTCAAGAGTCATCTGTAACAGCCAGCATAAAGAGAGAAAATAAAAAAATAAAATAAAAATATAATAACTATAAACTCAGCGTTCGATAATATGAAAAATACTGAAAAATTGTCCAAGGACATCTAAGTGGCAGTAGACTCATCCCCTACTGGGGGGTCTCATCAAAAATTAGGGATAAAGATCCAAAGAAGGCCACATTAGGCCAAAGTTTGTCTTCTAGTAGGTAATACATAAAAATAAAGAAAATATAATGGGGAGAAGGAGGGAAAGAGAAAAAAAAACACAAATGAGGGGTGAGGAAAAAATGGCAAAGGCCAAATCGGTGCCGCCCCTGGCACTTACCCGACTGGCCCATAAAAGACCAAGGGAGAAGGCCATGGGGAAGAAAATGACACCAGGCCCGGGCATCTGGGGCAAGGCCGGGCTCCAGGCCACAGCCTAGCTTCCGGAACAACCCAGTAAAGCCAAAATAATTAAAAAAAAATCCTCATAGGACAACTAAAAGCGTCGCTGAAAAACAAAAGAGTGTCGTCAGCCAGGTAGTGGCAACAAAAGGTCAGCTAAAATGAAACGAGTCCTCTGCACACGGAAAAAATAGAGGGGGGGGGGTCAGCCCCGAATGGGGGGGGGTCTCATCATAAGAAAATAACTATAACAGATATAACTGGCCTGGTATCCAAACTAGGCGGGAAAGCCGATCCATCTGAAGTCCAGCAGAAAGGTCTCATCCAGTGTCATGGAACAGCAGCGACCAGATTCCATGCCCTGCATCATCTAGGGGGCCCAAAGCCCCACCAGGCTCAGCGTCGATATCCAGCCACCTCGATTCCAGCAACACTCCACTGGGCCCATCTTGTCTCCCTGCAGACATTGCGAGGGCAGTATCGCTAGGCCCAAGCAGGCTCTGCAGCCCGACGGCCGACAGCCCCCTTGGTATTCGTTGCATCTCCAGCACAGTGGGAATAGCAGCGCACCTCGCAGGATCTTCTGCCACTCCGTCAGGCTCCTCCGGCCGCTGCACCTCGTCCGCTTCGTTCTCCCGCACAGTGTCGTCTATCATCTTGCCCGTCTCGTTGATCTGCTGCACCCCACCATCGCACGGCTCCTCCACCACAGGGATGTCATCTAGAAGGTCGGCAGAGGGTCCGTCCTCCCGCTCAGCTCTATCTGAGGCTTCCAGCTGTCAACCAGTCCACATTACCGCCATCAGCCGGCGCCATTCGCCTCGAGCTCTTCCAGCACATCTCCCATGTTTCTGGTGGGGGAAGGGCGAGCCAGCCACCGCCAGTCCGCACTTACCCCCGTAGTCTCCGCTATGTGGACAGCTTCAGCAGCCGGAGGACGGGGGCCCTCCATCCCAGGATATAGGCTGAGAGTAGATCAGGCTGCACTCCAGCTGGAGCCTAGGCCCCAAGATGGCCAATAACAGCACGTGCCCGGTGTGGAACAGGGACCCGAAATGGTTCTCCTCTGGTCCGGAGGGGGGACTAAACGGGCTCCGGACTGCACAGTTCCGGTGACCAGCTATGGCGGTACCTCAGGGTAAGAAAAATGTCTTGGCAACAGTCAGCTGGAGGTCCCCAAAAGCGGCAGACGTGCTGAGCTCCACCAGGACACTTCTGCCTCCGCTGGTAGCCGGCCACGCCCCCCAAATATATATCCTTTAAAAAAAATACAAAAAGTCTTGCAAAAAAAATTAAAAGAATAAATGGTCTCAAAAACAAAAGTTAAAAAATATATATTCCATTTATTACTCTGAAACCTGTTGGATTCGCCTGTTTAAAGCTTTCGAATCGAAACACTGAAAATCAGGTCATTTAGCTGAAATTTCGGTGCAGTTTGGCCTTCTGTGAATAGACAAATAGGTAGTTTCCTATGGGACAATTTCAGTGCTGCCGAATCCCAGTGAATTGCACCGGAGCTCCTGATAAAACCGTTCATCTAGAACGGAGAAACACGTTGAGTGCTTTTTAAAGCAATTCTAGGACTGCTGCAAATTTTGAGCTCAGACTGCAGAAAACTGTTCACAACCGGTTATGACATCAGGTAGACCTAGATCTCATGTCTATTGAGGGCTTGCAATATGATGTGCCTTTAATTGGGTTCTCTACCACCAGGAGACCATTGTTGCCTGTCTTGCTTGTTTTCTTGTACACAAGGTCCCACTACCAGGAGACTGGGGTGTACTGTATTATAAGTAGGGCTGAAACTAACGATTATTCTCATAATCGATTCATCGGATAAAAAAAAAAAAAAAATAGAAAAAAGATTGCTTACTTAAAAGGAATTTTATGTAAAAAAATAAATAACTACAACCCCTCCCCTTTTTTTCATAAGCAATTTGCTTATAACTTGCATAATTTGCATAACTTTCGTACGTGCATACACAAATTGCATATCTTGTGTACTTTTCACACAAGGTATTCGAGTGCTTGGTCAGAGGGATGGGTTGATGCTGCGAGTGCTTGGTCAGAGGGATGGGTTGATGCTGCGAGTGCTTGGTCAGAGGGATGGGTTGATGCTGCGAGTGCTTGGTCAGAGGGATGGGTTGATGCTGCGAGTGCTTGGTCAGAGGGATGGGTTGATGCTGCGAGTGCTTGGTCAGAGGGATGGGTTGCTGCTGCGAGTGCTTGGTCAGAGGGATGGGTTGCTGCTGCGAGTGCTTGGTCAGAGGGATGGGTTGCTGCTGCGAGTGCTTGGTCAGAGGGATGGGTTGATGCTGCATGCGCAGCTTAAGTCCATGTTTGCTTTCTCAAATGAACGCGGCTACAAGCACTTGGTCATAGATGATGTCAGCATCAAATCGGGGTTAATAAGCTAAAGTGGTCAGGGTGCGTAGAGTGTCCCATTTTAATAATTTCGAGAACAAACCGTGTGGGAGGCGGCACTGGAGGTGGAAGGGAGTGACTTTGCTCAAGTGACTTAACCTGAGTGTGAGCGGGTGTGGGTATGGACAAAAGACCACAAAAGATCTGAGTATGGGAGTGAGTTTGGGGAAAGGGACCATACCAAAGGGAGGGACTGGCAGTACCCCACCAAAGAAAGTGTGGCAGGGAGGGTGGGGTGGTGGCACAAGGCTCCAGCTTCAAGTAAGGATAAAACACAGGCTTACAGCTCCTTCACCCAGCCAGGGCCGGATTAAGATCTCCATGGGCCTGGAGCTGAATATTTTGGTGGGCTTTTTTTGGAATTTAGTGAAATGACAACATATTTTAGGCTATTTAATATTGCATATATACAGGTAGGTATATCTAACCAGGCAGATACTGTGTGAGTCAATTTCCATTCAGATTTCAATCATCACTGTGTGTAAAATAATTTTTTCATATTTTATTATCCAAACCTCTGTGGTGATATATTCTATAAGGAACTCTTGTTAAAAAAAATGAAGTAGGAACCTGTTACTGCCTTTTTCTGAGACAATATAACATTTTAACCAAAAAAATTTGATATTTCCCATTTGCTTTGGATAATGGTGTTTTATGAATAATATGACTATGTATAAAACATTGACCTTGCTCCCAGCGTGGGAAAGGAGAAGGTGAGTAATGGAAGTGGTATTGCTCATTTTATACGTGACAAATGGACAATACCATTGCTTTGGGACAAAAAATAAATAAAAAAGTTGTTTTTGTTTTTTAGATTTTACATTGTCATGTTTGGTAAAGGCCAGACTGTGTCCTTTCTGATGACACCTCATTTGACCTTGTGAGGTGTAAAGATTAGTGGCGTAGGGTTCCAAAGCCCCCGCCAGTACACTTCGCTGCAGTGTGGCGGTTTAGGTTCTTGGATATAACAATTCGTAATAATGGATTGTACCATCACCTCCACACATGTTAGTGACATGAAAAATGAGATGGGGAGTTACTGCAGCATCATTGTTCCCTTTATAATTGAAAAGTGAAAAATATTGCTGTGTTAGAAAGAAAAATAATGAAATATTTATTATTTTACTTTTATTGTTAGATAAAACCTGGTCATGTTTGGTATCATTGGAAAGGTCATGCTCTGGTCTTTCCATTGATACCTCACATGACCCTGTAGCTGCTATGTTGGTGGAAATATAGGGGTCCAAATGCCCATCAATGGAGACAAATTTGTCCTTTCTGTGGGCCTATTCTGGGGCATGGGCCTGGAGCTGCTGCTCCATCTACCCCTATGTTAATCCGGCCCTGCACCCAGCAGGGGTCAAGTCCTGGGAAAAAAGGTGAGGGACCTCACCCATGAATTCCACAACCCCTATTACCTGAAGAAAAAATATATATATCACGAGTATAGCAGTACGTGTGATACCATTTTTATTGGGTTAACATTACATTTAAAAGACAAGCTTTCAAGAGTGTAACCTCTCCTCTTCAGGTCTGGAAACTATAATGATCAGTGAAAGGTATCACTATGTACAGGTATACTTGAGATTTTGGCAACTGGACTAACACGTTATATATAATATATATATCACATACATACAGTATATATATATCCAGGCACAGACCCACCAGAATTATATACACGGGCATTGAACCCCAGAATAATATGCACAGCACTGAGCCCCAAGAATAATATGCAAAGCACTGAGCCCCAAGAATAATATGCACAGCACTGAGCCCCAAGAATTATATACCCAGCACTGAGCCCCAAGAATTATATACCCAGCACGGACCCCCAGAATAATATACACAGCACTGAGCCCCCAGAATAATATACCCAGCACTGGACCCCCCGAATAATATACACAGCACTGAGCCCCCAGAATAATATACCCAGCACTGGACCCCCAGAATAATATATACAGCACTGAGCCCCAAGAATAATATACACAGCACTGAGCCCCCAGAATAATATGCATAACACTGAGCCCCCAGAATAATATACAAAGCACTGAGCCCCAGAATAATATACACAGCACTGAGCACCCAGAATAATATGCACAGCACTGAGCCCCAAGAATAATATACCCAGCACTGGACCCCCAGAATAATATACCCAGCACTGGTTATATGGATATATTTGCCCCCAGCTCACGTGGATATATTTGCCCCATCTCATATGGATATATTTTCCCCCAGCTCATATGGATATGGATATATTTTCCCCCAGCTCATATGGATATATTTGCCCCCAGCTCTTATGGATATATTTGCCCCCAGTTCATATGGATATATTTGCCCCCAGCTCAAATGGATATATTTGCCGATATAATTGCCCCAGGCCAGCTCAAATGGATATATTTGCCCCAGCTCACACATGGATATAATTGCCCCAGGTCAGCTCAAATGGATGTAATTGCCCCCAGCTCATATGGATATATTTGCCCCCAGCTCACCTCTCTGCCAGGTGCCAGGCCCGAACCAATTTAGCTGCCGGCCTGGTGGCCATGTGTTCGTCCACCGAGCGGCAGCTGGAATGAAGCACGGTCGCTCGCCTGTGAGCTATCCAACAGACAGCTGCGTCCTTTCGGGCTCTGGCCGCAACGTTCCCGTTGTGGGAGAACTGCGGGAACGCCGTTCCCGCGTGTTCCCACAGGACTCGAGCCCTGCCGTATCCTAATGTTTGTGTTATAGTTCTGCTACTGTTGCAAACGGAATAAAAACAAACTGGTTGTGTCTGACATAACCCTAGAACTAAATCATACCTAGTAAAGCAGCGGCGCGTCTTCTCCGAAGCTGAGGTTATTTACGTTTAACTCAGTCTGACTCTAAACAGTGTGTGCTGTACACCGGACGATTAATCAACACAGATTAAGCGATAATGGAAATAGTTGACAACTAATATAATCATCGATTAGTTGTCGATTCGTTGTTTCAGCCCTAATTAGAAGCACTGTGATGCCCTGGTGATTTCTGACTATTTTTACATAGTTACATAGGCTGAAAAAAGACCTGCATCCATCAGGTTCAGCCTCTCACACATCACCTACTGCTGTTGATCCATTGCATAAAGTTCCACACCAAGAAAACCAACATATGTACAGTAAGTATAATTTACACCTGGGCAATTTCGAGGTACAATTGCACTGTACTAGGTCCCAACACAAGGAGACCAGAGAGTATATACTTGTCTCATTTCATGCTGAAATCTTGAATCATTACTCTGTATACAATAGGGGGGTATATGAGACTCTATTGCAGCGAATTGGGACAGGGATATTTATTTATTTGCAAAGTATTTTACCAGGAAGGATACATTGAGATTTCTCTCATTTTCAAGTACGTCCTGGGTTCAAGAACATTGAATTGTTACAGTTGTTACAGAAATACAAAGTAATAAAATGCAAGATAGTAAAAAACCACCACACAAATATACAGATTATCACAGAAATAAATATGTAGGAAATAGTCATTATGTTACATGTTTACAGGTGCATTCTGTATTGAGGTATGTTAATAGAGATCTCTTAAGTGACTTTAGACTGGGGAAGATTTGATGGTGTCTGGGAGGTTATTCTATAATTGCGGTGCTCTGTAGGAAAATGAGGATCGAACCACTTTCTTTTTGTATTGTGGTATTGCAAGTAAGGTGCAGGTCCTGGATCGGAGGTTATAGGATGAGGGAGCTGCTGGGGGAAGCAGTCTATTCAGGTAGGGTGGTAGCTTCCCAGAAAAGCTCTTAAACACCAGGTTGGAAAGGTGAAGAGTGCGTCTAGATTCCAGCGATGGCCAGTTTAGCTCTTTTAACATGTCACAATGGTGGGTCATGTACAGTTGCAAGAAAAAGTATGTGAACCCTTTGGGATTACGTGGAGTTTTGCATGAATTGGTCATAAAATGTGCTCCGATCTTTATCTAAGTCACAACAATTTGAAAAACACCGTCTGCTTAAAATAATACAACACAAACATATGTTTTCATGTTTTTATTGAACAGAACATTTAAACATTCACAGTGCAGGGTGGAAAAAGTATGTGAACCTTTGGACTTACTAACTGGTTGACCCTCCTTTGGCAGCAATAACCTCAACCAAACGTTTCCTGTAGTTGCAGATCAGACCTGCACATTGATCTGGAGTAATTTTGGACCACTCCTCTTCACAAAACTGTTTCAGTGTAGCAATATTCTTGGGATGTCTGGTGTGAATCGCTCTCTTAAGGTCATGCCACAGCATTTCAATCGGGTTGAGGTCAGGACTCTGACTGGGCCACTCCAAAGGCGTATTTTGTTTTGTTGAAGCCATTCTTTTGTTGAATTACTTGTATGCTTTGGGTCATTGTCCTGTTGCATCACCCATCCTCTGCAGAGCTTCAGTTGGCCGACAGATGGTCTTACGTTTTCCTGCAAAATGTCTTGATAAACTCTGGAATTAATTTTTCCATCAATGACAACAATCTGTCCAGACCCTGAGGCAGCAAAGCAGCCCCAAACCATGATGCTCCCTCCGTCATTTTTTACAGTGGGGATGAGGTTTTGATGTTGGTGTGCTGTGCCTTTTTTTTCTCCACACATACAAGGTTATTCAGAGAGAGCGCGAAAAGCAGGAGAATGACTGGAGAATGAAAAATTCTAGGTCAAAATAGCCGATTTGGAAAGTGAGATGAAAGGGAGAATTTTTCTGGTTTGGCTATTTTGACCTAGAATTTTTCATTCTCCAGTCATTCTCCAGTTATTCTCCTGCTTTTCACGCTCTCTGAATAACCCTGATAGTGTTGTGTGTTTTTTCCAAACAACTCAATTTTGGTTTCATCTGTCCACAGAATATTTTGCCAGTAGTGCTGTGGAACATCCAGGTGCTCGTTTGCAAACTTCAAACGTGCTGCAATATTCTTTTCGGACAGCAATGGCTTCCTCCGTGGTGTCCTCCCATGCACTCCATTCTTGTTTTCCTTATTGTAGATGTCTCAACAAAAATGTTAGCATGTGCCAGAGATTTCTGTAAGTCTTTAGCTGACACTCTAGGATTCTTCTTTACCTTATTAAGCATTCTGCGCTGTGCTCTTGCAGTCATCTTTACAGGATGACCACGCCTAGGGAGAGTAGCAACAGTGCTGAACTTTCTCCATTTGTAGACAGTCTGTCTTACCGTGGACACATGAACATCAAGGCTTTTGGAGATACTTTTGTAACCCTTTCCAGCTTCATGCAAGTCAACAATTCTTGATCATAGGTCTTCTGAGAGCTCTTTTCTGCGAGGCATGGTTCACATCAGGCAGCGCTTCTTGAAACCAGTAAACCCAAAACTGGTGTGTGTTTTTAAAGGGCAGGACAGCTTTCAGCAACACATCCAATAATATCACACTGATTGGACTCAAGGTTGGCTCACTCCTGGCTCCAATTAGCTCTTGGAGAAGTCATTAGGCTAGGGGTTCACATACTTTTCCACCCTGCACTGTGAATGTTTACATGTTATGTTCAATAAACACATGAAAACATATAATGTTTGTGTTGTATTATTTTAAGCAGACTGTGTTTTTCAAATTGTTGTGACTTAGATGAAGATCAGAGCACATTTTATGAGCAATTCATGCAAAACTCCACGTAATCCCAAAGGGTTCACATACTTTTTCTTGCAACTGTATTTACATTGTAGCGCAAAGCAGCAGAATGTGTTATACAATGTAGTAAGTTTATGAAGGTGCGTTTTCAGGGCAGCTCCATACACAATCAGGGTTATTCAGAGAGAGGTGAAAAGTAGGAGAATGGCTGGAGAATGGAAAATTCTAGGTCAAATTAGCCAAACCAGAAAAAGTCTCCCATTTATCTCACTTTCCAAATCAGCTATTTTGACCTAGTATTTTCCATTCTCCAGTCATTCTCCTGCTTTTCACCTCTTTCTGAATAACCCTGTAAATCTCCGTATTCAATAGCTGGAATAAGCATTTGTTGTACAATCTGCTTTCTTACCGCGGGGCTCAGGCAAGATTTGTTTCTGTACAAGGCACCTGCAGGGTTATTCAAAGAGATCCGAATTGTGGCCAAAAGGTAACCGAACAGTGAAATTCAGTGTACGGTTACCTTTCCTGGCCATTCGGCTATCCAGAGAGCAGGCAGTTTGCCAAATGTTGGCGAATTGCCTGCACATACGGTGCCTGTTCGAGGGCAGTGAAATCCCCATAGAGAAGCAATGCTTCGTCTATTCAGAGAACAAAAACCAGCAGTGAAAAGTTGCCGAATTGCCCTGCTGTTCGGTAATTTCATACGGCAGATTTATTCAGGCGAATCCCATAGGCTTCAATGTTAAAAATATTCCTGTTTTAATCCAATATCTAATAAACCGTTGATTATAATATTCTGCAGTAAAAAGGATCTTTACTTTTAGATTTTTTTTGGATCTTTTATTTTTAGGCATTTTTCGCAAAAATGCTTGTTCGGTTTTTTGTTTAAATCGTTCTTTTTTCTGTAACAGACCTTTTTATTATTCATTGGATCTTATGTGTAAATTTCAGACGTTTTCGTTCTGTAGTTTCTTTGCAAACAGTTTTTCACTTTTCAAACATTCAAGCGAACTGTTTTTTTTTCTTTTTCACTCCATTCGTCTGCGGTTTTGACTTTTTCCGATGGCTGCTCTGCGCTGTGATCGGCAGCTTCTCGAGTTTCTCCAGCGTAGTCGGCGGGATTAATCCAGATGTTTTTCCTGGTTTCAGTGTGCGTTCACCGGGTTTTGCGTTGAGTGTTCGGTGGGTTTGCGGCCCTTTTCCCTGCACTACGACAGCCCTGTGGTGCTTGCTGAATACACCGAAGGGTCGCCGAAATGGGTTCGCCGAATCACACCGAATTGAAGAGAACGAAAAGTCACCGAACACGCGGTGACTTTTCAATTCTCTTTGAATAACCCTGAAAGTTTGGGGTAAAGTTTAGATGAAAGTTTTTCGATGTGGGGGCCGAAGGATAGATTTGGGTCTAACCACATACCTAGATATTTGAGAGAAGTGACTGTGGTCAGCGTGCCATTTTGTCCTGACACATAGATGAGAAGTTTGTAATCTATGTAGTTTAGGTGCTGTTCCAAAGAGCATCGTGACAGTTTTGTCAGTATTTAGAAAAAGTTTGTTATCTTTGATCCACTTTTCTACCCCTGTGAATTGTTCTTGCAGCACGGCTTCCAGCTGTGGGAGATTTGGTTTGCTGGTATAGATTACAGTGTCGTCTGCGTACATGTGTACAGTTGAGGCTTTGCAGACGTTGGGCAGATCATTTATGAATATCGTGAATAGCAGGGAGCCGAGTATCGAGCCTTGGGGTACACTGCATGTGACTGGGCGGGGAAGGGAGGAGCTGCGAGAAATGGACACATATTGCAACCGATCAGATACATATGAATGAAACCATTTTAGTATGTGATCGCCAATATCGGAGTTAAGTTTTTGTAATAGGATGCCATGGTCTACTGTGTCATAGGCCTTTGCAAAATCAAGGAAGATGCTCCAGTTAGGTCTCCTTGTTCCATGCCAGCTTGAATATCATTGCAAACTTTTAGAAGGGCAGTTGTATTTGATTTGGATGAAATCCTGATTGATCTGGGGTTAAATAGTTTGAGCATTGATAATAATCACGTAATTGTGTGTACACGCATTTTTCCAGAATTTTTGACATTACACGGAGCAATGATATCGGACGGTAGTTGGATACTGCAGTGTTGTCTCCATTTTTATGGAGACGTACCGTATGCAAAGCATTGACATATTCATATTTCTGTCCTTTTTACTGATGGTACTTACCTTTTTCCACCGGTATTGTGACATTGACATACAATAATATTTTTTTAAGCTCTAGCAGCTGGCTATACACACAGATCCTGTGTATACTACACGCCAGGAGATCTTTGGCTTGTAGACCTCCACTGTTTCACATTTCTGTTACGTATCACACAGGGTTCATGCCCGTTGAGAGTGTGTAGTGGTATACGTCCAGGGTAAGTACTTTCCTACCTTTGTATATTGTGTTTAATCCTGAAACAAAACACAGCGATGATGAACTGCTGGGCACCTGATAATGAGTATACATGCCTGTTGTCCACCAGTGTCACTTTAGTCCAACACTATTTTCCAGACCGCCATATTTTGTATTTTATGTCTGCATTGATTAATCTCTGGCTGCTTTTAAATCTCCCTCCATTTCTCGTAGAAAACCCCCCTCTGCTGTTTCTTTCTCCTCTCTCCCTCCCCTACATACATATATATATACGCACGCACGCGCACGCGCACACGCACACGCACGCGCACGCGCACACGCACACGCACACGCACACACACACACACTATCCAGGTCCGGTCCATCATTTCAGGTCTCCTTTCCAGCTGTCTCCACTTCTTTCTCCAATTACTCTCACTAAGCCCAAGCGTCTGGTCCTTCCCATGCAAGCCCTGCTAACCATCTTCACATTCCCTCTGCTTGCATTTGTTTCACAAACCCCGTCCCTTAGATTGTAAGCTCACGGGATGTCTGGCTGAGCACTTGGTTAAGTGCTGTACTATCGGGACAGTCATCCTACGGGCGGGGTCGTCTTTTCATCATGTACGTCTCCTGTTTGTGCTCTCCTATTGTAAAGCGCTGCGGAATATGCTGGCGCTATATAAATGCCTGGAACTGTTAGCATGTTATAGTGCTCTTCTGTAAACTGTCTGTTTTCTTTTCAGGTCACTCATACAGAAATCTGTGTCAGAAAATGAAGCGTTTGGTAGGCATTACATTCAAATACAATTCTGCTCTGTTTAGTAAAAACTGGGGAAATAAAATAATCTTCAACGGCAGCACTCGGTGCTCAGTGAGATTTGAAGTTATACAAGTCTATACCTGGGTGTATTATATATCTATCAATAGTAGGGTGACCATATCGGCAATGTTTATAGGGACACATACAGGGCTATTCAGAAAGGGGTGAAAACCTTGAGAATTGTCAGGAGAAGTGAAAACTCTAGGTCAAAATAGTCAAACCAGAAAAATTCTCCCATTTATCTCACTTTCCAAATCGATTATTTGGTGTAGATTTGTTCATTCTCCTGGCAATTCTCAAGGTTTTCACCTCTCTCTGAATAAGTGCTGTCCTGCAACATGTATAATTCATGTGCTGCAGGAAGGAAATCATGGCAGGTCACCTGGGATTCCTCTTTGATTTCTTACCTGCACCTTATGGATTCTACATGCTGCGGGATCACATTCTTCATGCACTGCCCATCAGCATGAATAAATTATATGGGCCTTCTAAAACATGCATGGTCGATATGGCACCCTAATCAAAAGTCTTCTAAAGCAACTGATAATATTCGTTGGTGACCGACTTGCGTTCAAGCTAATTGTGTCTGTAAATATTAGACATGTGCATAGGTGAAAAATTTGGTTGGTTCGTCCAAAAATGGTGATCGCTTCGGTTTGTCCAAACTGTGCATGTTTTTGCATGCAGGAGTGAGTGTGTGTGTGTGTGTGTGTGTGATGGATTATATATATATATATATATATATATATATATATAATCCAAGTTTCAGATGCACACGGAGGCTTTGTAGAATATAAAAAATAGTAGTTTATTACAAATACATCATATAGCCCGACGTTTCAGTTCCCTCAGGTTCCTATGGGAACTGAAACGTCGAGCTGTATGATGTATCTTTGATTATATTGATTGCAGTTGGATTTTTTTCACCGGAGCAGAAGAAACTTGTTTGTGGTGTGCGCGGGGTCACTTGGACTTATATATATATTGCATCAGCTGCTGCGAATCAATGTGTGCAGATACAGTATATTGTAGCAGTTTGTTCTTATAAAGGTATGCTTCGGTGGGCTGCAAGGATAAGCAGCATCGGACCTCCAGATGTTTTTGTGCTGCATTTCCCTTGAGACTCAACCAAGTTAATGAGTGGCTGAGCACAGTGGCGTAGCGTGGGGGGGGCTGGGGGGGCCGTGGCCCCGGGCGCAGTTTTGTTAGGGGCGCATTTGCGCCCCTAAAACTGGCCCGGGGGTTGAGGGGACCCAGATGCCGGGCAGCGCGGGAGTGCCTGCCCGGTCCTGAAGAGTCTGTCCTGTTAAAGGGAAGCGGCTGCGTGCAGGCGCAGCCGGTTACGTGGTCCGGCTAATCAGGTGGTACTGAGTCTCTATACCACCTGACTGGCCAGACCGCGTGACCTGCGCACGCACGCCACGCAGCCGCATCACCTTCAACAGGACGGACTCTTCAGGACCGGGCAGGCACTCCCGCGCTGCCCGGCATCTGGGTCCCCTCAACCCCTGCCGGAGCTGGAGCAATATCCAGGTGAGAGCTGGAGCAATATCCAGGTGAGAGCTGGAGCAATATCCAGGTGAGAGCTGGAGCAATATCCAGGTGAGAGCTGGAGCAATATCCAGGTGAGAGCTGGGCAAATCCATGACCTGGGGGCAAATCCATGTGTGAGCTGGGGCAAATCCATGAGCTGGGGGCAAATCCATGAGCTGGGGCAAATCCATGAGCTGGGGCAAATCCGTGAGCTGGGGCAAATCCGTGAGCTGGGGGCAAATCCGTGAGCTGGGGGCAAATCCGTGAGCTGGGGGCAAATCCATGTGTGAGCTGGGGCAAATCCATGAGCTGGGGGCAAATCCATGAGCTGGGGGCAAATCCATGACCTGGGGCAAATCCATGAGCTGGGGCAAATCCATGTGTGAGCTGGGCAAATCCATGTGTGAGCTGGGGCAAATCCATGTGTGAGCTGGGGGCAAATCCATGTGTGAGCTGGGGGCAAATCCATGAGCTGGTGGCAAATCCATGAGCTGGGGCAAATCCATGAGCTGGGGGCAAATCCATGAGCTGGGGGCAAATCCATGAGCTGGGCAAATCCGTGAGCTGGGGGCAAATCCGTGAGCTGGTGGCAAATCCATGTGTGAGCTGGTGGCAAATTCATGTGTGAGCTGGGGCAAATCCATGTGTGAGCTGGGGCAAATCCATGTGTGAGCTGGGGCAAATCCATGTGTGAGCTGGGGGCAAATCCATGTGTGAGCTGGGGCAAATCCATGAGCTGGTGGCAAATCCATGAGCTGGGGGCAAATCCATGAGCTGGGGGCAAATCCATGAGCTGGGGGCAAATCCATGAGCTTGGGGGCAAATCCATGAGCTGGGGGCAAATCCATGAGCTGGGCAAATCCATGAGCTGGGCAAATCCATGAGCTGGGGCAATATCCATGTGAGAGCTGGGGCAATATCGATAACGTGTCCACAGGTGGGGGGGGGCGCACAATTCTTGGCTGGCCCCGGGCGCTGATTACCCACGCTACGCCACTGGCTGAGCATCATGGGAGATGTAGTTCCAAAAGGTCTGGAGGGCCAAAGTTGCTGACCCTTGGTGTACAGTGTATTCCCTCCTCCCCAACGCCTTTTTCTCATAGGCACCATACACCTTAACGTCTCCCTCTCATTTACCTCACCCTTTATTGATTTTGAGCTCGAGACGGTGTCTTTTTCACAATATCACACAGGGTCAGCATACAGGCAGAAATGGCCTTTGTGTCAAATACAGTAAATGTGATAAAGATAGATAATAAAATGATCAGATCTCCTGCTTATGGGAGTTTGTAGTGATCATAATGAGATTATTAGCAATGCAGCTTCCAAAAATACTAATAGAATATAAAACTAATATCTTTATGTGCCTGTATAATGCTGCCTGTGTATGGAAATTTAAGTACCACCTTGTATCTGTACTGTATAGGGATTTTCAGCAATTTTAACCCCCTGAATCTTATCCATGTACAGTGGTGAGTGACCCCAGAGCTTTCTCTTCTACCCTTTCCCTGGCTCTTGTAATGCTGTAACAATGTTTCTGAACATTTTGTTACAGTGTGGATTACAATAATACAGGGTGACTGGAGAGAGATAAAACAAAGATTTCTGTTTCTCCCCAGGGAACATATTAGTCTTGCTTTTAAAGGGAATGAAAACTGGGTTTTGATATGCTAATGATTGCTATTTCGTGTATTACAATACAAAATCGAGTTTACTCGATTGGGGTAGTGAAAGGATTAAGGCCTTCATCAGTGCTACAGTGTCCAGGTGAGATTGCTGATCCTGCTAATTCATACCCTATAATGGTTTCATATTAAGTAAGCTGTCTAGCAGCAGTATATTATGTAGAGACAGATACAGGAGCATGTTACATCTCGTGCCTATTCGGAGCTTGGTGCTGATCATCACACCAAGATTTCATTTGAGTAGCCTGAGATTGAAGCCCACCTCGTCTTTCTCCCATCCAGTCACAATGAATGCATCAGAGACAACTATTAGGGTCTTTGTGAAGGAGAAGGATGGTGTGGTGCTTTTCCATAGCCTATACCTTTAACCCATACGCGCTAAGTTCACAATCGTAAATGAATTCACGCATAACCCTCTGCAAGTTACGTTTATTTCTGATTTGGACATCAGACAGGAAGTCCTGGCCCGCGGCACAATGGCAGAACCTCCGGAGGTGGGAATACGACACCTACCTTCGAAAGCACTGCTACGTGGAAGGTAATCTTTAATCTTTATACATTTTTTAATCTACTCTCTCCAAAAAAGTTTCCCTGACATGACAGATGTTTACACACACACTGTATGAACTGTATAATGTTTCGGGTCCGTTGCGGATACAGGACAAACATACGTTTACGTTGAAACACTGGTGGTAGAATGACATAAAAAGTAATCATAAAATGATGTGAAAGTCGTCCTTATTTCTGAAGTTTATGTCCAAACGCTCTCCATCATCCCACCAATGTCACGAATAAACTGTACGATGTTAGTTTACAAGATTTTCATCTCAACAGTCAGCGTTTCTGTCCTATATTTTGCAGACCTCAGTGAAGATGACACGGTGATAAGTGACAGAATTAATTTGCTTTCAAGAAAAAAGGCGGAAGAGAATGTGTGTCAGGTAGACAAAACTAAATGCTTGGAGATAAGTAGTCTGACACTGTTGCCTTTCCTTTTTTTTTGTATATTTATTTATTTATTTGCAAAGTATTTTTACCAGGAAGGATACATTGAGGTTTCTCTCGTTTTCAAGTATGTCCTGGTTTCAAGAACACTGTATTTCTGTAACAACTGTGCCAATTCAAAGTAATAAATGCAAGATATTAAAAACACAAATATACAGATTAACACAGTAAATATACAGTTGTGTTCAAAATTATTCAATCCCCACTGAAATTGAGTGTTTTGGCCAGTTTGACATTGATTTTGATCATTCAGTCATCTTGCTTACAATTAAATCAAAGAGGCACGTGTAGGTCAGACAAATATAACATAACATTTATAATGAAATAACCACAAATGTCTTTTCTGTGCTCACATCATTATCAGTTTTATTCAACCCCCAAGTGACATTCAATCTTAGTACTTAGTACAACATCTTTTTACAGTTATAACAGCTTTTAAACGTGAAGCATAGCTTGACACAAGTGTCTTGCAGCGATCTACGGGTATCTTCGTCCATTCGTCATGGGCAAAAGCCTCCAGTTCAGTCACATTCTTAGGCTTGCGCACTGCAACTGCTTTCTTTAAGTCCCACCAGAGGTTCTCAATGGGATTTAAGTCAGGTGACTGCGATGGCCACTCCAAAATGTTCCAGCCTTTAATCTGCAACCATGCTCTAGTGGACTTGGAGGTATGCTTGGGATCATTGTCCTGTTGAAAGGTCCAACGTCTCCCAAGCCTCAGGTTTGTGACGGACTGCATCACATTGTCATCCAATATCTCCTGGTACTGAAGAGAATTCATGGTACCTTGCACACGCTGAAGCTTCCCTGTACCTGCAGAAGCAAAACAGCCCCAAAGCATGATTGACCCCCCGCCATGCTTCACAGTAGGCAAGGTGTTCTTTTCTTCATAGGCCTTGTTCTTCCTCCTCCAAACATAGTGTTGATCCATGGGCCCAAACAGTTCTAATTTTGTTTCATCAGTCCACAGAACACTATCCCAAAACTTCTGTGGTTTGTCCACATGACTTTTGGCATACTGCAGTCGACTCTTCTTATTCTTTGGAGACAGCAAGGGGGTGCGCCTGGGAGTTCTGGCATGGAGGCCTTCATTACGCAGTGTGCGCCGTATTGTCTGAGCTGAAACTTCAGTACCCACATCTGACAAATCTTTTCTCAGTTCCTCAGCAGTCACACGGGGACTTTTCTCCACTCTACGCTTCAGGTAGCGCACAGCAGTCGAAGTCAGCATCTTCCTTCTGCCACGACCAGGTAGCGTTTCAACAGTGCCCTTTGCCTTGAATTTGCGAATGATGCTTCCTATGGTCTCTCTTGGTATGTTTAACATCTTTGCAATCTTCTTATAGCCATTGCCCTTCCTGTGAAGAGTAATCACCTCTTCTCTTGTCTTCCTGGACCATTCTCTTGACTTCATGTTTGTAACCACACCAGTAAATGTAGGAAATATAGTCACTATCAGGGTTATTCAAAGAGATTCGAAAAGTCAGCGCACGTTCGGTGACTTTCCGTTCACTTCGGTGCGATTTGGCGATCCCATTTCGGCGACCCTGCGGTGTATCCAGCAAGCACCACAGGGCCATTGTAGTGCAGGGAAAAGCCGCCGCAAACCTGCCGAACACTCCCCGCAAAACCCAGGCGAATGCACACCGAAAACCGCAAAAACATCTGGATTAATCCCGCCGAACACGCCGGAGAAACCCGAGCAGGAGCCGATCACAGCGCAGAGCAGCCGCCGGAAAAACCCAACACCGCAGACGAATGGAGTGAAAAAAGAAAAAACCCCAGTACGCTTGAATGTTTGAAAAGTAAAACGCTGTTTGCAGAGAAACTACTGAACGAAAATGTCTGGAATTTACATATAAGATCCAATGAATGATAATAAAAAGGGTTGTTACAGAAAAAAGAAAAAATTCGCAACAAAATCCTGAAAAATGCCTAAAAGATTCTAAAAATAAAGAGACTTTTTACTGCAGAATAAAATAATAAACGGTTTATTAGATATTGTATTAAAACGGGAATATTTTTAATATTGAAGCCTATGGGATTCTCCTGAATAAACCTGCCGAATGAAACCACCGAATGGCAGGGCATTTCAGCAACCTATCTCAGCTGTTTTGTGTTCTCTGAATAGATGAAGCATTGATTCTCTATGGGGAATTGACTGCCCTCGAACAGGCACTGTATGTGTAGGCAATTAGCCAACATTTGGCGAACTGCCTGCTCTCTGGATAGCCGAATGGCCAGGAACGGTAACCGTACGC
Organism: Leptobrachium leishanense; assembly: GCA_009667805.1. Lineage (NCBI taxonomy): Eukaryota > Metazoa > Chordata > Amphibia > Anura > Megophryidae > Leptobrachium > Leptobrachium leishanense. The sequence goes on from CM019064.1 coordinate 48,543,822, forward strand.
TGAATTTCAGCGTTCGGTAACCTTTCGCCAGCAAATCGGATCTCTTTGAATAACCCCCTGTGTATTACATGTTTACAGGTGCATTCTGTATATAGTCACTATGTTACATGTTTACAGGTGCATTCTGTATATAGTCACTATGCCACATGTTTACAGGTGCATTCTGTATATAGTCACTATGTTACCTCAATACAGAATGCACCTGTAAACATGTATGTTAATAGGGAGCTCTTAAGTGACTTTAGACTGGGGGAAGATTTGATGGCGTCTGGGAGGTTATTCCATAATTGCGGTGCTCTGTAGGAAAATGAGGACCGAGCCACTTTCTTTTTGTATTTTGGTATTGTAAGTAAGGTGCTGGTCCTGGATCGGAGGTTATAGTATGAGGGAGCTGCTGGGGGAAGCAGCCTATTCAGGTAGGGTGGTAGCTTCCCAGAAAAGCTCTTAAACACCAGGTTGGAAAGGTGAAGGGTGTGTCTAGATTCCAGCGACGGCCAGTTTAGCTCTTTTAACATGTCACAATGGTGGGTCATGTAGTTACATTGTATCATGTCTATGATGTATATCTATCATGGTGACTTTTAATGAATAAAGAGGGCTGCTGGGTGCTTGGAATATGAACATGACAGAATAATATCCATTCTTTGCAGCGTTCAGTTTATAGAACCAGCATCATATTCAGCGGATTCCTGGAAGAGTTTGTGTTGGAGATGGCCTTTAGTATGGAGGGCTGCATTATGGGAATGTTTAAACAAATCAAATTATTCACTAAGCACGATTCTTTGATTGAAAGAACAGTGGTTTTACGCAATGAAACTACAGTGAATGTACTATTTAGTGAACAGTCACCATTGGTTGCCATACTTTCCACCATTCCTTCCAAAGTAGGTTCTGACAAAGTTGGGCCCGATTTATATGGTTAGCATTAAAATGGGAACGCTAACGGGGACAACCTGCGCCTGCAGGTTTCCCTGTAGCGTCCCCATTTTAGCATGAGATTCTGAGGCAGGCGCTAGTTCAGCAGCTTGCCCCAGAACGCAGCGCTACCCTTGGTGATACCTGCGGTAATGTTTCTGTGCTGCCGTGAGTATCACCTCCTGGAGTCCATAGGACTCCTTGAAGGGTTGTGCTGCTGGACCGCGAGCCCTGCATGTTCTTGTTCTAACAAGATCGCTCAGGGTCGCTGAGTGATCGCAGAGGGAGACTGGGGACTATTTGTCCCCAGTCTCACTCTGCTCCCACCAGTAAGAAACAGCCGTCATTGTCGCCACAGGATGAGTGGTGAGTATCTTATTTAATAGAGGGGTTTTTTTAGCTGGTGTTAAAGGATTCTGCAAAAGCAGACTCCTTTATCACCAGCCTCTGGGGGACAGTTATATATCTGATTAACCCATTACTGCGGTAATTAGCGCTAGCACATTGTAATACCTTACTTATCCTAACACTAATTACTGATTGCGCTCCCTATACTTAACATGGAGAGCACAAAGTACAGTAAGGTCGCACAAGCTAGCACAATCACCTATGCACTAATGGATTTTTACCGTGTTTAACGTTAGGAATGTAATATGGGGAGGCATGTGTTAAATCACTTATCCAGACGTTAACACTTTCATATCCAAATGCTACAGTTAGCGTTTGGTATGTAATCTAGCAGTTGTCTAGCAGTTCTCATTGTAGCAGGGTTATTCAAAGAGATCCGAATGGCTGCCGAAAGGTAACCGAACGCTGAAAATCAGAGAGCAGAGAGCAGGCAATTCTCCAAAACCTGGCGAATTACCTGCACATACGGTGCCTGGTCGGTGCCTGTTCGAGGGCAGTGAAATCCCCATGAAAAAGCACTGCTTTGATTATACAGAGAGCAAAACCCAGCTGTGAAAAGTTGCCGAATTGCCTTGCAATTTGGTGGTTTCATTCGGCAGGTTTATTCAGACGAATCCCATAGGCTTCAATGTTAAAAATATTCCCGTTTTAATTCAATATCTAATAAACCATTTATTATTTTATTCTGCAGTAAAAAGTCTCTCTTTTTAGATTTATTAGGACCTTTTTAGGCATTTTTTGGGATTTTTTTGCAAACTTTTTTTTCCTTTTTTAAATCTTTTTTTTTTTTCTGTAACAACCCTATGTAAATTTCAGACATTTTCGCTCTGTAGTTTGTTTGTAAACAGCGTTTCACTTTTCAAACATTCAAGCGAACTGGGTTTTCTTTCTCACTCAATTCGTCTGCGGTGTCGGGTTTTTCTGGCGGCTGCTCTGCGCTGTGATTGGCTCCTGCTCGGGATTCTCCGGCGGGGTTAATCCAGATGTTTTTGCGGGTTTCAGTGTGCGTTCGCCCTTGTTTTCAGTGAGTGTTCGGCGGGTTTGCGGCGACTTTTCCCTGCATTACGGCGGCCCTGTGGTGCTTGCTGAATACACCGCAGGGTCGCCGAAATGGGATTGCCAAATCGTACCGAATTGAAGAGAATGAAAAGTCACTGAACATGCGGTGGCTTTTCGATTCTCTTTTGAATAACCCTGTAGGTTTCAGAGGGGTTTCCTCCGTAGCTCCTGTCATTGTAATTCAGCATAGATTTCACTGTAGATTGTATGGGAGATCTATCGAGATCGCCACTTTATCAACTGGTGTTGCAAAGAACGGCAATGCACCAGTAAATTGGGAACAGCCACAGTTGTGCTTGTTACGAAAAAATATTCAGGGTTATCCAAAGAGATTTGAAAAGTCACCGCACGTTCGGTGACTTTTCGTTCTCTTCAATTCGGTTCCTTTTGCCGATTGCATTTCGGTGACCCTGCGGTGAATTCAGCAAACATCACAGGGTCCCCGAATTGCAGAGAAAAGCTGCCGAACACCTGCCGAAAACTAACCGAATGCACTATGAAAACAAGCAAAAACATCTGGATTAACCTTCGAAGAGGAGCCGAACATGAGCCGAATCACACAGAGTCGAAGCAGCTGAGACTCAGAGGAGGCAGTGAATAAATTAGAAAAACCATTTGTATGAATCTGGGAAAATGAAACGCTGTTTGCAAAGAAACTACTGAGCGAAAATGTCTGAAATTTTCACAGGAGGTCCAGGGAATGATAATAAAGAGGGCTGTTACAGAAAAAATAAGTAAACTGAAAAAAAAATAAAAAAAAAATCGGACTTTTAATTTTTTTTTAAAAAATTCAGAAAAATGCTTAAAGTATCCTAAAAAATCTATAAATAAAGAGACTTTTTGCTGCAGAATTTTATAATGAACGGTTTATTAGATATTGAATTAAAACGGGAATATTTTTAACATTGAAGCCTATGGGATTCTCCTGAATAAATTTGCCGAATTAAACCACCGAATGGCAGGGCATTAGGGGAACCTTTCACTGCTGGTTTGTGTTCTCTGAATAGCCGAAGCAGTGCTTCTCTATGGGGATTTCACTGCCCTCGAACAGGCACCGAACAGGCACCGTATGTTCAGGCAATTCGACAGGATTTGGCGAATTGCCTGCTCTCTGGATAGCCGAATGGCCAGGAAAGGTAACCGAACCCTGATTTTCAGCGTTCGGTTACCTTTCTCAAGCAATTCGAATCTCTTTGGATAACCCTGATTGTTATTCCCTGTACTTCAGCATTACTTACCATTCAACACAGGGTTATCCAAAGAGATTCGAAAAGTCACCGCACGTTCGGTGACTTTTCGTTCTCTTCAATTCGGTTCCTTTTGCCGATCCCATTTCGGTGACCCTGCGGTGTATTCAGCAAACACCACAGGGTCCCCGAATTGCAGGGAAAAGCTGCCGTAAACCCACCGAACACTAACCGAATGCACTGAAAACAAGCAAAAACATCTGGATTAACCTTCGAAGAGGAGCCGAACAGGAGCCGAAAAGGAGCCGAATCACACAGAACCGAAGCAGCTGTGACGTAGAGGAGGCAGTGAATAAATTAGAAAAACCATTTGTATGAATCTGGGAAAAAGAAACGCTGTTTGCAAAGAAACTACTGAGCGAAAATGTCTGAAATTTTCACAGGAGGTCCAGGGAATGATAATAAAGAGGGCTGTTACAAAAAAAATAAGCAAACTGAAAAAAAAAAAAAAAAAAAAATCGGACTTTTAATTTTTTTTTAAAAATTCAGAAAAATGCTTAAAGTATCCTAAAAAATCTATAAATAAAGAGACTTTTTGCTGCAGAATTTTATAATGAACGGTTTATTAGATATTGAATTAAAACGGGAATATTTTTAACATTGAAGCCTATGGGATTCTCCTGAATAAATTTGCCGAATTAAACCACCGAATGGCAGGACATTAGGGGAACCTTTCACTGCTGGTTTGTGTTCTCTGAATAGCCGAAGCAGTGCTTTTTGATGGGGATTTCACTGCCCTCGAACAGGGACCGAACAGGCACCGTATGTTCAGGCAATTCGACAGGATTTGGCGAATTGCCTGCTCTCTGGATAGCCGAATGGCCAGGAAAGGTAACCGAACCCTGATTTTCAGCGTTCGGTTACCTTTCTCAAGCAATTCGAATCTCTTTGGATAACCCTGAACAGTGATTTTTACCCAGGGGTCAAGTCGAGAAGGAACACGTGGGAAAGCAGTTCCTACACTATTTTTGCAGAGGGAACTGAGTTCCCATTGGTCCAATACACTATATAGCTTGTATTCAGGTGATCACTCATATCTTTCTTCATTAAGTCGCAATAAATATAGGATTTATCATATATTTTTGTTAAAATCCATAAATATATCAGATCTGAGCGTATGTTTCTGTTCAGTGTGAGACCTTATTCGGCGCAAGGTCTTGTTACCAGTGGGGTACCTCAGGGGTCAGTACTTGGACCCATTCTCTTTAAGATTTTTATTAGTGATATTGCAGAAGGTATTAATGGAAAAGTATGTCTTTTTGCTGATGACACAAAGATTTGCAACAGGGTTGACGTTCCTGGAGGGATCAGCCAAGTGACAAATGATTTAGGTAAACTAAAAAAATGGTGGGAGCTGTGGCAATAGAGTTTTAATGTGGATAAGTGCAAGATAATGCACCTGGGACGTAAAAACCCAAGGGCTGAATATAGAATATTTGATACAGTCCTAACCTCAACATCTGAGGAAAGGGATTTAGGGGTTATTATTTCAGAGGATCTAAGGGTAAGTAGTCAATGTAATAGAGCAGCAGGAAATGCTAGCAGAATGCTTGGTTGTGTAGGGAGAGGTATTAGCAGTAGGAAAAGGGAAGTGCTCATGCCACTGTACAGAGCACTGGTGAGACCTCACTTGGAGTACTGTGTGCAGTACTGGAGACCGTATCTCCAGAAGGATATAGACATCTTAGAGAGAGTTCAGAGATGGGCTACTAAAATGGTGTACGGCTTGAAGGAGAAAAGTTACAGGAAAGGCTTAATGATCTTAACATGTATAGCTTGGAAAAAAGACGAGACAGAGGAGATATGATAGAAACATTTAAATACGTAAAGGGAATCCACAAGGTAGAGGAAGGGAGTATATTTAAACGGAAACAAAGTAGCAAAACAAGAGGACATAGTCTTAGATTAGAGGGGCAAAGGTTTAAAAGTAACATCAGGAAGCATTATTTTACTGAGAGGGTGGTGGATACATGGAACAGCCTTCCAGTAGAAGTGGTAGAGGCCAAAACAGTAATTGAATTTAAGCAGGCATGGGATAGGCATAAGGCTATCCTAAACAAAAGATAAATCCAGGTAAAGTATCCATGTAATTGGGCAGACTAGATGGGCCGAAAGGTTCTTATCTGCCGACATTTTCTATGTTTCTATGAGCGCTATTTGGGGGACATTAATCTTGGTGAGCTCCCACACTTTTTTTTAGGGCTTGTGTCAGGCTCCTGCTGGCTCGGTGGGGTCTAAGGCTAGGGTCAGAGTGGGGCAGTCGGAACGCGCGTGCAGGCGCACTAAATCACGGCGGCAGTAGCAGCACATAACGGCCAATGACGGCCAATATACGCAGTACGTGCGTACAAAAGTGCGCCGACACCACGCAACCGGCAAATGAACGCATTTTTCTCAGAACGTGAAACCGCTGCTACAGACGTACAGAGTGCGCTGCGGCCGCATGGCAGCGTGTGTGCGTGATTAGGAGACGTCAGACGCTGCTAGTGTGCGGCCTACATAACGTTCAAACAGCCGGATTTCCCTAGAATTGCGTTGGTGAGTACCTGCGACTGTGCGACTGTGGTCGTCTGACCACTTAAGCGTATTCCGTGAAAAAATGCGTGCGCACGCATCGACGTACATTTTGACGGTGGCCGCAGAAAATGCGCTCATCTGTCCCTAGCCTTAAAGTCAGACCTACACAGCGTTAATTTAGAGTTCTCAAAATATCTGTGTACATATTGTTATAGAACAGCAATGACGAGCCTTGGTACCTAAGATGTTTCAGAACTGCATGTCCCCATGATGCTTTGTTACGCTGTATACTGGCTGAGTGTAATGGGACATGTAGTTCAGGAGTACCTGGGCGGGTACCAAAGCCTGACCGTCTCTAGTATAGAATATGAGTTAAGGGAGCTTGTATCATTTCATAGATGCAGTTAGGGTTACACAGCTGTGACAGATTCGGTTTATTCATGTTGTTATACTTGTATTTTGACACGTCTTTATCATCACATCCTCGGTTGAAGGTGGAGTGTGGGCGTTGGGGAAACCTTGTGTATTTGTCAAACCACTTGAAAATGGTTTTCAAAGGATCCAGAGGCATCACACCCACAACATAACCCGCACAATCCGCCGCCCGTGCCTCTCTTGAGGCTGGTGTCAGACGAGCGTAGTGTTCACGTCCGTGATTGCGCCTAAAAGTACGTCCGTGATAGCATGAAAGTAAGTCCATTGGAGCCTGACACATGAAGTACGTCCGCACTGAACTGCGGACGCACAACGGCCGCGGCAAACGGACGCAGGTTAGGCAAGAACGTAATACTGCTAGAACGGACGTGCGGAGTGCGCCACGTCCACAACGTCTGCATAGCTTTGTGTGTGAGTGATGGAGCATGGTCAGACGGACTGCATTTATACGTCCAGCATTTTTGACGGACAGAATGTTTTTTCATTGTAATTTATTTTTCCCTCCTACATCCGTCAAAAATAACTTCAGTGAAAAAACGGACTGTGTGACCACTACTGCGTCATCCGTACTGACGATGTCCGTACTGCACGGACGTACAGTCCGTAGAAATCACGCTCGTCTGACCCCAGCCTTAAACCGGAACTAACAGTGGAATCAAATGATTATTAAAGGAACACTCTAGGCTCAAAATGAGCCACCTTTTTTTTTTCTTTATATTAATCCTATGCTCTACCAAGTTGTTTTTACTTTTTTTTTTTTTTTAAACAATATACTTACCTTAAAACGCAGGCATCTTCCCATGGCATTTTTTTTCTTTGTCCTGCGCCGCCCTCTTCTTCCATGCAAACCAGGAAGTTGGCGCCACCTTCTGCACTCCACCTTCTTTGATTAGTGGATGCGCGTAACACTAATCGCAGCCGCAGACTATGCTGGTGGCTCGCTCCCACCAGCTACTGTAGCGAGTTGAAGACGTCATCGCTCTGAAAGCACAATGACGTCTCCTACTCGGCAATAGTCGGCAGAAGTTGGAAATACGAAATCCCGCTCTGTTGACTGAAAGCTGGGAGGACAGAGTAAAGTCTAGGGATGAGCTGTTCGGGTTCGGACGGTTCGGAGTTCGACCCGAACTTTGGCAGTTCGAAAGTTCGCGAATTTCGAACTTTTTGGGTGTGTTCGGTTTCGAAAAAAAAAAAAGACATTTTGAAAAAAGTATAGAAAATGCTTAAAAAAATACTAAAAAATCTAGAAATAAAGAGACTCTTTACTGCAGAATATTATAAGCAACGGTTTATTAGATATTGAATTAAAAACTAATGTGTACGTGGAAAGATTATCAACTCTAAATGACCTCTGTTCACAAACGGGCATAACACCAGGTGTTTTTAGTCTGGTAATCAATTTGATACATTGTACAATATACTGAGGGTGGGGTGGTGTCTGGTGTCTGCTTCTGATTGAGATTTGAGAATTAATTTCCCTAAAACATCCTAATATGCTGCATATAACTGGTGTTTGAAAAAAAATCTAAAGCAATGTTATTTTTCACCTCGGGATTAAACATTCACAGGGTTATTCAGAGAGCGGTGAAAAGCAGGAGAATAACTGGAGAAGTGAAAATTCTAGGTCAAAATAGCCAAACCAGAAAAATGGTGTAGATTGTTCTCTTCTCTTGCCAGTTCTCCTGGCTTTCACCTCTCTCTCAGGGTTGTTCAGAGAAAGGAGAAAACCAGGAGAATGGCAGGAAAAGAGAACAATCCGGACCAAATAGCCGATTAGGAAAGTGAGATAAGGCTAGGGTCAGACTAACGCATTTTTCGCAGCGACCGTCAAAAAGTGCGTCCGAACGCATTGCCGTATTTTTTCACGGATTGCGCGAAAATGGTCATACGATGCGCATTTTTGTGCGTAATTTTTTACGGATCCAAACCAGGAAACTTTGGGTGTCTGGACGTTATGTTGGCCGGACATGAGCAGGGTCTGACGTCTCCAAATCACGCACACACGCCGCTAGTGGACGCAGCGCACTCTGTACGTCCGTACTAGCGGTTCTGCGTTCTCGAAAAAAATGCATTCATTTTCCACTTGCGTTGCGCAGCCGGACTTTCATGCGACCGTACTTCGTATATTGGCCGTCATTGCCCGTCATTTGCTGCTAGTGTGGCCGTGATTAAGTGGGCCTAAATGCACGTTAAAAATTCGCTAGTCTGACCCTAGCCTAAATGGTAGAATTTTTCTGGTTTGGCTACTTTGACCTAGAATTTTCCATTCTCCAGTCATTCTCCTGCTCTTCACCGCTCTCTGAATAACCCTGACAGGGTTATTCAGAGAAAGGTGAAACTCAGGAGAATGACTGGAGAATGGAAGATTCTAGGTCAAAATAGCCGAACCAGAAAAATTCTCCCATTTATCTCACTTTCCAAATCGGCTTTTTGGTCTAGAAGTTTCCATTCTCCTGCTTTTCACCGCCAAAAAATCAGTAAACTTTTTCTGCATGTCCGAAAATGTCTCCTCTTTTCATACAGACTGCTACCCTAAGCAGTTGTTTATGGATAGATTAAAGGAAAAGCATTTACCGTCATTTGAAATGTCATTTTTTGGTTTTTACATATTTCTATACATCCTAGAAATCCGTCACTTCACAGGCAGGTTATGGGGACCTCCGAGGCACGATATTTGAAGGAATTTTTCATTTTTATTTTTAACCCTTATTTCATGGAAAACTCACTGTCCCTTTTAAAAACTTTTTTTTTTAACTTTTTGTCCTTGTTTCCTGTCCTCCAGGGCACTACCCAGACCCCCATACACCTTTTATGGCAAATATGTAGCATATATGCCCTCTTGGAGTGCACTCTAAAAAAATGAATTTTCAGCCCCATTGACTTGCATGGGGGTTCGGGTTCGGACCCGAACAAATGGGAAGTTCGGGTTCGGGCTCGAACCGAACTCGGGGTATGTTCGGCTCATCCCTAGTAAAGTCCTCCGCGTCTCTCAGCTGTTTCAGCCGATCGGCTGAGCGGAGGGAGGGGGGAAAGACAAGGGCATACTCAGGGCATCATGACCAACTAAAAAAAGCTTAGGTGGTCATGCTGCCTAGAGTATCCCTTTAAAGGTTTTGATTTCAATTTATAGCCGTTTTATAAAGTAATAAAGACTCCTAGACCCAAACCTCTGTACTCGCTGCAGATCGAGTCAACCTCGATCAATAGAACAAAAAAAAACAATATCTATATTATAAACCTGCACATGTTATAGCTAACTCGTTCATGATGGTTTTCTTTGTTGTCCAGAGGGACAATGCAATAAATACATGCATACAGATCACGTTTTCTTTTAGAATTTCAGTATTTTATCTGGGTCTACCTCTTACAGCGTCATTGCACTAGGATTAAAACTAATATCTCTTTATTTTTGTCAAATATACCCGAGAAGAGATTATGTTAATGTATTATTGCCAATGATGATTTATATGCATTTCTGTTATATTTACAGATCTCCTCGTATGATCGGTGGTTGCCGTCTCACCCGCCGAATTCCAATGGTCCAACAAATGAATCGGTGAGTTAGAGCAAGATGGGCTTAAACAAAATAAAGTCACAGATTCAAACACACTCAGAACCGTTGCACACATGCTCTGACACTCAAATACAGAGTATCGAACACTCCCAGATACACACAGTCACTCACAGATACACACACAGTCATGATTACACACAATCACTTACAGAAACTGTACACGTAGTCACTCACAGACACACAATTATTTACAGATACACACAGTCAATCACAAACACACACAACCACACACAAACCTTCACCCACAGATACACGCAGGCACTCGTAGATACACAGTCAAACACATTCACCCACGGATACAAACAATCACTTGCATAATCACACACATGCTCTGACACTCAGATACATACAGGGTTATTCAGAGAGAAGTGAAAACCAGGAGAATGACTGGAGAACTGAAAATTCTAAGTCAAAATAGCCAAACCAGCAAAATTCTCCCATTTATGTCACTTTCCAAATCGGCTATTTGGTCTAGATTGTTCTCTTCTCCTGGCAATTATCCTGGTTTTCACCTCTCTGAATAACCCTGGCAGTTTCGAACACCTACAGATACATGCAGTCACTCACAGACACGCACGCACGCACACACACAGTCACTCACTGACACACACAGTCACCGGAATTTCCGTGCTCTTTCCTTCCCCGCACTTCGGGGAAACAAATTCCCTGACCCTGCGGTGAATTCAGCATTCACCTCAGTGCAGGGAAAAGCCGGCGAATCTAGAATAAAAAACGCTGCAAAGCCAGATCCAATCCGATAAGCCGCCGACGATCCACCGAACAGAGCACCGATCAGCAGCCAGAAAAAGCCAACAAGCCGACGAACGGGGTAAGAAAATAGTAAAAAAAGATTTAAAATTTTAAAACGCTGTGTGCAAAAATATGTTGGCTCAGAGCGGCGCCACTTGCTAATGGCACTCTAGGCAACTGCCTGACTATGATGCAACTTTTGCAAGACCTATTTTATGGGATACTCTGTGCCAGGGGTCAGAAACCCTGGCTTCCCAGATGTTTACGAACAACATTTCCCTCAGTATTATCCAATATTTGAGAGGCTGAGCCTCATGGGATTTGTTGTTTCAAGACATCTGGAGGGCTATGGTTGCTGACCCCTGCTCTAGGCACTGTAACCACTCAATGTAATATTAAGCGGAAATTTGTCTCCCCTGCCAAAATAATGACCATTCAATTCGATCCCTGATGGCCCTGCGCCATGGGAAGGACTTCTTGAAGAGCATGTCCAGGAAGATAGTGAAAGAAAGTTACGAGTAATCATGATCCTGCAGCGCTCAGGTTGCTTCAGGTTGTAGAGGTCACTAGTTTTCAAAGTTCTCTTTCTTCCAGGAGATGGATGATAAAACGGAATCTATGGGGACATTAAAAAGGCTGCAAAAACTGGTCAGAGCAAAAAAAAACAGCATGAACGATGATGTCAAACATTCGCTCCTGTCAGGGTGTAAGTATATGAATTCCAAGAACACGTGCGGCGGAATCTCAAATCAGAATATATGATTATTTTAATATTACATTATTACGTTCTTTTATGTATTTAATTGTTTGGATATGGTATAAAGCTATGGCATTATTAATCCCTTCACTACGGAGATCCAGATTACTCATCAAATGCAACATCAGGTCCCGATATCGAGTTCTCTCGATCTTCAGCTCTGAAGGAAAAAGGCAAATGAAATTCATTTGCCGCAAACAAATTTTGTTTGCTCAAGGTGCCATCAAAGTTTTAGCCCTGGTTTCAGCACCAAGGACAACGGGGAACGCGGCCGGCCTGAAGAAGAAAAAAAAAAGGCAAGTTCGGCAAGAGAAATAAAGCCTGGTCTTTTTTTTTAAAAAAAAATGGGAACCCAAAATTTCGCCAAAAAAAAGAAATAAAAATATGCCTAAAAAAATCTAAAGTAAGTAACAAAAAAGGCTTTTTTGAAAATCCACTGCATGCAGGACAGCGCTCTCCCTTTGAGTGGTTGGACAGTGGTGATAATGAAATTAAAGGAAAAACTTACAGAGACATACAGGGTTATTCAAAGAGAATCGAAAAGTTACCGCACATCCGGTGATTTCGTTCTCTTCAATTCGGTGCGATTTGGCGAACCCATTTCGGCGACCCTGCGGTGTATTCAGCAAGCACCACAGGGCCGTCGTAGTGCAGGGAAAAGCTGCCGCAAACCCGACAAACACTCACCGCAAAACCCGGCGAACGCACACCAAAACCTGCAAAAACATCTGGATTAACCCCACCGAACACGCCAGAGAAACCCGAGCAGGAGCCGATCGGAGCGCAGAGCAGCCGCCGAAAAACCCCACACCGCAGACGAATGGAGTGGAAAAGAAAAACCAGTACACTTGAATGTTTGAAAAGTGAAATGCTGTTTGCAAAGAAACTACTGAGTGAAAATGTCTGAAATTTACATATAAGATCCAATGAATGATAATAAAAAAGGGCTGTTACAGAAAAAAGAAAAAACGTTTAAAAAAACCTGATTTTTTTTTCACAAAAAAATGCCTTAAAAAAATCTTAAAATTAAGAGACCTTTTTACTGCAGAATATTATAATAAACAGTTTAGTAGATATTGAATTAAAACAGGAATATTTTTAACATAGAAGCCTATGGGATTCGCCTGAATAAACCTGCTGAATGAAACCACCGAATGGCAGGGCATTTCGGGAACCTTTCTCTGCTGGCTTTTGTTCTCTGAATAGACGAAGCAGTGCTTCTCTATGGGGATTTCACTGCCCTCGAACAGGCACCGAACAGGCACCGTATGTGCAGGCAGTTTGCCAACATTTTGCGAACTGCCTGCTCTCTGAATAGCCGAATGGACAGGAAAGGTAACCAACCGTACGCTGAATTTCATAGCTCGGTTACCTTTCGGCCACAATTCAGAGCTCTTTGAATACCCCTGTAGAAATTCCCTTCTCTGTGTTAAATCTTAGATTTCGTATGGATCCCGAAAAAGAAAAGCGACCAATAACATAGTACAATACTGTAAAATATGTTCATATAAAGTGTTAAACGAACTGTATGTACTTACTCTTTGGGAGAGCTTCAAGCCCTCAATTGAGCGCATTGCAGGTTGTTACTGGGCCAACCTGCCAGCCGTCATCTTTTCGGGTCCAGATATGGTTCCACCGGAAAGAGAGCGGCCATGCAGATATGCAATAAATTAGATACCTATACAAATGGTGTAAACACCTGCTCACCGTGTAGTTCTTGGGTATGGGTGAAGGTTGTCAGTTGTGGATGATATTTCCGGATGCTTTGCAAACGCCCGTCGCTTCCTTATTGAATAACAAGGATCCAATATGTAGGAATCGATAAAAAGGGAGTTTTATTCTGTAAAACATGCAAATAACCGTGATAACAACAATAAAAGTAATAAAGATATAGGCCAACCGCGTTTCGTGCCCTCAAGGCGCTTCCTCAGTGGCAAAATAAGATAAAAAGAACTACACCGGATCATAATGAGATTATTAGCAATGCAGCATCCATAAAATATCTACATAATGCCTGTGTATGGAAATTACAGTAACACCTTGTATCTGTGCTGTACAGGGATTTTCAGTCATTATAACCCCCTGAATCGTATCCCAGTACAGCAGTGAGTGACCCCAGAGCTCTCCCTGTATTCTGCTCTCTCCATGTAATCTATCAGCAAAATGTTTAAACTTTTTGTTACAATGAGGTTTGGGGCTACCACTTTTATCTCTCTCCAATGTGAGCTTTTCAATGTATTGCAATGCAAGATCGAGATAACTCGATTTAGGGAGTGAAGGGGTTAAATAAACGCACATTATCAGTTTTCGCAGTCAGTAGGCGATAATATACAAATAATTTAAAAAAGTTACGTGTGTTTTATGCTTTATTTAAAGCTTCTGCCCCCAATGCTGAAGAGGAAGAAGAGGAAACATTAACAACATGCATGAAACTAACAAAGTCCCAAGAAAAGAAACCCTGTAAAGATAATCCCAGGAAGAAGCAAGAAAGTGACATTTGTGCAGAGTCGAGCTGCTCTCCCTCAGACAAACCGGCAGTAAAGTGGAACGTATTGCGAAATACGACGATGAACCCGGAGAAGAACTCCCAGCGTTTCAGTGACTGGACCTCAGCTCCCGAAAACATGGACCCATTCATTTATTCAGTGATAGAGAATGAAGAGTGGGAAAGGTGCACCTGCTGCAATCACCATTCACAGCTTTCATACTCGCTGACCGATACGGATCTGCCGTATTCATGGGTAAGTGTTACATGCTTACTTTGAACGGATTTTTTTATTTTAAAAAAAAACATTGGGCCCTATTACATTCTTCACGCAAAAACGCTCGCGCAACGCGTGAATTTTTGCGTAAAGCGTTAAACGTTAACGAGCGTAAATCAACGCTGGTATTACAATCCTCGCACATTTTTTCATCCGTAAAAAAATAACGTGCATAAAAGGGACGCGCACAAACGCGCACGCAGCAACGTTGCACGCAGAAATCTGTGTAGTGTGCGGACTGTTTTTTTCACGCAATTCAGCCAATCAGAATTAAGATCCACAATTGTCTCACTTCAAGTTTTTGCGCCTGTCAAAGTCAATCTGCGCATATATGCTGCAGCAATAAAAAAAACACTCACAACTTCTCAAATTTATTGGTTTGGGTATGAGTAGAATGTGTAACTATACTTTGCTGCGTATTTTTTTTTGGGCCGGTGTATTTGGTTTCGGCCAGGTTGATAGAATTTGCCATTAACACCAGCTTTTAGGAGTTGCTAAAATTATGCGCGCAAAGGCTGTGCGTTACAAACTGCGCATAGATTGTAATACCATCCGCGTACCAGCGCACAGACGCATTTGCGCTCACAATGATAAGTATAGGACGCGCGAAGTACAGTAAGTTCGCGCAGGTTCACCCGCGGTAGACGTTTACGTGCGTTTGTTGCGCTGACATTGTAATATGACGTTCTGCGCAAAGGGTTTTGCCCCTCGCGTTAATGCGTTTTTGCGCACGCGCTGACGTTTGCGCGAAGATTGTAATAGGGCCCATAATAATTTAAAGAGCAACATTAATAGAGAATTTAAAGAAATAAAAAACAATATTAAATAAACAGGAGTAAAATAATATTTGGGGGTTATGAAGCATCTACTCTTAGGCTGGGGTCAGACCAGCGCATTTTTAACGTGCGTTCTAGCGCACTTAATCACGGCCGCACTAGCAGCAAATGACGGGCAATGACGGCCAATATACGAAATACGGTCGCACGAAAGTCCGGCCGCGCAACGCAAGTGGAAAATGAACGCATTTTTTCGAGAACGCAGAACCTCTAGTACGGACGTACAGAGTGCGCTGCGCCCGCTAGCGGTGTGTGTGTGTGATTTGGAGACGTCAGACCCTGCTCGTGTCCGGCCAACATAACGTCCAGACGCAAAAAGTTTCCTGGTTTGGATTCGTAAAACATCACGCACGAACATGCGCATCGTATGACCGTTTTCGTATATTCGGTGAAAAAATACATCAATCCGTTCGGACGCACTTTTTTACGTTCGCGTGTAAAAATACTTTCGTTTGACCCTAGCCTTAACATCACTGGTCATTTACAAAAAAATATATTGTTTTCCTTAACCCCTTCACTACCAAGGGATTTTCCAGAAAACTACTGTCAGGAACCACTGTTTTTTTTTGGAAATTTTAATTAATTATACAATAAGAAATATTTGGGAATATTCCCAACGTGTTCCTTACTGTAATAACCTGTCGCCATCTGATGGCCAAAAGGAGTTACTACAGTTCTGGGTTCTGTGCAGGATGAGACATTCTGATAGAGACATTCCTCAGCTGGGATTAAAAAGGGTTAGCACCCTGTGCATCATGTCCACAATGCTAAAACTTCATGGCAATGTTCTGGAGTCCAAATGCAAATTAATTTTGTTTGCAATAAACTAAATACTTTTATAATGATGCTGTGGAACACCATATAGACTCTACTCTATATCAGGGAATTTACAGATCGAGTATAGTTTATCGTGGTCGTGAAAAGGGCTGGATTAACACAGGGGCTGATGGAGCAGCAGCTCCAGGCCCATACCCCAGAATAGGCCCAGAGAAAGGATAACTATCAGGGATATTCAGAGAGGTGAAAACCAGGAGAATGACTGGATAAGTGAAAATTCTAGGTCAAAATAGCCAAACCAGAAAAATTCTCCCATTTATCTCACTTTCCAAATCAGCTATTTTGACCTAGAATTTTCACTTCTCCAGTCATTCTCCTGGTTTTCACCTCTCTCTGAATAACCCTGTATGTCTTCATTGATGGGCATTTGAACCTCTGTATCTCCAATTCCACAGCAGCTAAAGGGTCATGTAAGGTATCACCAGAAAGGCCACAGCATGCCCTTTCCAGTGATATCAAACCTGACAAAGTTTTATGTAACAATAATAAATATTTCTTTATCTAACACAGCAATATTTTTCATTTTTCAATTATAAAGTGAACAATGATGCTGCACTAACTCACCATCTAATTTCTCATGTCACCAACAAGTGTGGAGGTGATGGCACAATCCGTTATTACGAATCGTTACATCAAAAACCTAAACCGCCGCATTACAGCGAAGAGCAATGGAGGGGGCTTTGGAATCCTGCATCACTAATCTTTACACCTCACAATGTCAAGTGAGGCACCATTGGACAGGTCAGAGTCTGTCCTTTGCATTGATGCCAAATGTGTCCATGTAAAATCTAAAGAAAACAAAACAAAAAAAAATATTTTTAATTCATTCCAAAGCGATGGAATTGTCCATTTGTCAAGTATAAAATGAGCAGGACCCAGTGGTTTTATGAAATATCACTTTCCAATACCCACAGGAAAAGTACAGATGCGGTTCACTACTACTATACCTTATCAGTGTTAAACAGAAAGCGGTGAAAACCATGAGAATGACTAGAGAAGTGAAAATTCTAGGTCAAAATAGCCAAACCAGAAAAATTCTCCTATTTATCTCCCTTTCCAAATCGGCTATTTTGACCTAGAATTTTCACTTCTCCAGTCATACTCCTGGTTTTCACCTCTCTCTGAATAACCCTGTCTATGTTGGCTGTAGGAAAGCCCTATTCGACAGAGGGCTCCCTCTGCTGGCCATAAAGGGCTGCAACATGTATATTCCAGCTTGGAGTTTGTATCCTTGAAGGAAAAAAAAAACAGAACTCAAAAGACTTTCAAACAATTTCAACACATCGGCTGTCATGTGTAGAAACTTTAGAGGCGTGTTCTGGATCCCATTTGTAAACAAATTTTGTTTGCAATAAAAAAAATCCTTTGCATTTCCAGAATCAGCCCAGGTGGAGCTTTCTATATTTCGGGTTATCTGCAGGAGCTTTTGAAGTTCAAGTATACTCATTTTAGTTAAAGGGGTTAAAGGACACATTTCAGGAAGTTTACTGTTACGGTGACTCTTAACCCTTTCCCGCCACAGAGTGTACCATGCTGTCCCTGCGGCAGGTGGGCTTAGAAGACACGTGACCTCTATGGGCCGCCTCAGCCCTGCCCAGCAGTCGGCGCGTGTCAGTGGGCCGTCCCACTGCAGCCAATGATGCGCATCACGCCTTAGTGGCTGAGCAGGGCGCAGACGAGGCCCGCTGAGGAGGCTGTTGTTAACCTCTTCCCGTCAGGCACCACTCGCCCAGCATTAATGGGTTAATAAAAGCGTAATGCCTCTTAAAAAAGCAAAAAATAAATACTACCAGGGTTATTCAGAGAAAGGTGAAAATCAGGAGAAGTGAAAACTCTAGGTCAAAACAGCCAAACCAGAAAAATTCTCCCATTTATCTCACTTTCCAAATCGGATATTTGGTCTAGATTGTTCTCTTTTCCTGCCAATTCTCCTGGTTCTCACCTCTCTCTGAATAGACCTCCTATATATTTTCTAACAACAATTCTCCAGTGTGTGGTGTACATGTGCATCTGTTTTTGGATGAAATGAGATTTGAGCAGATTTTAGGGGATTCATTCGAAGCCCAACTCAATGAAACAGCACCTCAATGAATGAGGGATTGCATGGGAATGATTTTCTGTTATGCTTTTCATTTTAATGGTCCGTGAATGCAATTCATGGGAGCAACGAATTAAAGGGACAATCTACTCCTCCTGACCATTTATTTGTTTTAAAGTGGTCAGGCTACATTGAGTGCCCACCTTTCCCACCTCCCATCACCCTCATTTGACTGGTAGCACTTTGTGAAGCAGAGGAGTTTCCCACACTCGGCAGCTGGGATTTTGAATGACCCGTCTGCTTTAGACCAACTCGGGGAATGATGATGTCAGCGTGCTTTGAATGCTGACATCATACTGTCTCCAAACACACACATAAGCAAGTGATCTAGGAGTACTGGTGTTGCGCGTGTAGCACCAATCCACTTTTCTTTGCAAACGGTCCTATAACTTGTGCATGAGAGTACGCGAGATACGAAATTTACGAATTCTTGCGTTAGAAGCTCCACGGACTTCCACATTATGGAAGCCCTGAGCTGAAGAGAAGGAGCCGCCCAACGCTGAGACAGAAAAAGCGTGGAATGATACTTAAACTGAAAAAAATAAGGAGGGGGGATATATTTTAGTGTTTCTTTAAGACATATTAAAAAAAGGAAATTATCAGAGCAATAAAGTTACTGAGCGAATTAATAAAGTAAGCATTTTATAAATATATTTGCAGAACCTGATAAATCTATTTATTGAATGTAAAAGAAATGCGTTCACTTACAGGAAACAGAGCTCATGGAAAGTGGGTGGATTAAAAACACGACTTGCTTTGCATGAGTTAGTGTTTCCAATGCTCTCAGCTCATATGACGTAGTGTTTTGATGTATGGGGGGGGGGCGGTCAGTACATTAATACTGATACAAACGCTGCTTCAGCCGAACTAAATGATTCAGAAATTTTACACTTCCGAACAATGATGTTGTTACATATCCATGTCATGGAAAACCAACTGTTAATCTTTCGTATGTAGAATTTTGGTCATATATAATTCTCACGGAGAAAGCCGAACATGTTTTGTACAAAGGGAAAACTCTGCAAATAATTGTGGGTGTTTTGGAATGGAAACTGAAAATAAGACCTACCCTAAAAATGAGACCTAGTTGTAGGGCAACTTGAAGAGCCGCGGGAGAGAATCAGTGATTCCGGCGCCAGAGGAAGCGAGGAGGGAGCAGAGCCACATAAGGCTGCGCTCACACGAGCGTTCTTTGAGCAGAAGGAACGTCTGTGAGAGTGGACGTTCCTTCCACTCTGATGCCCGTGTGGCCACCTCGCTGAGCGCAGTTAGTGCGCTCAGTGCTGCAAAGCGAGATCCTCCTATGGAGCTTCGTGCTTTATAGCCTTGTCTGCGTTGTAGCTTTTTGACGGGGAGGCTGAAATCACGTCCGGTGGTATTGCCAGGGCCGGATTAACATAGGGGCTGATGGAGCAGCAGCTCCAGGCCCATGCCCCAGGATAGGCCCACAGAAAGGATAACTATATCTGCAATGATAGGCATTTGGACCCCTGTATCTCCAACTCCATAGCAGCTATAGGGTCATTTGAGGTATCCCTGGAAAGGCCAGATCATGGCATTTCCAATGATACCAAACATGACCAGGTTTTATGTAACAGTAAAAAAATATATATATATTTCTTTATTTTTTTTCTTTTTCTTTCTAGCACAGCAATATTTTTCACTTTTCAATTATAAAGTGAACAATGATGCTGCACTACCTCACCATCACATTTCTCATGTCACCAACAAGTGTGGAGGTAATGGCACAATCCATTGTTACATCAAAACCTAAACCGCTGTACTGCAGTGAAGAGTACTGGGTGGACTTTGGACCCTTCGTCACTAATCTTTATACCTCACAAGGTCAAGTGAGGTGTTTTTGAACAGGTCAGAGTCTGGCCTTTGCATTGATACCAAACACGACCATGTAAAATCTAAAAGAAAAGGAAACGAAAAATATTTTATTTATTTTTAGTTCCAAAGCAACGGTATTGTCCATTTGTCATGTATAAAATGAGCAATACCACTGCCATTATTCACCTTCTTATTTCCCACACTGGAAGCAAAAAATGATCTTTTGACAGTGGTTTATACATAGTCATATTATTCATAAAACATCATCCTCCAAAACACAAGCGAAAATTTTAATTTTTTTCAGTTTTTGGTTAATATTGTACATTTTCTCAGAAAAATGCAGTAATAGGTTCCCAATTCACATATTTTTTAACTAGCATTCCCTATAGAATATATAACCACAAGGGTTTGGATGCTAAAATGGGAAAAAATAATTTTACACTCTGCAAATGACTGAAATCTTAATGAAAGATTTATCACACTGTAACTGCCTGGTTAGATATACCGTATCTGCACTATTAAATAACCATTTCACTAAATTCCAAAAAAAGCCCATCAAAATATTCAGCTCCAGGCCCATAGAGATCTTAATCCGGCCCTGGGTATTGCACGCAATTAGTGCGCACGCTACACCGTGTGGCCCTCCCCATCCAGCCTTCACAAAGCTGCGACAGACGCAGGGAAGTCCGGTCACACGGACGCACTCAGTGCGTTCCTTCTGCTCAAAGAACGCTTGTGTAACAGCAGCTTTAGCTAATGTTTCCTCTAGCGCTGGCTCCTGTCACAGGCGGAGGGATACCAGACGTACACCGCCAAAAAAAACAAAACATACCAACATAAAAATAAAAATAAGATCTACCCCCGAAAATAAGACCTAGTGAGGTTTTTGGAGGCCAAAAAAATATAATCAGTGTCTTATTTTAGGGGAAACACGGTAGTAATATTGACATGATACGCTAACTGGCTATAAATGGTTATATATGCTAATATTTTGTTGGATGTCCTTTTTCTGTGATTATGTTGCACATTCGTTGTGGCATCGTTTCGATAAGCTCATACAATGTCACAGCATTTATTTTAATCCAGAGAGGCATTAATTTGTGGCCAAGATCTTGTATTGATGATGGGAGAGTCTCACAGCGCTGCGTAAAGTCTTCTCCAGCACATTATCCCAAAGATTCTCAATGGGGTTAAGGTCTGGACTGTGCGGTGGCCGATCCATGTGTGAAAATTATGTCTCATGCTCCCTGAACCACTCTTGCACAATATGAGCCATCTTGGAATGTGCCCGCTGTGCTATCAGGGAAGAAAAACCCATTGATGGAAAAACCTGCTCATTCAGTATATTCAGGGAGTCACGTGACCTCATGTTTTGCAGATGAAACATAGTAATCACTGCAGTAATTATACAATGGAAGTCTTGCACTTATTTGTTAAATCCAGGCGGTGACTTTTTTCGGGGGCCAGGTAATGTATCTACCACTGTTTAACCCTTTACCTATTCCTGCTTTTGCTCCAGCGTTCATAAAATTTCAGCACAGCCAAAAATATAAGGGCAAAAAACTGGATTGATTTTGAAGCAAGTTATTTAGCAGAGGATATCAATATAATTGTGAGTTTACCATTTCTGTTCAATATTGAGAGACTCGTTTAAGTTTGCAGCCATCCAGGGCAGCTACAAACATGTTTCACCCCTTAGGTACCCAGGTTCCAGGAGATAGAGACCGCACTGACCAGAGAGCGGTACATGGTGATGACTGGCTTGACACTTAAACGAGCTTCCCTGCTTTGTACAGAAGTGGTAAACCCACAATTACATTGAAATCCTAGGCTAAATAACTCACTGATAACTAAAATTACTGACCGAAAACTTGTTGTTTTTTTTTGTTTTGTTTTGCTTTATTTTAATGCTTATTACCAGCCCAAATTTTTTTTTCTAATTTTGACTGTGGACGTTCAAATGAATTCAGTGTTATTTCGAAAAGAACATTAGTCAAAACTAGATGATTCCCTCCCCCCCCGGAAATCCTGCCAGTATAATTAAGTTGAGCCTCTAGTCCAGGGATGTCCAAACTCCCCCCCCCAGATGTTCCTAAACTACAACTACAACTCCCAGAAATCTCTGACTGTATTAGATGGATGGAGAAGCATGGGGGTTGTAGTTCAGGAACATCTGGGGGGCCGGAGTTTGGACATCCCTGCTCTTGTCGGTAAGAGAGGGCCCTATTGCATGCTGTATTAGGTGCTCAAGCCGTAATGATAAGGAACCGATTGCGGGTCCTGGCAGCGGTGTTGCTGCTCATATCGGTTCCTGTTATCCTTATGACTAAACAGAACCAAATGCCAACCTCCTGGGTATGCAGGTATGGTGGAAGAACACTAGATACTTCATGTCTCAACTCTTCTGCTGCTATACCCCGCAGAAACCGCTGCAACTCCGCATATGAAATACACAATGTTTTTATACAATTCCTGCAAGCAGTGCACAGTGAATCCTACATGAGGAATGAGTCTTGTTGGATATGCGGATATGCTCCACGTTCGCAACAATATGGTTGTCCCTTCATAGGGATGACATGGACCGCCCAGATATTAGCTGACATGATCAAGACTAATCAATCCATGATTACCGATTTTTCACAGTGCACCTAAGGCTAGAGCCGAAATGGAACGCACTAAAGTACATCTTGCCTATGCAATAACAACTGGTGCTTTTGCTTTTCTTAACCATGATAATCATACTAATGTACCCGATGTCAATGCTACCCTTGTTTTTGATTATAATGTCCCTGTCATGCTTCCATGATTGGCTAACAACCCAGTATGTCCGCATACGGACAAGGAAAGAGACCAGTTGGAGAATTGTATAGGTATATTTTGTTGGTATCTTGTGACCACTCTCTTTCAAAGATGCACACCCGTAGAATCTGTACAACACATATTGACACAATCCATACACACCACATACCATATGAATGAAGTGATACCCAAACACATAGAACCAGAGGAAAACGTGAATGTTACTATCATTCGCTGGGCCAAGGCTGCTTCCAAACACCTTCTTGCCCCAAACATCACTTCCTTGTATTTACAACAACAGAAGACGAATCCAGGTTTGGTTCTCACCCTACCTGAAGGTGTGTATTATCTCTGTGATAAATGGGCATATAAAACCATACCGGTACACTTCCGGAAACCTTGTTTCATAGAGACAGTGAATGCGGGCATGATCTGTCCTAAGAAGTTACCCAAGACACATATACGAATCCCTAAACGTACACGCAAGAGAGCCCTAACGGTGAAATCCACTGCTTCTGAGATGATTTCTTTATCCATGATGCCTGCGTTTGTTGTTGCTCGCTTATATACTAAACTTCACTTGCTTGCCACAGAGGTAGACGCTGCGTTTAATGCGACCTGAGGTGCCCTACAGTTGCTCTCGGCTGAGTAAGAACAGATAAGACTAGTAGCCCTTCAGAATAGAATGGCCCTTGATTACTTGTTAGCTGCAGAGGGCGGGGTTTGTACCAGGATCGGCTCCTCCTGCTGTTCTTTTATCCCTGATAATTCAGGAGCGATCCATCATGAGTTAGACACCCTAGAGGAAGTCCAATCCCATATCCGTGAAAAGGCACGTGATATCTTTGATGGCTGGGATTGGTCCCTAGGTATCGGTTCCTGGCTAGGATCCATGGGCAAGAGCATCCTTGCCGGTTTGTTAGTGGTATTAGTACTTATCTTTGCCATATACCTGATTTATAAGTTGATAGGTTGTCTCTTTAACCGCTGTACCCAGCAACAGAATAGCAAGGGTGAATTAATAAGTTTTATATGACTTGTTGTCACGGAAGTGACAAAAGGGAGAGCTGTTAGATATTAATTCAACTAATGCTTGAATACTAATTATCCTAATGATTGTCTTAATGTCTGTGACCATTAATTATACCTGGTCTATCACTTGCAAGTAGGCCTCTTGCTCTCTTATGCTCGAACCTGCTTTTCACAGTGGTTTCTAATCTACTGTATCAGCTAAATTCTGTTATTCTGTACCTTGATCAGCTCTGAGCCTATTTATGTTTACTCAACATCTGCTAACCCGGCAAAACAAACAATAGTATCGATTTGTTCTCGCATAGTCTCTAGGAATAGTTCAGGTCGCCTTGACCAAAGTTAATTGATAACTCTTACGTGCGGTGGTGGTCTTAATTGATGAATAACCAAAGATCCAGCCTTTTAATATACTTTTAACGTACTTTAATCTATGTGTGTTTATGATTGGTGAGCTGTGTCTCACACGATATTGTACCTCCCTGTGTCCTCCCTATTATCCTCCCACTCTTTTCCTGTATCCTTCCCCAAGAAACCTATAAATAATCTGTTTCAAGGATGAATCAATAGAATACATTACACACGAAACTCCACTCGTTTGTGTCTTTTATTCTCCGATCGATCGTCACGTGGCTCGGACAGAGTATGATGGAGAAGTGTTGCAGATAGTTGTCTTGACTCTTCCAAATGCCAGCGTCTAAGAGCTAGTATTCTTTTTTGAATACCGTCTCGGATTGAGAAGAATGAGCTACATTGAAATGGCTTGTTCTTCACTGGAGAGACACAGAAAAATCCAGAGGCAGGAGAAGCTTCACTGGGATTTTCACCTGTGTTTGTAAGTTCGACATACACTGAATAAAAATACTTTTTTTTAATCACAGACAATATTGATAATATGTTCACTGCTTTGATAACTCCAGTAAGGTATCAGACACAGGAAATAAAAAGCAAGAATATCCAGTTATAAATGAATCCAATAGCTACAGAGTACAGCTTGATCTCAATTCCTGAGCTATATTGTATATATTTAGGGTATGTCATTTGTGAATGCACCTTGCAAAACAAGGTCTTAGATCTTTAAGAAGGTCAAACTCAGCTTTAACAAAGGTTTGTAGGTCAGAGCCAGAGAACATTTAACTATTTGGGTATAGCGTGGCGCTGCAAAAAATACATACCGGGTAATTAAAAGAGATTCGAAAAGTCACTGCACGTTCGGTGACTTTTCGTTCTTTTCAATTCGGTAAAAATCGGCTTTCCCATTTCGGCCACCCTGCGGTGTATTCCGCAAGCACCACAGGGCTGTCGAAGTGCAGGGAAAAGCTGCCGAAAACCCGCTGAAAACCCGCTGAAAACCCGGCGAATGCACGCCGAAAACCCGCAAAAGCTTCTGGATTAACCTGTCGAAGACGCCGGAGCCGATCACACCCATCGAAGCCTCCGGAAAAAGCCGACACCACAGAAGAAGGCAGTGAATAAATTAGGAAAACAATTTGCTTGAATGATTGAAGAGTTTGCTGTTTGCAAAGAAACTACGGAGTGAAAATGTATGAAATTTACAATGAGGTCCAAGGAATGATAATAAAAAGGGCTGTTGCAGAAAAAATAAGTAAAGTTAAAAAAAAATAAAAAAAATAATCTGACTTTTTTAAAAAAAAATCCAGAAAAATGCTTAAAATATCCTAAAAAATCTATAAAGAGACTCTTTACTGCAGAATTTTACAATGAACGGTTTATTAGATATTTAGTTAAAACAGGAATATTTTTAACATTGAAGCTTATGGGATTCTCCTGAATAAACCTGTCGAATGAAACCACCGAATGGCAGGGCATTAGGGGAACCTTTCACTGCTGGTTTGTGTTCTCTGAATAGCCGAAGCAGTGCTTTTTTATGGGAATTTCACTGCCCTCGAACAGGCACCAAACAGGCACTGTATGTGCAGGCAATTCGCCAGGATTTGGCGAATTGCCTGCGCCTGGCGAATGGATAGCCGAATGACCAGGAAAGGTAACCGAACGCTGATTTTCAGCGTTCGGTTACCTTTCTCCAGCCATTCGGATCTCTTTGAATAACTCTGATACATTTTACATATCCTCTGGAATTGTACAACAGCAATCATTAAGCAAATGACTATGGGGCGCCACGCCGCTGCTCATACCCTGCGTGTGACAAAAAGTGTTGGTGACCGCCACCTCTCTACCTGGGGCAGTCTATCTATGGAGGGGTGTCTATTTGGGGGGAGATGGGAAGATTGGGGGGGCCAGTGTGTGTATCTGTGTGTGAAAAAGCTGAAGTATAGGAAGGTGTGGTGTTGAAAGTGTGGTGAAGGGCCCCAAAAATGTCTCTTGCCCAGGACCCCTCAAATGCTGGAGGTGGCCCTGTATATAATGTATATCAATGGGCAATCAGTGTGTGTGTGTGGTGTGTGTGTGTGTGTGTTGAGATGGATAGATATAGATAGAAAGAGCTCCTACTTATTCCTCCCTCTAATGCCTCCCCACCTCCTGACTTCTCTATCACGGTGGAGGGTATCACCATCTCCCCATCAAACCAAGTTCGCTGTCTTGGAGTTACACTTGACTCTGCTCTTTCCTTCATCCCCCACATCCAGTCTCTTTCCTCCTCCTGCCGATACCAATTGCGTAATATTTCCAGAATTCGGCCATTTCTTACCGCTGTCACCACAAAACAACTCATACACGCCCTGGTAATCTCCCGACTCGACTATTGCAATAATCTTTATCTGGCCTCCCTCTGTCCCGCCTCTCCCCCCTACAATCCATCCTGAACGCCTCCGCCAGGCTAATTCACCTCACCCGCCGCTCTGTCTCTGCCGCTCCCCTCTGCGAGTCCCTTCACTGGCTCCCCATCCACTGCAGAATTAAGTTCAAAATCCTTATCCTTACCTACAAAACCCTCACTAACTCAGCTCCCCACTACCTGTCCTCACTAATCACCAAATACACCCCAGCCCGCTCCCTAAGGTCAAACAGCGACCAGATTGTGAGTTCCTATGGGAATAGGCCCTCATCCCCTCTTGTACTGTTTGTCAAATGTTGTTCAATGTATTGTAACCCTGTCTATACTGTGCTTATTGTACAGCGCTGCGGAATATGCTGGCGCTTTATAAATAAAGAATAATAAATAATATATGTATATATCTATCTATCACACATTGCCCTATCATGGTTCTTCCTAGACCAGTTAGTATATCATTTGCTCTTGTTTGTCTCTCTCTTTTTGACCTCAGCTACGATTACTCCACTCTGTGACACTCTTTTACCCTTTGACCACGGCTACTTTTACCCCGACTCTGTGACACACTATTACCCTTTGACCTCAGCTATGTTTACTCCACTCTGTTACACTCCATTTCCTTTTCACCTCGGCTACTATTACTCCACTCTGTGACACTCTATTACCCTTTGACCTCCACTACATTTACTCCACTCTGTGACACTCTATTACCCTTTGACCACGGCTACTTTTACCCCGACTCTGTGACACACTATTACCCTTTGACCTCAGCTATGTTTACTCCACTCTGTTACACTCCATTTCCTTTTCACCTCGGCTACTATTACTCCACTCTGTGACACTCTATTACCCTTTGACCTCCACTACATTTACTCCACTCTGTGACACTCTATTACCCTTTGACCACGGCTACTTTTACTCGACTTTGACACACTTACCCTTTGACCTCCACTACGATTACTCCACTCTGTTACACTCCATTTCCTTTTCACCTCGACTACTATTACTCCACTCTGTGACACTCTATTACCCTTTGACCTCAGCTACACTTACTCCACTCTGTGACACTCTATTACCCTTTGACCACGGCTACTTTTACCCGACTCTGTGACACACTATTACCCTTTGACCTCAGCTACGTTTACTCCAGTCTGTGACACTCCATTTCCTTTTCACCTCGGCTACTATTACTCCACTCTGTGACACTCTATTACCCTTTGACCTCGGCTTCATTTACTCCACTCTGTGACACACTATTACCCTTTGACCTCGGCTATGTTTACTCCACTCTGTGATACTCTATTACCCTTTGACTTTGGCTACGTTTACTCGACTCTGTATATTCTGGCTCTATTGGACATTGGTCTGCCTATAATTCTCTTTAGGATTTTAGGCCGGCCAGTTTAAGGACCGGATGTAGGGTTATAGCAGTGTGTGTTTACTTCTGTTAAGCCTCTCCTCTGTCACCATCATTGTGAAACCCAGCCATTATAAGGATTGGTACCGCACTTGACGTAAAGAATTTCTGAATTTGTGATTTAGGATTTTGCAGACCTATGGAAACCATTACATATATCAAGTACCATAGCCCAATACTTGACCCTATTCCAAGTGTAGGGGTAAAATACCTTTTGTGGTAATTTAATTGCAGTCATGCCTTTACTGCTGTGCTATCACTACATGTGGGCCCATTGTCAAGGACACTTTATAAAGCCACTACCACCAAAAAATTAAATATTCTTATTCTGTTTATTTTATGTTGCTGATATCTTACATGTGGCGTGGGACATTGGGCACAGAATGGACTCTATGCGTCAGAAGTCAAGAACACCGACCTACTGACTTGAAAGTTCTGTAAAACAACCTAAGGGGTTATTCACAACGCACCGAAATTTCCGTGACATTTCGGTGCTTTTCACCTCGGCGCAGTTCGGTGCACTTTGGCGTTTCCATTTCACCAACATTTTGTGGAATTCACTATTCACTGAATTATCACTGTAGTGTGCATAAGAAGGAGACGCCAGATATTCCCTGAGTACATCCCCCACACATCATAGGCTCTCCTATGGAAATTCCTATGGTGGAGACGAGGGTCCTTTGGACCACCCTATCTCCCGATCCATGGCAGCTACAGGGTCATGCTTGAGCATGGCCTTTCCAATGATACCAAAAACGACCAGGTTATGTGTAATAAAAAAATAACATAAAAATAAAATTAAATTTTTTCCATTTTTTTTTAATAATGCTGCACTATTGTTTAAAGTGAACAATGATCCTGCACTAATTCACCTTCTCATTTCCTTCTACGAGTAAGGTTAGTGTTTTATACATAGTTATTTTATTCATAAAACACAATGCGCCAAAATACAAGTGAATAATTTTGTGTTTTTTTTTCCAGTTTTCGTTAAAATTGTATTTTCCTAGAAAAACAGTAACAGGTACCAGAGTGTCCCATAGAATATACTGTATAACCACAAAGGCTCGGAGGATAAAATGTGAAAAAAAAATAATTTAAACACACTGTAGACACAATAGTCTTCAATGGGGCAATTTCGGTGCCGGCAAACACTACCGAATTGTTGCGAACTGCGCCGTATTTTGTTGTCAATTCACCTGTATTCCGTGAATTGAAAACTTAGTGAATAGATGAATTTGGCCGATATCGTTCGGTGCAATTTCGGGCCAACTCGGAGCTTAGTGAATAAACCCTCTAGTTTCGCACTTGAAAGTAAAATGTTTCTAGTGTCAGAGATGGAAATTTAGTTCGAGGCAGTCACAGGAAAAGTGCACATTGCAAAACACTGCTCGTAAAACTGTCTCTCGAGTGGTTTTCGATGTCATATCCTCCCCTCTAGTGAGGAAGCTTTACTCGAATGTGCAATCTTTGATCTCAGACCAGTTCCTGCTATCTCGCTAGCTGGCAGTTTACATTACGCGTTGCTTTATCATGCTGAAAAGAAAGACATCCAATGTCTCCGAAAAGGAAAAATGCCAAAAGCCCAAGGTAAGACAGCGTCACAGCATATGGAAGGGCGCATAAAGGGCCCACACACGCCACTGGTACGTGTGTATTAATGAAGGGGTCCAATACAATACAGACGAAATATATAGGTCAGGAGGTCTCTTTTTGTGTGATCTATTTAACATATAAGAAGAAATAGAAACATAGAAACATAGAAAAAATGTCGGCAGATAAGAACCTTTCTGCCCATCTAGTCTGCCCAATTACATGGATACTTTACTTGGATTTATCTTTTGTTTAGGATAGCCTTATGCCTATCCCATGCCTGCTTAAATTCAATTACTGTTTTAGCCTCTACCACTTCTACTGGAAGACTGTTCCATGTATCCACCACCCTCTCAGTAAAATAATGCTTTCTGATGTTCCTTTTAAACCTTTGCCCCTCTAATCTAAGACTATGTCCTCTTGTTTTGCTACTTTGTTTCCTTTTAAATATACTCCCTTCCTCTACCTTGTGGATTCCCTTTACGTATTTAAATGTTTCTATCATATCTCCTCTGTCTCGTCTTTTTTCCAAGCTGTACATGTTAAGATCATTAAGCCTTTCCTGGTAACTTTTCTCCTTCAAGCCGTACACCATTTTAGTAGCCCTTCTCTGAACTCTCTCTAAGATGTCTATATCCTTCTGGAGATACGGTCTCCAGTACTGCACACAGTACTCCAAGTGAGGTCTCACCAGTGCTCTGTACAGTGGCATGAGCACTTCCCTTTTCCTACTGCTAATACCTCTCCCTACACAACCAAGCATTCTGCCAGCATTTTCTGCTGCTCTATTACATTGACTACTTACCCTTAGATCCTCTGAAATAATGACCCCTAAATCCCACCCTCAGATGTTGAGGTTAGGACTGTATCAAATATTCTATATTCAGCCCTTGGGTTTTTACGTCCCAGGTGCATTATCTTGCACTTATCCACATTAAAACTCAATTGCCACAACTCCGACCATTTTTTTTAGTTTACCTAAATCATTTGTCATTTGGCCGATCCCTCCAGGAACGTCAACCCTGTTGCAAATCTTTGTGTCATCAGCAAAAAGACATACTTTTCCATTAATACCTTCTGCAATATCACTAATAAAAATATTAAAGAGAATGGGTCCAAGTACTGACCCCTGAGGTACCCCACTAGTAACAAGACCTTGCGCCGAATAAACTCCATTTACCACAACCCTCTGTTGCCTGTCACTCAGCCACTGCCTAATCCATTCAACAATATTGGAATCCAAGCTCAAAGATTGCAATTTATTGATAAGCCTTCTATGCGGAACAGTATGAAAAGCCTTACTGAAATCTAAATAAGCAATGTCTACTGCACCACCTGTGTCTATTCTTTTTGTTACCCAATCAAAAAAATCAATAAGATTAGTTAAGATAAAGGGCAGTGTCTGGTAAAGTCCACCACGTTCATTAAAGCAGCTGCTGTTATAGCTTGTTATAGTCGTAATGCTGCTAGAGTGTCTTTTGTTTAATGGTGTGTTCCAGTATTCCCCCAACGCTGGTCCTCAGGTCCCCAACAGGTCAGGTTTTCCAGATATCTGAAGCACAGCACAGGTGATATGATTTGCTGCTCAGTGATACAGGATTCAGTCTGCTTTTCCCCAAGGGGATCCTTAAGGCTGGGGTCAGACCAGCGCACTTTTAACGTGCGTTCTGGCGCACATAATCACGGCCGCACTAGCAGCAGATGACGGGCAATGATGGCCAATATACGATATACGGCCGCACAAAAGTCCGGCCGTGCAACGCAAGTGGAATTTGAACGCATTTTTCTGAGAACACTGAACCGCTAGTACGGACGTACTGAGTGCGCAGCTGCGGCATAGCGGCGTGTGTGTGTGATTACGAGATGTCAGACGCTGCTAATGTCCAGCCTACATAACGTCCAGACGCAAAAAGAGTTTTATTGACGATCCGTACATAATCACGCCCGAAAATGCGCGTCGTCTGACCGTTTTTGCGCATTCCGTGAAAAAATACGTCAATGCGTTCGGACGCACTTTTTCACGTTCGCGGGGAAAAATGCTTTCGTCTGACCCTAGCCTAAGACTTGGCCAGGGTTGGGAAACACACTGTATTCTTTTAAACGGTTATTGTGACTTTACACC
This sequence comes from Leptobrachium leishanense, assembly GCA_009667805.1. Taxonomy (NCBI): domain Eukaryota; kingdom Metazoa; phylum Chordata; class Amphibia; order Anura; family Megophryidae; genus Leptobrachium; species Leptobrachium leishanense. Next base: position 48,575,565 of record CM019064.1, read on the forward strand.
ACAGTTACACATTGTAGAGTGAAGGGGTTACTATTCACTAGCCACCATTCAACTTGGGTGAACTTCAGGCACTTACGGGGGATCGTGTATGGCGAAACTATTACGAGTTCCTTATTTTAGGTGCTGCAACCCTCGGTCACTGTACCTTTCCCCCTTTTTCCGCTGTGGTTTCTGGTGATGTTGTCTAGTTTAGTTCTCAGCATAGTTTTCTATGGAGTTTATACTGGGGTAGAAACTCCATATCAAACCCTAGTTTCTGACGAAGTTATTTATTGTAGATTTCACCATAGTTTCCAACTGTGTTTCAATGGAAGTTGTCTTGCGTGCTCTTTACCATTGCTTTCAGCATTGTTTATGTCAGCGTTCAATGGACATCGTCCCTTTCAATGGATATTCACTTGTGTTGCAACTAACGCTGAATGATGATCAGCCAAAATCTACGCTTTGCGAGGGAAAAATAATGGTGGTAGCGTTGTTTATAATTGTTCGCCATTGTTTGTATCACTTCTCCTACTGTTGTTGAAATTTTCTTTTCTGGACAGGTGTAGTCGCAACACCAATGAACCATGATGGTTATTAAAACCCCTTAAATCAGTGCTTCCAAAACCTTGGTCCTCAGGGCCCTCTAACAGGACAGGTTTTAAGGATCACCTTGTGGGAAATGCAGACTGAATCCTGCAATCGCTGAGCAGCGAATCACAACACCTGTGCTGTGCTTCATATATCTGCAAACCTGGCCACTGCCGTAAATAATTTGCTCGTAGTGAACAAGCAGCTGTGTTTTGCAAGTTGTCGACTGTTCTTTTTTTTTTCTTTTTTGGCCATTTAGCACAATTCCCTTGGTTTTATCACTGTCATTCAGCGTCATTTTATTGTCTTTAGTTTCTGCAACAATTTTTCTTACATAATTCAGTGATATTTTGAAAATAGGTTCACGCAAACCCCCCCCACCCCGAATAAATAAACAGCACTGCACTTTCCGCATACATTTCCTAGAAACATCTGATATATTATTCAATGGTTATTTATATCCAAAGGGGATTATTGTGTAACTCAGTCCTCACGAGACGTCCTATCAAACATTTAGCATTTTTCTAATTAGCCGGCAATCAATTAATTCTCTTTTCTGCATATATTCCTACGTGCTGACCTTTCAGAAACGTTTCCAAGGACGCTTTGCTGTGAGCACGTTCTAGCTCCGCACACTGCAAGTTCTCTCATATTATGTTACTCGGAGCCAACTCATAATCTTACACTCTATGGCAAAGCGTTATGACATAAAGTCATAAGAGGACATGATCCATAAAGAGCATTAGGTACGCACTGCAAGAACACAGCTACTTGCCCCTTCAAGGACTTGTATCGTTTTAATTTCAGGGACTTTTTGCTGCGTGACATAAGAAGCAGTTCACATCTTGCTATGTTAACCTCTTTACTGCAAAAAAAACATTAAAAATATGGAATTTAGCACTTGAACAGGGGTCGAGTGGGAATGCAGTTCTCCCCACTATTTTTGCAGAAGGAACTAAGTTCCCATTGGTCCCACTGTCCCCACATACTACAATGCTTGCATTCAGGTGTTCAATCGTATCTTTACCTGTTACATCACAATAAATCTAGGATTTATCATATATCAGATCTGTGTGTTTGTGTTAAGTGCAAAGTGATAATTGCAAATTGTGGGGACAGAAATCTTGGTGAGTTCCCACACTTCTTTTTATAGGACTTGACCACTGCTAAACCCCAAAATACATTTAATTTAAAAAAAGGATTAATGCAGTGGGGGGACAAAAAAAATCACATTCTCATTTAGAACTTACTCTTGTCACCCTGTATGATTGCATATAAGTATCACTAACTCAGCTCCCCACTCCCTGTCCTCACTAATCACCAAATACACCCCAGCCCGCTCCCTAAGATCAAACAGTCACCTGCGCCTAGCTTCTCCCCGCATCACCTCTTCCTATGATAGACTGCAGGATTTCTCACGCACAGCCCCCATCCTCTGGAATGCTCTCCCTCGTATGGTCAGACTTTCCCCTAGTTTCCCTTCCTTCAAACGCTCCCTTAAGGCATTCAGGCAAGCCTACCACCCGACTCACTAATACACCTCACTGCCCCAAACAGTCCATCACTCTCATCTTGCAGTCCATCACTCTCATCTTGCAGTCCATCACTCTAACCTAGCAGTCCATCACTCTCACCTTGCAGTCCATCCCTCTCACCTTGCAGTCCATCCCTCTCACCTTGCAGTCCATCCCTCTCACCTTGCAGTCCCTCACTCTCACCTTGCAGTCCATCCCTCTCACCTTGCACTCTCACTCTCACCTTGCAGTCCATCACTCTCACCTTGCAGTCCATCACTCTCACCTTGCAGTCCATCACTCTCACCTTGCAGTCCTTCACTCTCACCTTGCAGTCCTCTCCTCCTGTTTCCACCCCCAACCCTTCTAGATTGTGAGTTCCCACGGGAATAGGGCCCTCATCTCCTCCTGTACTGGTTTGTCAATTGTTGTTCAATGTATTGTAACCCTGTCTATATTGTGCCCATTGTACAGCACTGTGGAATATGCTGGTGCTATATAAATAAAGAATAATAAGTAGGAAGGAGAATGCCCCCCACCCCCTTACTCAATGTAACACAAAGCTCAACAAACTTTACTGCCTCCTTACCGCATCCAGGGAGAGGACAGAATACATTGACAGCTCTGGTGTCACTCACTGCTGTACAGGAATACGATTCAGGGGTTATAATGAGTGAAAATCCCTGTACAGTACAGATACAAGGTGTTACTGTAATTTCCATATACAGGCATTATGCCACATACAGATATTATTTTTATATTCTATTGGTCTTCTTTTAAAAGCTGCATAGCTAGTAATCTCATTATGATCACTACAAACCCCCATAAGCAGGAGATGTGAAGTTCTGAACATTTTAGTAATTTATTTTTATCAAATTTACAGTTTTTGACACAAAGCCTTTTCTGCTTTATGCTAAGAATGCAGACGCAGTGTGTTGTTGCGGCGGATGTTCGGCATGGTTATGATGGATGTTCGGTGTGTTGGCGGTGACGGGCGACGGGTTTGCAGCGGCGGCCGGTTCCCTGCACTTCGGGGACCCTGCGGTGAATGCTGAATTCACCGCAGGGTGGGGAGATTTGATTCCCTGAAGTGCAGGGAACAAGAGGACACCGAAATGTCAGCGACATTTGCATCCCATATTTTCGTGCTAGCTAACCATACCATGTTTCAAAATAATGTTGTGGTCATATTTTATTTCCAGAAAACAGAGCTTGGTAGTGAAATGGTTAAATTGTTTGAAGGCCAATTGGGGTTTTGCCCATGAAAATGAATGTCACACAATCAACCTGAGTGTTTCTGTGCATGAGATAGAGGATTTGATCATGACTGGATTGAATAGTTTTAATGTAGTGCCTGGGCATATCTGCTAAACAGCTGACTAACTAAATAGTGTTGCTGTTTTACTCATGTTATGCTTATGTGGGGCAAGCAATATGGAAACACTGGGGGTTATTCAGAGAGCAGCATGTTGCTGACATTTCGGTGCTCTCTCGTTCCCTGCACTTCAGGGAATCAAATTTCCCCACTCTGCAGTGAATTCAGGATTCACCGCAGGGTCCCCGAAGTGCAGGGAATCGGCCGGCGCCACAAACCCGTCGCCTGCTACTGCCGCCAACCTGCCGAACATCCGCCGCATTCACACCGGAGGGCTGCCAGCTGCGGCGACAAGTCGCCGAACGGGTAAAGCAAAAAAATATATATGATTGAAAGTGTCAAAATTGAAATGCTTTGGTTTATTAGATATTGAGTTAAAACGGGAATATTTTTGACATTGAAGCCTATGGGATTTGCCTGAATAAAACTGCCAAATGAAACCACCGAACAGCAGGGAATTTCGGCAACTTTTCTCTGCTGTTCGGTATCTCTGAATAGACGAAGCATTGCTTTTCTATGGGGGATTTCACTGCCGTCGAACAGGCACCGTATGTGCAGGCAATTCGCCAAAATTTGGCAAACTGCCTGCTCTCTGAATAGCCGAATGGCCTCAAAATGTTGCCATATGGGAGAAAACTCCCTTTTCGGTGACATTTTTGGGCCAGATCGGCTCTCTCTGAATAACCCCTTATGTATTTCTTAAAAATCTTATCCAGGAGTTAAGTTTTAAAATGATTTGGTTCTTTTTGAAGTTGTAGGTAGGTAAAGGAATCATGCAGGGTTATTCAGAGAGAGGTGAAAAGCAGGAGAAAGGCTGGAGAATGGAAAATTCTAGGTCAAAATAGCCAAACTGGAAAAATTCTCCCTTTTATCTCACTTTCCAAATCTGCTATTTTGACCTAGAATTTTCCATTCTCCAGCCATTCTCCTGCTTTTCACCTCTCTCTGAATAACCCTGAGGGATTGTTTTGATTCTTTCATTTCTGCTGTATAATTGTTTTTCCCATTCTTTTTTTTTTTATATATTTTCTCACTAAAACTCCTCAGGAAATTAAAATAAAAAGCAGTCTGCAGTTTACACAATTCAGCGGAGCTTTATGTAATCATTCTGTTTTGAAATTCATTGAAATTGAAGGAAAAAATGATGACGCACACATGGTGGTAAATTCTTATGTCAGGTCTGTGTTGCTACATAAATCCTGCATAGACGTTCCCTACTATAGACTACTTTGCAGCCGTAATTTGCCAAGGAAGTATTAACCATATTAAATTATTGGATGTCCCTCCGATAAATACATTAGTTAAGGAATAGTGAGCAAATTCTGAAAACACTGCGGACACGTAAACGTGGAGCCCTATAGCTACTTAGGGCTAAATTACGATCTACGTGCAAAAGTTTGCACCGGCGCAAACAAAACATTAACGCGAGGGGTAAAGCCCTTTGCGCCGAATCCCATATTACAGTCAGCGCAACAACCGCGTGCAATCGTCTACCGCGGGTGATCCTGGGCGAACTTACTGTACCGCTCGAGTCCTATACTTAACATTGTGAGCGCAAATGCGTTTGTGCGCTGGTACGCGGATGGTATTACAATCTATGCGCAGTTTTTAACGCACAGCCTTTGCGCACATAATTTTAGCAACTCCTAAAAGCTGGTGTTAATGGCAAATCTGAACGTTCTGGCCGAAACCAAATACACCAGCCCAAAAAAAAAAATGCAGCAAATTATAGTTACACATTCTACACATACCCAAACAATAAAATGGAGAAGTTGTGTGTGCATCTATTGTTGCTGCAGCATATATACGCAGATTGATTTTGGCAGGCGCAAAAACTTAACGTGAGAGAATTGTGGTTCTTAATTCTGATTGGCTGAATCGCGTGACAAAAACTGTGCGCACACTGATTTCTGCGCGCGATGGTACTGCGCCAGCATTTTGGCGCGTCCGGTTTACGTGCGTTATTGATCGACGGATGAAAAGACGCGCGAGGATTGTAATTCCAGCGGTGATTTGCGCGCGCATATGTTTAACGCTTGGCGCAAAAAAATCACGCGTTGCGCGAACGTTTTGGCGCGAAGAAAGTAATATACCCCTTAGTCATTAAGTAAAGGATTGGGGTGTTTACACATAAGCTTTGCTTGTGTTGCGCCTGCGGCACTAGCCGCTGCTTGCTGTAAATTAATAGCTCCGATACATTGTATACAGTGTCAGGCAAAGGAAATATGTATACAAAGTATAAGGACCCAGGGTGTTGGTGGTGAGACGTTACATGTGTTTGGGAACATCATTTTCTTGTAATGGGACTTTATTTGTACCCCCCTCCACAACTGTTCTGTGTGATTTGATTAGGATGAAGCGACTGTGTTACGGATAACGTTGAGGGTCGTTGCTTTGTGATTTGCCCCTACCCATCATAAGACAAAGCAATCTATCATGCCACACATCACATACGATAATACAGATTATTGGCCGTGTCCAGTGCGCCAGTGCGATCCTCACACCAATCCCTGATATGTCGCTTATAAATCTTACACGTCATATTTCTTTCAAAAGTAATTTTTTTTTGCTCAATTACAAAATACCGAAAAGGAGATGCCGGATAGCAGATTGCTCGACCATAAAAAAAAAAAAGTAAAATACACATTTTAAAGAGCCTGATAACTTCCAATCTGCAAGGGCAGCAGTATGCTGTTTCGGAGAAGACATTGTGTGTTTTCAGTTTATTGTAGATTACATATTTCCTAGTAACATTGTATAAATCTGTCAGAATTTTATCTCCCAAATATGTATCTTCCAAAAGAAGAAGAAAAAAACACTTGAGACTTCAGGATCACAAACTCTATAAGCGTCTAGATATTAACGGCTGATGTTGAACTCGGAAAACATAAACCATGAAAAAAAAGAACTTTCTGTCAGTTTTATTATGTCTCCAAAGGTTCCCCTTGAAAGACAAGAGTGACCTTGATATGCTGAGTTGGCACATGCCAGTGAATTGATGGCAGGACTTTGCTGGAGGGAGGCTTGCAGAAAACAAAACTGCGCCAAGGGCTGTGCTCTGCTCTGATCATTAACCAGATGAATCAAAGTAATACATCAAATAAAGTAATCTATCTCTGGCCTTTTTACTTTGTTTCGGGACCTCGGACGGCCGAGCTCTGGTGCGTTTCAGCATTTTAAAACAGAAAGCTCTGCAAAATAAAAACATAATAAGAATGTAATCCCAGCACACACACAGTTTCTGTTTTTCTCTCCGCTACTCGGAGGTGTCCAACAATTCTGGGAGCCTGCTGGGTTTTTGATGCATCAAAGCTGTGACTTTCTGAGGGTCGGCGGGAAGTAAATCTGAAACGAATAAAAAGTTGTCTTTGTCCATCTATATGTTTTTTAACATTACTGGTGCTGCAACAAACAAAAAAGCTACATGTACAATGAAGCATTGATTTAGACATTCATTTCTCAGATGAAACTTTGTCTTCAAAAGGTAGACAACTTTTGGCCTGTTAGTTTTATATTTTTTTTTCACAAATCAATTCAATTTATTAAGAATTTTTCCAGATAACACAAACAGTGTGTATGGTCAAAAGAAATGCGAGACAAAATACGAGGGCACGCGACGTGCAAGGGAGAGGGACCAAGTCTGGAGTAGGCATATAAACTAACACAGAATCAATACAAAGCAAAACTACAATCAAATCGCTGATAGAAACACAATCGGTCTAGGCATGAAGACATCATAAGCGGGTCACATCAATCGGGGGGTAGAGAAGCTGCTTGTGATGCAAGCCTCGGGCCCCAAATCATATCTCAGCAGCCAACCGTGTCATGCAATTGAGCGGTCAAATACTCCATGCGTTGGAGGTACCAAATCTTGGACTTAATCTCCACCAAGAAGGGAAGGGATTCCTGTAAATCCCAGACATGCGCGTTATATACTGTAAATCCTGTAAATGCGAGTCTTCCTGTAAATCCCAGACATGCGCGTTATATACTGTAAATCCCGTAAATGCGAGTCTTCCTGTAAATCCCAGACATGCGCGATATATATTGTAAATCCCATAAATGCGAGTCTTCCTGTAAATCCCAGACATGCACGTTATATATTGTAAATCCCATAAATGCGAGTCTTCCTGTAAATCCCAGACATGCGTGTTATATACTGTAAATCACGTAGATGCGAGTCTTCCTGTAAAACTCTGATATGCGTGTTATATACTGTAAATCACGTAAATGCGAGTCTTCCTGTAAATCCCAGACATGCGCGTTATATATTGTAAATCCCATAAATGCGAGTCTTCCTGTAAATCCCAGACATGCACGTTATATACTATAAATCCTGTAAATGCGAGTCTTCCTGTAAATCCCAGACATGCGTGTTATATATTGTAAATCCCATAAATGCGAGTCTTCCTGTAAATCCCAGACATGCACGTTATATACTATAAATCCCATAAATGCGAGTCTTCCTGTAAATCCCAGACATGCGTGTTATATACTGTAAATCACGTAGATGCGAGTCTTCCTGTAAAACTCTGATATGCGTGTTATATACTGTAAATCACGTAAATGTGAGTCTTCCTGTAAATCCCAGACATACGCGTTATATACTGTAAATCACGTAAATGCGAGTCTTCCTGTAAATCCCAGACATATGCGTTATATACTGTAAATCACGTAAATGCGAGTCTTCCTGTAAAACTCGGATATGCACCTGTTTACTGTAACAGTGGGAATATTACAGTACGGACTTGCGAGTTGTAAATAGAACACTGGAATATTAAAGCAGGGACTTGCAGATTGAAAATATAACTGTAAAATGTTCATGTATGGACGTGACTTACGGACGTGCGCATCATAATTCTAACAGTGTTAATGTGCGTCCTTGCGAGAATTCAAATTTCAGTATGGAGGTTACGTGTTATTACAGTAAATGCGGATCCTAACTAGTGACAGATTCCATGAGTGAACATTACACATTAAAAGCAGTAGTTTATTCTTTAATAATCATCTTTTAACCCTTCATTTCAAACTATATAATAAATGGTATCGGTCAGACTGCTTGAGAGGGCACTCTCATGTCATCGATCTGCCAAACGCTTTCTTCCGTAAATAATAAATTGTATCTAATTATCAGTAGCATATAAATATAGGCCATTACAGCTGCTATTTATCTTATTAATAGAATTTTTGGATTTTTTTTCATTCCTGATGGATAAACGTATACAAAGCCATTTGAGTGAAAATTTAAAGTTATTGTAGTTAATAAAAACAACTAATAACATTTTTTTTTATAAGAAAAAGAAAATATGCCATGATTTGATAGTGTACAATTATGTGTTTACTTTATCTTTATATTTTTTTTAATATGTTTTATAACACTGATATTTTTGTCTCCAGCGGACCAGTAGCTTTGGTAACTTTGACCGTTTCCGGAAACCGTCCGTGTCAAAGCCTGAAGATTTAAATGAGGTTTGTGCTTGGTTTCCCATTGTCATTTATTTTCTTTCGTTTTACAGCAAATGTTATTTAACTCATCAATGTGGAATAAGTAGAATTTACTTAACAATCCAATTGAGGTGCATTGCATGTCTGTGCATTTACTTGGAAATTCCCGGGGCACAACGTGCGACTTCACCTATAGACATGTCAAGGGACTTTTTACATCTAAGGCTGGGGTCAGACCAGCGCACTTTTAACGTGCGTTCTGGCGCACTTAATTACGGCCGCAGTAGCAGCAGATGACGGGCAATGACAGCCAATATACGAAGTACGGCCGCACGAAAGTCCGGCCGTGCAACGCAAGTGGAATTTGAACGCATTATTTCGGGAACGCAGACCCGCTAGTACTGACGTACAGAGTGCGCTGCGTCTGCTAGCGGCGAATGTGCGTGATTAGGAGACGTCAGACGCTGCTCATGTCCGGCCAACATAACGTCCAGACACCCAAAGTTTCCTGATTTGGATCCGTACAAAATCACACACAAAAATTGCGCATCGTATGACCGTTTTCGCGTATTCCGTGGAAAAAATACGTCATTGCGTTCGGACGCACTTTTTTACGTTCGCGTGTAAAAATGCTTTAGTTTGACCCTAGCCTAAGTGTGTTTATACGAAAGTGGCTTAAAAATATATATTTTTGACAAGAGTTTGTAACCATGTCAGGACATAAGCACAAAATTCTTTATTTTGCACTTTCAGAGTATAGGGCAAATGCCCTTATGCAACCACAATTTCCTTTTTTCTCAGCTAGCGCACCCACAAGCATTGCTTGCTAATGTTCCTTGGACTGGTGAGGCTTATATCGCACAAATCTGATAACCTGCAGACAACTGTCTTCTGTTTTTTCTTACAATTTCTTGTAAATTACTGGTGCAGCTAATGATTAAAAATTAATCTTTCCTCATTCTGCATTTGTTACGATTTGAAAAACAAGCATTTTGTGACTTGTGCTTTCTATGCTGCCACGACGATGGGAAAAAACAACGTTCCGATAAGGCTGGGGTCAGACGAACGCAGTGCGATCGTGCGTTTAGCCGCCCTTTATTACGGCCGTGGTAGCGGCAAATGACGTCCAACGCAGGCACACACATGCGAAGCACGGCCGCACGAAAGGTCGGCCGCGCAACGCAAGCGGCAAACAAATGCATTTTTGCAAGAACGTCGAACCGCTAGTACTGACATACAGAGTGCGCTGCCTCCGCATAGCAGCGTGTGTGCGTGAATAGGAGACCTCTGACACTGCTCATGTCCGGCCAACATAACGTCCAGACGCCCAAAGTATCCTGGTTTGGATCCGTAAAAAATCATGGCTGAAATTGCGCATCGTTTGACTGCTATCGCGTCCTCCTTGAAAAAATGCATTCGGACGCATCAACGCACTTTTTGACGCTAGACGTGAAAAATGCGTTCGTCTGGCCCAAGCCTATTCAGTTGACACAACAGCACCATTTGGGTAGGGTTTGTTAGTTTTATCCACTTACGTTGCTGGATTAAGTGCTTCTTGGCCTTGGAACTGAAGATCATGGTTGGTTTCTTTCCCAATTCCTCTCATCCCAATGGTTTGGCGGTTTGTGGTGTCAACATAGGGCTATATTCCCTTCTCCCTCCCCAAGCCCTAAAGACCTGGCATACACAAACCACACTCTGTATCTCTGCAACCTCTTTCTACACACAGTATCCGTCTACCAACACCCCCAGCAACAGAACCTGCATTTGGACTCTCCTGTCCCGTCCACCCTCCCACCCAGTGCTTGTCTAAAATTTGTAGCATATTTCCAGCTGCTTGCACTTTGGCAATCATCCTAATTAGCCCAAGGATCTAGCCCTTCCCATTAAATTTTAATCTGTATATGTGTGTCTTGTTTTTAATATCTTGCATTTTATTACTTTGAAATGTTACAGTCGTTACAGAAATACAATGTTCTTGAACCCAGGACATACTTGAAAACAAGAGAAATCTCAATGTATCCTTCCTGGTAAAATACTTTGCAAATAAATAAACAAATAAATAAATATTCCATTGTTGACGCTAACATGGAGACGGTAAGCAGGATAATGTGCGCTTGCTTATTCCTGGGGAAGGTGCTATCTCAGCCCCTCGCCCCGGAGCGCAGTGCTAACCTCTCTAATAACCACAGCAGCGCTTCCACGCCACGTTGAGTATGAGATCCTGGAGTCCATAGGACTTCATGAAGGCTCCTGCTTCCAGGTCTTGAGATCACGCATTGCCACGATGTGATCGTGTAGGGAGAATAGGAACTATTTGTTCCCAGTCTCGCTCTTCTCCTGGCAAGAAGAAGCGTCAGATCAGGCCACCCTTTTCACCACGGGATGAGAGGTGAGTGTGGAATTTTAGAGGGGGTCAGAGTGTGTTAAACGATATGTTAAATTCACATTTGCAGAATCATTTAGCACCAGCTTTTATGTTTTAAAATGTTTAATTTTCGCATCCCGATGGTAATTTGCGCCAGCACGCCACTTTGTAATACCTTGTCAAGATGGTAAAAATAGATTGTGTCTCCTATACCTAACATGGGGAGCGCAAAGAACAATAAGCTCGCGCAAGCTGCGAGGTGCAAAACTTTTTCATCCCAGGTTAGCGTCAAGATCGGAATATCGATGCCAGACGGTATTTACTAATGCTAGCGCCAACGATTACTTATCGCTACATTAACACTAACTATGGAATAGAGCTCATAGTCGCCTTTTGTTGCCTTTTCCAACTTTAACAAATAAAATTCTAAATAAACAATCTTTATCCAGCAAGCATGAGTACGAACGGAAAATGATAGTGTTGTACACTCTCCCCAGATTTATCAGTTCCATCGGTCAAAATGTAATGGGCTAGACCAGCATTGGCAATGGGTCATGTGTGATCACTTCCCAAATTTAAGTAGGATCAGTCTCTTTATTTTTGTTGCTAACATAAACTCCGTTTGGTAATGGTCTGGAAGTACCAAAGACTTCAGGGCCTCTACTTGGCTATCAAAGAGGTTTCTCTCCACGCTGTGGGGCTAAACATGCAACATTCCTTTACAAATCAAAGCCCTAAACTGACCATGTATGGTGAGAACCATTGGAATCAAAATGGCTTCAGATCTTTCCATTGTCTATACCAGTGGTTACAATCCCTGGTTCTCAGGTCCCTCTAACAGGCCAGGTTTTAAGGATCATCTTGGGGAAATACCGACTGAATCCTGCAATCACTGAGCAGAAAATCATTTCACCTGTGCTGTGCTTCAGATATCTGCAAACCTGGCCTGTTAGGGTGTCGAGAGGACAAGGCATGGGAAACACTGTTGTTTACTGTTTATATTGCTCACATATGTTGTATATTTAACTTAAGAATAGATAATTTATTGTATTTATTTCCTCATTTCTTTAGCCAACTGAATCTGAGAGCGTACTTGAAGGTGGAGCTCATGACGGTGAGAAGACCTCAAATAATGCTGGTGGCATAAGTAAAAAAATGAAAGCTATATCTCTGACAATGAGAAAAAAGATGGGCAAAAAATATATCAAGGCACTTTCAGAGGATATGGTAAGTCATGCAGACATGAGATCTTGGCCGACAATGATGAGAATCATGGTTTTGGTGACACCTACATACCATGTAGTTTGCTTGAAACCAAAGTGTAGTTCCTGGTAGTAGATAGAATGAGTAAAACAGGAGTCAGCGACCAAGACCCACCAGATATTTTTAACTACTCTCCCCATAATGTCCAGTCAGCTCGAAGAGAGTTTGAATAACCCTGTAAATTTCCCATAATGCTCAAAGAGAACTGAACTGGCCCCGAAATTGCACCGAACAATGAATTCCCCCGTACGGTGCAATGTCGTGGCCATTCGGCTATTCAAAAGCTGGCATTACCCTGTTTGTTGGCTTGTCTTCTTTTTCCGGTGGCTGGTCGGCACTCTGTTCGGCGGATCATTGGCTTTTTTCGGATGCATTTTGCGGCGAATCACCAGGAGCGGCTTTTTTTCGGCATTTTTTCAGGTCACTTAGATTTTTTTTTTCCCGACGGTTTTTCTGTTTGATACGGGAGTTTTTCGGATGCGTTTGGTGGATTTTCCCAGCACTTCAAGGACCCTGCAGTGAATGCTGAATTCACTGCAGGGTCGGGGGGATTGATTCCCCGAAGTGCAGGGAATGAAAGAGCACAGGAATCGCTAGTGTCAAGGTTGCTGACCCCTGGACTAAAATAAAACAGATGTGTCTAGTGATCTAAGGAATACTGAAAATGTGTCTGTGGTGAACTTGCTGGAACTGCAGATGCTCTATCATCAAATAAATGGTAGTTTAGGAGCCTGATGGTCTTCAACGAGGTTTCTAAGGCCCTCACTAAAATCTCTGAATACAAAAGATAAGAGATTCACAGTGCTAACCTCCAAGTAACCTCCCAATTTGTTGGACAAGTGAAGTCCAAACTCTCATCTTTTTAATTCTGTAAAGTAAAATGACTCTCTTCCTCAGGCCTTCAAACCAATCCATTATTCCAAATCTCTAAACTTATTCCTATTCCTCGGTTTTGTGGTATTGGAAGGGAAGCTCATTCTGTGGTGACGTTGGATTCAGACGGGTGTTTCTCAGCCTGCTACCTCATTTGTTTAGGCTTCCTCTGTGCCAAGATATCCAGGGAATCGGAGACTCTGTGGTTTCGCTTATATGTGTATACGTTTAAATATGTCTCAATGCAAGAACAAAGAAAAACAGACGCCCAGTCTCCAAAAATGGCAGGTTTATTGGAAATAAATGGCTTTACATGAGCCTTTATCGAGTCTTGGAGACCGAGAGCCTTCTTTGTTCTTGGGTTGTGTTGCGTGAGTTGGCCTCCTGCTCTCCATATTTCCTTAAGGTCAGTGTGCCGGTCCTATTTCCTATCGGAATATGTAACAGTGTCAGTGTTGTTGGTTTTGTTCTATGTACGAGCTGAGCGTGGCTTCAGGCAATAGAAATTAGAAGCAATTCCCAAACATGGAACATAACCAACAGCACCGACGTCATGCTCATGGACCCAGATGGATTGATGATTTTTCCTTTATAATGCTCTAATTTGCATAGAACATCTACACAGAGTAAAGTGCATTATCGCTCACGTCTCCACAGTTTTTAATTTTACAATTTCTTTTCAGAATGAAGATGGTGATGGGTTCTGCTCTCACAAGGACTCTGATCCTGGAGGTGGCACACTGAAAGCTAGCGAATCTATAGAAAGTCTCTATAGTCTCAACAGCGGCCAGAGTTCATCTAGTAAGTATTATTATTTATTAAGCGCCAACACATTCCGCAGCACTGTACAAGGTGAAAAGGGTAAAGACAGGACAATTCTGGATACAGTAGAGCAGGGATCCGCAACCTTGGTCCTCCAGATGCTTTGAAACTACAATTCCCATGGTGCTCTGGTACTCATTAGATTGGCTGAGCCTCCTGGTAAATGTAGTTCCAAAACATCTGGAGGTCCGGTCTGGAGGTGGTGGACCCTGCAGCACAGAAAGCCCCAAATTCCAAAATTATTTGTACAGACACCGAGACATTATTATTCAGAGCACAGAGTGGGTTTTGGGAGATGTGAATCAATTATCTGATGTTCCCCAGGCTGTCTTCTTCCACTCTAAATATGTGATATAGCGTCCATTAATATTTATAGAAGGAGCCGTAGCGGCAGCTGGTGACATTTCAAGTTGATGGGGCTGCGGGCACCATAAATGGCCTCATGCTTGGGCCACAGGAGGAGGCTCCTCAGTCTCCAGGGAGTCCAGGGGAGGCGGTGTTTCCACGCCCACCTTTGGAGGTGCGGCCTTAGTTGGCTCTGAGCAGGGACGGGGATGCATGGGGGCCAGCTACTCTCAGTGAGTGGGAGAGGCAGGAGGTTGGCTCCTCCCCAGGAAGGGGCCAGGCTCGTTCAGGCTTCCTATTTAACCCAGATTTCCAGAGTGATGGTGCTCAGTTGTCCGCTCGTCTCTGTCCTCAGCACCTTACCAAGTATCCCTAAGTGACCTACTGCAGGGCTCAAAATTTCAAGTCCCAAGCTACTAGCCAGGCCTTAAGAGTTACTCACCAGTGCCACTAGTTGCCCCATCTAACCCTTATCCTGCCCTGCCTGCATCTGCATTTCCACTCGCCCTCATGTAATTCCCACTCGCCAAATGAGAGTAGGCGAGTGGAAATTTTGAGGCCTGACCTACTGGATTTTTACCCTTTGCCTTGACTCTTGCTGTGAATGACTGTCCTAACCTAACTGCTTGTCCTTTCCCTAATCCATATTGTACCATGCCTCGAGCTTGCTGTCTTTCTGGATACTTACCCCTGCTTCCACCCCGCTAACTAATGAACTCTGCCTGTCTCGACCCCTTGCTTGTTTTTGACCATGTCTCCTTGCCTAGCCTTTATCTGTACTAAACCTCTGATTCCTTTCCTCGCCCCTGCATACTGTGCTCCCGCACATGACAGAAATGGAAGTGTCTGACTGCCGAACCTCGCACAAACCATTCACAACGCTGTGACCATTGAATGCTCGGGTTTCCAGCGTTTCAATTTCTTGCATAGAAGGACTTTTGGTTGACAATTTTTTCTATGCATATTACAGTAATACTGTGGAATGCTCGTTATAAAAAAAATGTGACACTTTATTTCAAGGTGGTGTAACCAGCTGCTCTGATGGGACAAGCAATCGGGATAGTTTTAGACTCGATGACGATATCCCTTACACTGGACCATTCTGTGGACGAGCTAGAGCTCACACCGACTTCACGCCGAGTCCATATGACATGGAGTCATTGAAAATTAAGGTAATGCCACAAACAACAATAGTCATGATCAACAATCCATGACTAGAACCAAATTTTATGCTCTCCCTCCACAAACGTTATTGATGGAACCTACTGTAGATCTAGAACCAAACAAGCATGAGGAGGAACTCAAATGTAACATTCACTAGAGCCGTGTGGTTATCCCTATCGTGAGAGTAGACACTGAAAAGTCAAATTACTATTTTTAAAAGCTAATCCCTGCGTATAGTCCCCTCAACTCCATGTTCCAGAGCGCATCCCACATGGGGAAAGAAGTACTAGAACAAAAGGGAAAAATTAACTTCTTATATGTCAACAAAGATTCACTTCCACGCACATATTGAAAAGTTCCGACAATATCTAGTACCATTATTAGGCAGAGCTTAGTATAGATTGAGAACTTTTTATTTTACAGGTTTTCAAATAAAAAATATTTAAATATTATGGGCTCTATTACATTCTTTACGCAAAAGAGTGCGCAAAGCGTTAAAAGTTAACGTGCGTAAAGTAACGCTGGTATTACAATCCGAGCGCATTTTTTCATCCGTCAAAAAATAACGCGCATAAAAAAGACGCGCAAAAACGCTGCGCGCAGAAATCAGTGTGCGCGCTATTTTTTAACGCGATTCAGCCAGTCAGAATTAAGAACCACAATTATCTAACGTTAAGTTTTTGCGCCTGTCAAAGTCAATCTGCGCATATATGCTGCATCAATAATAAAGACACGCACAACTTCTCAATTTTATTGTTTGGGTATGCATAGAATGTGTAACTATACGTTGCTGTATTTTATTTTTGGGCTGGTGTATTTGGTTTCGGCCAGGTCGTTCAGATTTGCCGTTACCACCAGCTTTTAAAAGACGTTAAAATTATGCGCGCAAACGCTGTCCGTTAAAATTTGCGCATAGATTGTAATACCATCCGCATACCAGCGCACAAACGCATTTGCGCTCACAATGTTAAGTATAGGACGCGCAAAGTACAGTACGCTCGCAAAGGGTTCACCCGCGTTAGACGTTAACGCGCATTTTTTGTGCGGATGTTGTAATACGATGTTCTGCGCAAAGGGATTTGCCCCTCGCGTCAATGCGTTTTTCCGCACGCGCAAACGTTTGCGTGAAGATTGTAATAGGGCCCTATACGTTTTGGACCGCTGTGCAGTTTTTTAAAACAAGGATTTGCTATTTACCTGTTTCCTTCCAGAAAGGAGATCTCATAGATATCATACTCAAAACCCCGATGGGTATTTGGACAGGCATGTTGAACAATAAAGTGGGCAATTTTAAATTCATCTACGTGGACGTAATATCGGAAGAGGAAGTTCCACCCAGGAGAACAATAGTAAGGCAACGAAGTAAGAGGCCGAGGCCGAAAACTCTGCAAGAACTCATGGAGCGCCTCAATCTACAGGTTTGTGATTTTTTTTTTAGCGGTTATTTTTTTCTTTTTATTCTCTCAGCTTTACAGATGGGAATATTGGCGAATAAAGGACAGGTACTACAAATGTGCTAAAATTGTAAGACTCTCTACTGCGTGATTTGCACTCAGGAATGGGAAGGCTCTATGAGAGGAGCTCTGTGCGCTCATTACAGGAGGCGGCCATGATACCTATTTAAATCCTTTTTCCGTACAGGTCAGAATAAGTCCCCAACACAGGAAGAGGTTGAATTCATCCATTGCATCTGACTTCACCCAACTACATCTGTCTAGTGACTGAGTTGCATCTGGTGCAATTGCCTCCAGTGCACGACACTCAGTTAGACGTAGTCGGTTGTAAGATCGGGGTCGTACTCATTCTGGCGGCTAGTAGGTCGTATGACTGCGTGATCATAGGACAACCGGCCTTAGAGTTCAGACCACAGCAGGAAGTGGTTCGGCCAGTGAGGACCTCGTTCTATTTTATGATGGATGAACATACCTCTGCAAGTCCCTCATCTAGCACAGTGTATGGTATATGTAATTAATTTCCGTTTGCAGTTCCATTCATGAGATCACGTGAATTAGGTCTTGTCTAAGCCAGTGGTCCCCAACGCTGGTCCTCAGGACACACTAACAGGTCAGGTCTTAAAGATTCCCATGGGGAAATACAGACTGAATCCTGCAATCACTGAGCAGCAAATCATATCACCTGTGCTGTGCTTCAGCTATCGGGAAAACCTGGCCTGTTAGTGGACCCTGAAGACCAGGGTTGGGGACCACTGGTCTAAGCTGATAATAGTCATAACCCAGCTGTTTTTGTAATAACCAAAGCTCTAGAGAGGTGGGGTGCTTGCTTAGCGGTATGTAACGATCCACCCTGTACATGTTGTTTGTGTACATTAAGGGTCTTATTACATTCCTAACGCAAAAACGCTCGCGCAGGATTTTTTGTGCACAGCATTAAGTGTTAATTTTTTCACGTTAACGGTGGTATTACAATCCTCGCGTATTTTTTCATCAGTCAAAAACTAACGTTCGTAAAACCGACGCGCAAAAATGCGCGCAACAGTACTGTTGCACGCAGAAATCAGTGAGTGCAATGTAATTTTTAATGCAAGTCCGTCATTTTTGTGCGGACTGCGCACAACAGATATACGTTTTGACGGAAGACAAGGTAGTGGCCGTCATTTTTGCCGCGAGTCCGTCATTTTTGGCGGGTTGCGCACAACAGATGTACGTTTTGACGGAAGACAAGGTAATTTTTGACAGATCTAGTAAAATGTGCGCATCGACGTTCTGCGTTGTGAATCCGCAGTTTGGTACGGTCAGGTTGTTACCACCAGCTTTTCAAAGACGTAAAAAGTATGCGCGCTAACATTGTCCGTTAAATTTTGCACTAAGATTGTAATACCATCCGCGCACAAACACATTTGCGCGCACAGTTCATTATGCTTGCGCAGGTCCATCCGCGTTAAACGTTAACGTGCTTTTTTTGCATGGACTTTGTAATACGACGTTCAGCGCAAAAGGTTTTGCCCCTCGCGTTAACGCGTCTTTGCACCCGCGCAAAATTGTGCGCGAGGAATGTAATAGGGCCCGAAATGTGAACGTATCCTTGTTGGACAAAAGGAGCTCAATAACCTTGATATTGTGCTTTTAGGATTATATATCCAGGCTCCTGCTCAATGGATATCAAACACTTGAAGATTTAAATGATCTGAAGGAAAGTCACCTCTCTGAACTAAACATCACAAACCCAGAAGAAAGAACGAGACTGCTGGTTGCCATAGAAAACCTACAAGACTGTGAAAGTGAGTCTCAAATCATTCAAAACCCTCTTAAAACACACGCTGGTATCATGAGGGAAGATTAATTTCTGAGAAGGACAGTAATATCTAGGATAAATAGTGGTCATTTGCTTGGCCAGCGAGTTACATTTTGACATTTGTTTCTACCCGAACCAGAAGGTTTTCCGTTTCTGCGAGGTAAAATAGACAAAACCTCCAAATGGGACAAAGTGCTTGAGTCAATAAGAAAGAATAGATCCAACGTCTGCCTCTTACATAGAGTGATATCTATAATGGAACTATAATCTATAATGTAACACAACACTAAAACAAGACACTCGCAAACAATGGTGGTTTAAGAGACCCCAGAAATAATCCTATTTTTACACACGAGGGTATTGACCCACCTCAAAGTGTTACTTAAAGCTTGTACTGTGAATTCAATTATTTTATACTCTTATAGATGCTTTGTCACTCTTACTTTTTGACTTATGAGATATTGTTTCTTGCATGTGATGTATCAGCATTTCCTCAATATATTATTATTATTATTATTATTATTTATTTATAAAGCGCCAGCATATTCCGCAGCGCTGTACAATAAGCACAGTATAGACAGGGTTACAATACATTGAACAACATTTGACAAACAGTACAGGAGGAGATGAGGGCCCTATTCCCGTAGGAACTCACAATCTAGGAGGGTTGGGGTTGGAAACAGGAGAGAGGACTGTAAGGTTAGAGTGATTGATGATTGCGTCAGTGAGTTGGGTGGTAGGCTTCCCTAAATAGGAACGTTTTAAGGGAGCGTTTGAAGGAAGAGAAGTTAGGGGAAAGTCTGACAGTACGAGGGAGAGCGTTCCAGAGAGTGGGGGCTGCGCGTGAGAAATCCTGCAGTCTATCATGGGAAGAGGTGATGCGGTGAGAAGCTAGGCGCAGGTCACTGTTTGACCTTAGGGAGCGGGCTGGGGTGTATTTGGTGATTAGTGAGGACAGGTAGTGGGGAGCTGAGTTAGTGAGGGTTTTGTAGGTAAGGATAAGGATTTTGAACTTAATTCTGCAGTGGATGGGGAGCCAGTGAAGGGACTCGCAGAGGGGAGCGGCAGAGACAGAGCGGCGGGTGAGGTGAATTAGCCTGGCGGAGGCGTTCAGGATGGATTGTAGGGGGAGAGGCGGGACAGAGGGGCCAGATAAGAGATTATTGCAATAGTCGAGTCGGGAGATTACCAGGGCGTGTATGAGTTGTTTTGTGGCGACAGCGGTAAGAAATGGCCGAATTCTGGAAATATTACGCAGTTGGTATCGGCAGGAGGAGGAAAGAGACTTGATGTGGGGGATGAAGGAAAGAGCAGAGTCAAGTGTAACTCCAAGACAGCGAACTTGGTTTGATGGGGAAATGGTGATACCCTCCACCGTGATAGAGAAGTCAGGAGGTGGGGAGGCATTGGAGGGAGGAATAAGTAGGAGTTCAGTCTTCGACATGTTGATCTTTAGGTGGTGGGAGGCCATCCAGGAGGAGATGCCAGATAAACAGTCACTGACTTTTGAAAGGACAGGGGGAGAGAGATCAGGGGTAGAGAGGTAGATCTGAGTGTCATCAGCGTAGAGGTGGTAATTGAAGCCAAAGCTGTTGATGATTTTGCCCAGGGAGGAGGTGTAGATGGAAAAGAGCAGAGGACCAAGGACAGAGCCTTGAGGTACACCAACAGATAGAGGCAATGAGGAGGAGGAGTTACCAGCAAAGGACACACAGAAGGACCTGTTGGATAAATAGGATTCGACCCAAGCGAGTGCAGTGTCACCGAGACCCAGAGAGTTGAGGGTCTGTAGAAGGAGGGGGTGGTCAACAGTGTCAAAAGCAGCCGAGAGGTCAAGCAGGATGAGAATAGAATAGTGGCCGTGTTTTTTAGCAGTTAGGAGGTCGTTGGTGACTTTGGTGAGGGCAGTTTCAGTTGAGTGTAGGGGACGGAAGCCAGATTGCAGGGGGTCAAGTAGGGAATTGGAGGACAGGAAGAGGAAGAGGCGGTTGAAGACTAGTTTTTCTAAGAGCTTTGATGTGAAGGGAAGCAGGGATACAGGGCGGTAGTTGGATGGAGAGTTGGGATCTAGGGATGGTTTCTTTAGTAAAGGGGTAACTAGCGCGTGTTTGAAGGCGGATGGAAAGGAGCCAGTGGAGAGAGATAGGTTGAAGATGTGTGTGAGAGCAGGGGTGAGGGAGGAGGAGAGGGGAGGAATTAGATGTGAGGGAATGGGGTCGAGCGGGCATGTGGTGAGATGTGAGGAGGACAATAAGGAATTGACTTCCTCCTCAGTGGCTGGGAGGAAGCGGCAGAGGGTGGCAGAGGGGACCTGTGGGAGTGGAGGTGGCAGATAACTATCTTGTGTTGGGATGTTGCGTCTGATATTTAGAGTTTTACTGAGGAAGTAGTCTGCCAGGTCTTGAGCGCTGAAGGCAGCTGTGGGGGGAAGTGCAGGTGGGTAGAGGAGGGTGTTGAAGGTGGACCAGAGCCGTTTAGGGTTGGAGGACAGCGTAGATATAAGAGATGAGAAGAAGGATTGTTTGGCCAAGTGGAGGGCAGAGGTGTATGACCGGAGAATAAACTTGAAGTGAACAAAATCAGCTTCAGAGCGGGATTTCCTCCAGGCACGCTCTGCGGTGCGGGAGCATCTTTGCAGGTAGCGTGTCTGGAGGGTGTGCCAGGGCTGAAGCTGGCGGCTTGGGTCCTTACAGAGTCGAAGAGGATCAAGAGTGTCTAGAGCAGAGATAAGAGTAGTGTTGTAGTGATTAGTGGCAGCATCAGGGCAGGTGAAGGATGAGGTATGAGGGAGGTGGTGAAGTAGGTTGGAGAATTGATGGGGGTCCACAGCATGTAGATTTCTGCGAGTGTGTGTGCGGGGTGGGGGAGCAGGGTGTTTAGGAAGTCCAGATAGGTTGAAAGAGAGAAGGTGGTGGTCAGAGATGGGGAAAGGGCGACAGTTGAACTCAGAAATGGAGCAGAGGTTGGAGAAAGAAGGTCAATAGCGTGACCATCGCGGTGGGTAGGGAGGAGGGAGGATTGTGTGAGTCCAAGGGAGGATGTGAGTGAAAGAAGTTTGGAGGCAGCAGGGGCGGAAGGATCGTCAATGGGAATGTTGAAGTCGCCGAGAATTAGGCATGGAAGATTAGAAGACAGGAAGTGAGAAAGCCAGGTAGCAAAGTGGTCAAAGAACTGGGAGGTTGGTCCCGGTGGCGGTAGATGACTGCCACCCTGAGAGCCAGAGGAGAGAACAGGCGGATGCAGTGTGTCTCGAAGGAGGAGAAGGAGAGGGATGGAGGTGGAGGGAGATGCTGGTAGGTGCAGGTGGGAGAGAGCAGGATTCCGACCCCGCCACCATTTCTCTCACCCGGTCTGGGAGTATGGCTCAAGTGTAGACCGCCATGTGAGAGAGCAGCAACGGAGGCCGTGTCAGAGGGAGTTAGCCAGGTTTCAGTTAAAGCTAGGAGGTTGAAGGAGTTTGAAAGGAAGAGGTCATGGATTGCTGTGAGTTTGTTGCACACAGAGCGAGCGTTCCAGAGGGCGCAGGAGAAAGAGGACAGGCGCTGAGGGATTATGGGAATGAGGTTGCTGGGCTTGCAGGGAGGTGATTTATGTGCGATGGAGATAGGATGAGATGGAAGTATTGGATGTGTTGTGGGGCCAGGGTTAGGGGATATGTCACCTGAATAGAGTAACAGCAGGAAGGTGAGAAAGAGAAGGTGGGAATGGGATTTGTGGGAGTGATTGGCAGCACGAGAGTTAGAGGGAGACCATGTTCTGAGGAAACAAAGGAGCTCATGTGAGGCCATCATGTGGGACGAGAGGAGGGAGGGAGAGATGCAGATAGTGTAGGGGTCGGTGGTAGAGGGGCAGGAGTTCCATTTAAGGAGAAAGGTAGAAGTAAAGAGCAGAAGCGTGAGAGAAAGCATGATATAGACATGCGTTTACCCAGAGTAAAATTGGGCCTTGCAGTTCCTTCCTCCAGTCCTGCAACTCCAGGAATCAACTCTAAGCGTCCACTTAAGATGCCACTTGGGGATGTCACAAGAGCCAAGGCTCAGTGGAGCTGGTCTTAAATGTTATAAAGGGCGGACTGTTTACTTTTTAACTGCCTAAATGCAAACACCTGAAGCTGGATGGGCTGTGTCAATAGGGCAGGAGATTCACATGCTAATTAGCAAAGCACATGGTGGAGAAAAACAAAAATAAATAAACAGAAAAAAAACCAAGGAAACGTTATAATGTGGGTGCCTGCGAATACTGGGGGTCCTACCAGCAAAAGTATGCAGGAGATCAGTTGAGATGTGGGTGTCTGTGAATAATGGGTGATAATGTCTTACCAGCAAAAGTATGCAGGCGACACAGGACTTAGGGATCGTGATGGCGTAGGGGATCTTGGATAAAACTCCAGGAATCAACTCTGCGCGTCCACTTAAGAATGCCACTTGGGGATGTCACAAATATATGAGGACGTATTGTGACTATTGTTGTAAGTTTCTTTGCAGCAACCCCTGCTCTGACAGAAAGGCGCAGGGGGTTATTCAGAGAGCACCGAAATGTCACCGACATTCCCCACACTCTCGTTCCCCACACTTCGAGGAATCAAATTTCCCAACCCTGCGGTAAATCCAGCATTCACCGCAGTGTCCACGAAGTGTGGGGAAAAGCTGTCGCAAAAATATATATACATACACTCCTACACTATCTTAATATTATACATACGGTGTCACGCCCGTGCTCACCAGAACGGCTGCAACAACCAGGAGTAACAACCCAGTTCATGTGTAAAATGTAGCAAGAAAAAAAGATGTCATCTGTGCTCGTTTCTATACAATTCCATGTGCAACAAAACACAATTAGAGGTTTTAGTTTGTTTTAATGGCCATTGAAGCGTAAGCTCACTCACCCCATCATGGCACCTCTTGATAGAGTGAGTACCTAACAAATGAAACCAAAGCTTACACTTCAATGGCCATTCGAGCAAACTAAAACCTCTAATTGTGTTTTGTTTCACAAGGAATTGTATAGAAACGAGCGTAGATAACATCTTTTTTCTTGCTATATTTTATACATGAACTGGGCTGTTACTCCTGGCTGTTGCAGCCACTCTGGTGAGTATAGGCGCGACGCCATTTTTTCTGTATGTATGTATATTATGCTGTAACACCAGTTAGTCATTTTTTGCTGCTGTTCCTTTTCCCATGTTTTTTTTTTTTTTGTGAAAGGATTTTACCAGGAAGGATACATTGAGATTTCTCTCGTTTTCAAGTATGTCCTGGGTGGCGAGTATGTACCGTTAGGTGTCTTGCCAAGGACACTTACTGGAGAGGTTGCTTGCTGGGATCAAACCCATGACTCCACAGGCTCTCTCCATGCAGAGCGGTGACATTACCTCTACTCCGTTTTCAACCCAAATGGGAAGTGCTTGGTGCGTGTATAAATAAAACCACCATTTTTCTGCCTCTCCTTAGCTGAAAAGCAGCAACAGAGCGTGCAGCTGCTCAGAGGAGCGGCTTTTGGTTACATTGGTTAGGTACTCACTCTACCGAGAGGTGCCGTGATGGGACGAGTGAGCTTACGCTTCAATTGCCATTCAAGTAAACTAAAACCTCTAATTGTGTTTTGTTTCACATGGAATTGTATAGAAATGAGCGCAGAAGACATCTTTTTTTCTTACTATTTTAATATTAATTGTTGCAAACAAATAATAAAGGAAATCACATGAAATTTAAAAATGTTGCAGCCCCTGAAGTTCTGAACTTGAGAGGTTATCTAAGGAGAAGAGGCAATTCACATGCACAGGGAGGTTTAAACATCAGAAAGATTATCCAGTTATCTATAAATCATCCCTTATCCAATCTCATTCTAGCGCTGCTTAATTGCAAGACAATTAAGAGTTAAATACCTTCCAGTCGCGATGGGTTTTGCTTGCATATAAAAATGTCGTAGGCAGCACCTCTACAATTCACACCATCTCCCATTCGAGAAAGCAACTAATAGACTAATTCAAAAATATATACACAGGGTTATTCAAAGAGATCCGAATTGCTTGAGAAAGGTAACTGAACGCTGAAAATCAGCGTTCGGTTACCTTTCTTGGCCATTCGGCTATCCAGAGAGCAGGCAATTCGCCAAATCCTAGCGAATTGCCTGCACATACGGTGCCTGTTCGAGGGAAGTGAAATCCCCATGAAAAAGCACTGCTTCGGCTATTCAGAGAACACAAACCAGCAGTGAAAGGTTCCCCTAATGCCCTGCCATTCGGTGGTTTAATTCGGCAAGTTTATTCAGGAGAATCCCATAGACTTCAATGTTAAAAATATTCCCGTTTTAATTCAATATCTAATAAACCGTTCATTATAAAATTCTGCAGTAAAGAGTCTCTTTATTTATAGATTTTTTCGGATACTTTAAGCTTTTTTCTTAATTTTTTTTTTTTTTAAAGTCAGATTTTTTTTTTAAGTTTACTTATCTTTTCTGTAACAGCCCTTTTTATTATCATTCCCTGGACCTCATATGTAAATTTCAGACATTTTCGCTCAGTAGTTTCTTTGCAAACAGCGTTTCACTTTTCAATTATTATTATTATTATTATTCTTTATTTATAAAGCGCCAGCATATTCCGCAGCGCTGTACAATAAACACAGTATAGACAGGGTTACAATACATTGAACAACATTTGACAAACAGTACAGGAGGAGATGAGGGCCCTATTCCCGTAGGAACTCACAATCTAGGAGGGTTGGGGTTGGAAACAGGAGGAGAGGACTGTAAGGTGAGAGTGATTGATGGTTGCATCAGTGAGTTGGGTGGTAGGCTTCCCTAAATAGGAATGTTTTAAGGGAGCGTTTGAAGGAAGAGAAGTTAGGGGAAAGTCTGACAGTACGAGGGAGAGCGTTCCAGAGAGTGGGGGCTGCGCGTGAGAAATCCTGCAGTCTATCATGGGAAGAGGTGATGCGGGGAGAAGCTAGGCGCAGGTCACTGTTTGACCTTAGGGAGCGGGCTGGGGTGTATTTGGTGATTAGTGAGGACAGGTAGTGGGGAGCTGAGTTAGTGACGGTTTTGTAGGTAAGGATAAGGATTTTGAACTTAATTCTGCAGTGGATGGGGAGCCAGTGAAGGGACTCGCAGAGGGGAGCGGCAAAGACAGAGCGGCGGGTGAGGTGAATTAGCCTGGCGGAGGCGTTCAGGATGGATTGTAGGGGGGAGAGGCGGGACAGAGGGAGGCCAGATAAGAGATTATTGCAATAGTCGAGTCGGGAGATTACCAGGGCGTGTATGAGTTGTTTTGTGGTGACAGCGGTAAGAAATGGCCGAATTCTGGAAATATTACGCAGTTGGTATCGGCAGGAGGAGGAAAGAGACTTGATGTGGGGGATGAAGGAAAGAGCAGAGTCAAGTGTAACTTCAAGACAGCGAACTTGGTTTGATGGGGAGATGGTGATACCCTCCACCGTGATAGAGAAGTCAGGAGGTGGGGAGGCATTGGAGGGAGGAATAAGTAGGAGTTCAGTCTTTGACATGTTGATCTTTAGGTGGTGGGAGGCCATCCAGGAGGAGATGCCAGATAAACAGTCACTGACTTTTGAAAGGACAGGGGGAGAGAGATCATGGGTAGAGAGGTAGATCTGAGTGTCATCAGCGTAGAGGTGGTAATTAAAGCCAAAGCTGTTGATGATTTTGCCCAGGGAGGAGGTGTAGATGGAAAAGAGCAGAGGACCAAGGACAGAGCCTTGAGGTACACCAACAGATAGAGGCAATGAGGAGGAGGAGTTACCAGCAAAGGGCACACAGAAGGACCTGTTGGATAAATAGGAGTCAACCCAAGCAAGTGCAGTGTCACTGAGACGCAGAGAGTTGAGGGTCTGTAGAAGGAGGGGGTGGTCAACAGTGTCAAAAGCAGCCGAGAGGTCAAGCAGGATGAGAATAGAATAGTGAAAACAATGGGTACTAGACCCAGTGTGAGCGCACTTAACTTAAGGTGGAATCTTTCAACAATAATCCTGGAAGATCTTGATACCAGAATCAAAGTAGATAAACCTAATACTGAGAGATAGAGACAACTCCATGGTGCAAATAAAGTTTGATGATATATATTTATAATAATGAATAATAAGGTGTAGTTGGGAACTCACAAGAGTGGAGCCCTAAACGGCTCGAATGAAAAAGCCTCTTGACCACTCTGGGGGGTCACACCCCTTGTGATGGAATCTTCAAAAAATTCAGATATCTTCACACTCAATATTAGAGTGGGTGGCTTCTTAGCACTTGAAAGAGAAAATAAATCTCCATTGCGCAATATCAGCATTACTCAGAATAAAATGTGATAACAAGTGGGTACTCACAGTCTCAAGAGCCTCTGATATCAGTGGCTCAGTAGATAGGCATATAAATCAATGATCAAGTCTCAGGCTGGATAGCTGGTTAAAACGTTGGTAAAACCAAGGTAGGTTTAATAAAACAATTATAAATCAATTGAGACGCGTTTCGCCTGTACACACTGCAGGCTTCCTCAGTCTTATAAATAAACAATCACATAACATACATTTAAATAGCCGTATAATAACGGATAACCGCTGGCACCTGCAGTTCCTGACCGCATATGCGTGTCAACTGCGATGTCAGCGTGCGTTCCATTACGAGACTTCCGGTCACGTGACCGGATGTCAAGTCCCATTCCGGTTTCCGATATGCGTTCCAAAATGCGTTTCACAGGATGGCATCTTGCGGATGGGGCTTGCAGATTCTTTCATAGTATTGCGAGTCTTCGTTTCTTAAATTTGGCCTAATAGAAAAACAATCGCTAGTATATGGACCAATAGTAAAAGCTATCAATAATAAACAATAATAGTAAATAACAGATTGGTGCCATATATTGCTAAAATCAAATGGCACAATATATATATGCACTAAATGTGAATGGGTAAGAAGTTAATATACTCTTGAGTGAATTAAATAGTGTCCTATTATCTATTGGAGAAAGTGACAGATCTCAAAATCGGCATTTAAGCCGTTGGGTTCAAGAGTGTTAAGTTGAAAAATCCATTTCATTTCAGTTTTTGCTAATTTTAGATCGAGATCTTCTCCTCTCCAATGTTTAGTTACTTTTTCAATACCAAAAAATTCCAAACCTATTGGATTATTAGTGTGGTGGAATTTAAAATGATTGGAAACACAATGTTTATCGTAACCTCTAATAATATTATTAATATGCTCATTCACTCGAACTTGTAATGCCCGTGTGGTTTTGCCTACATAGTATTTATTGCAGGGTCATCGTAATACGTAGATAAGATATTTAGAAAAACAAGTTAATTTGTCCCTGATTTTATAGTTGTTTTGGCCGACACAGAATGTAGTAGTATGTCTTTTCTTACTATGCGATTTTCTACAACTGGTACAGTCTCCACAACCATAAAATAGTTGGAGAATAGAATAGTGGCCGTGTTTTTTAGCAGTTAGGAGGTCGTTGGTGACTTTGGTGAGGGCAGTTTCAGTTGAGTGTAGGGGACGGAAGCCAGATTGCAGGGGGTCAAGTAGGGAATTGGAGGACAGGAAGAGGGAGAGGCGGTTGAAGACTAGTTTTTCTAAGAGCTTTGATGTGAAGGGAAGCAGGGATACAGGGCGGTAGTTGGATGGAGAGTTGGGATCTAGGGATGGTTTCTTTAGTAAAGGGGTAACTAGCGCGTGTTTGAAGGCGGATGGAAAGGAGCCAGTGGAGAGAGATAGGTTGAAGATGTGTGTGAGAGCAGGGGTGAGGGAGGAGGAGAGGGGAGGAATTAGATGTGAGGGAATGGGGTCGAGCGGGCACATGGTGAGATGTGAGGAGGACAATAAGGAATTGACTTCCTCCTCAGTGGCTGGGAGGAAGCGGCAGAGGGTGGCAGAGGGGACCTGTGGGAGTGGAGGTGGCAGATAACTATCTTGTGTTGGGATGTTGCTTCTGATAGTTAGAGTTTTACTGAGGAAGTAGTCTGCCAGGTCTTGAGCGCTGAAGGCAGCTGTGGGGGGAGGTGCAGGTGGGTAGAGGAGGGTGTTGAAGGTGGACCAG
The DNA here is from genome assembly GCA_009667805.1 of Leptobrachium leishanense. Classification (NCBI taxonomy): domain Eukaryota; kingdom Metazoa; phylum Chordata; class Amphibia; order Anura; family Megophryidae; genus Leptobrachium; species Leptobrachium leishanense. The sequence goes on from CM019064.1 coordinate 48,604,586, forward strand.
AGCCGTTTAGGGTTGGAGGACAGCGAAGATATAAGAGATGAGAAGAAGGATTGTTTGGCCAAGTGGAGGGCAGAGGTGTATGACTGGAGAATAAACTTGAAGTGAACAAAATCAGCTTCAGAGCGGGATTTCCTCCAGGGACGCTCTGCAGTGCAGGAGCATCTTTGCAGGTAGCGAGTCTGGAGGGTGTGCCAGGGCTGAAGCTGGCGGCGTGGGGCCTTACAGAGTCGAAGAGGAGCAAGAGTGTCTAGAGCAGAGATAAGCGTAGTGTTGTAGTGATTAGTGGCAGCATCAGGGCAGGTGAAGGATGAGGTATGAGGGAGGTGGTGAAGTAGGTTGGAGAATTGATGGGGATCCACAGCATGTAGATTTCTGCGAGTGTGTGTGCGGGGTGGGGGAGCAGGGTGTTTAGGAAGTCCAGATAGGTTGAAAGAGAGAAGGTGGTGGTCAGAGATGGGGAAAGGGCGACAGTTGAATTCAGAAATGGAGCAGAGGTTGGAAAAGACAAGGTCAATAGCGTGACCATCGCGGTGGGTAGGGAGGAGGGAGGATTGTGTGAGTCCAAGGGAGGACGTGAGTGAAAGAAGTTTGGAGGCAGCAGGGGCAGAAGGATCATCAATGGGAATGTTGAAGTCCCCGAGAACTAGGCATGGAAGATTAGAAGACAGGAAGTGAGAAAGCCAGGTAGCAAAGTGGTCAAAGAACTGGGAGGTTGGTCCCGGTGGGCGGTAGATGACTGCCACCCTGAGGGCCAGAGGAGAGAACAGGCGGATGCAGTGTGTCTCGAAGGAGGAGAAGGAGAGGATGGGGGTGGAGGGAGATGCTGGTAGGTGCAGGTGGGAGAGAGCAGGATTCCGACCCCGCCACCATTTCTCTCACCCGGTCTGGGGATATGGCTCAAGTGTAGACCGCCATGTGAGAGAGCAGCAACGGAGGCCATGTCAGAGGGAGTTAGCCAGGTTTCAGTTAAAGCTAGGAGGTTGAAGGAGTTTGATTGGAAGAGGTCATGGACGGCTGTGAGTTTGTTGCACATAGAGCGAGCGTTCCAGAGGGCGCAGGAGAAAAATAGGACAGGCGCTGAGGGATTATGGGAATGAGGTTGCTGGGCTTGCAGGGAGGTGATTTATGTGGGATGGAGATAGGATGAGAGGGAAGTATTGGATGTGTTGTGGGGCCAGGGTTAGGGGATATGTCACCTGAATAGAGTAACAGCAGGAGGGTGAGAAAGAGAAGGTGGGAATGGGATTTGTGGGAGTGGGAGTGATTGGCAGCACGAGAGATAGAGGGAGACCATGTTCTGAGGAAACAAAGGAGCTCATGCGAGGCCATCATGTGGGACGAGAGGAGGGAGGGAGAGATGCAGATAGTGTAGGGATCGGTGGTAGAGGGGCAGGAGTTCCATTTAAGGAGAAAGGTAGAAGTAAAGAGCAGAGAGCAGTGTGAGAGAAAGCATGATATAGACGTGTGTTTAGCCGGAGTAAAAAGTGGGCCTTGCAGTTCCTTCAACTCCAGGAAATCAACTCTGAACGTCCACTTAGGATGCCACTTGGGAAGGTCACTGGAGCCAGTCTTAGCTGTTATATAGGGCAGACTGATTGCATTCAGGCAGTTAAAAGGTAAACACCTGATGCTGGATGGGCTGTGTCAATAGGGCAGGAGATTCACATGCTAATTAGCAAAGCAAATGGTGGAGAAAGACAAAAATAAATAAAAAAATAAAAAAAAAGACCAAGGTAACGTTACAATGTGGGTGCCTGCGAATACTGGGTGATAAAGTCTTACCAGCAAAAGTATGCAGGGGATCAGTTGAGATGTGGGTGTCTGTGGATAATGGGTGATAAAGTCTTACCAGCAAAAGTATGCAGGGGATCAGTTGAGATGTGGGTGTCTGTGGATAATGGGTGATAAAGTCTTACCAGCAAAAGTATCCAGGGGATCAGTTGAGATGTGGGTGTCTGTGGATAATGGGGATCAGTTGAGATGTGGGTCTGTGGATAATGGGTGATAAAGTCTTACCTGTGGAGTGCAAACTGTTTTCCTAATTTATTCACTTCACTCTGGGTGTCGGCTTTTTCCGGCGGCTTCGCTGCGGGTGATCGGCTCCTGCTTGGGTTTTTCTGTGGTTTTCGGCAGGTTAATCAAGATGTTTTTGAGGGTTTTCGGCGTGCATTCGCTGGGTTTTGCGGTTAGTTTTCGTCAGGTTTGCGGCAGCTTTTCCCTGCAATTCGGGGACCCTGTGGTGCTTGCTGAATACACCGCAGGGTCACCGAAATGGGATCGGCAAAAGGAACCGAATTGAAGAGAACGAAAAGTCATCGAACGTGCGGTGACTTTTCAAATCTCTTTGAATAACCCTGTATGTGTATAAAAACAGAAACTGGTAGATTCTTATCATCTTTCAAAGTTTCTAAATAATATTTTCAGGTCAGCCAATGGTGACAAGACCGCAGCGTGAGATAAACCTCAACAGAATGCTAAATTAAGGGGAACGTCTCATATCTTAAAATATAATCTGTATGTCGGTCAGAAATGTAAATTGTAAGAAGAATATCCTGGCGATGTAAAACAGTATCATTCACTTCCCTTCCAGCTCATCTGTACACGAGCTACTTTGTCTTTGCAAAAGCACATGCAACACGAAATGTGCACCAACTGCAGCACAGGCAGGGGAAGTGTCAGCCAATCCAAGGGGCGTGAGGGCGCGAGCCCAGGGGTGCAGTGACACGCCGGAGGCAACAGATATGGCAATAAGCAGGTTTATTATGGGTAACACGATACAGATGAGGGGCAAGGCTGGAATAAGGCATGCGCGCCTCTCACGTAAGCCAGCCAATCGGCAGGCTTCCTCCCGGCTCCCTCTGAGGATTAGTGTTGCGCGCAAGAGGATGCGCGCAACACTAACCCTCAGCCGCTGCCGCCAGCTACTGCGGCGAGTTGGAGTCTCCTACTCGGCAATAGTCGGCAGAAGCGGGAAATCTGAATCCCGCTCTGCTGACTGACAGCTGGGAGGGTGGAGTAAAGTCCTCCGCCTCTCTCAGCTGTTTTCAGCTTTTTCAGCAAACTGCTGAGCGGAGGGAGGGGGGACAGAGGGCGGCATACTCCGGGCATCATGACCACCTAAAAAAGCTTAGGTGGTCATGTTGCCTAGAGTATCCCTTTAACTTGCGTGAGCATTAACGTTTGCTGCGGTGTTCACCGCATATTTGTAACGATTCCCCAGGACAGACCTGGTAGGATCCCTGGTAACAGACCTCTAACCCTCCGATCCTTAGGATGGTCGGGACTCGGGACCACTAAACCTAACCTCTAGCAGCCACACAGGCCAGGGAGACAGCAACAGCAATATGCACCACAGACTGAGATCAATATATGTTTGTACTGCGCTATAGTGTATGGCAGGATGGAAGCGCACCAGCAGTAACAAGCAGGGGAATATACCAGACAGGGGCACAGAGCGAGAGTAGTTGTTATAACAAAACCAGGTCAGCAACGTTTAGGCACTTGTACTGCGCTACTATATGTGGCAGGATCTGTAGCACACACCAACAGTAACAAACAGCAGATATACCAGACAGGGGCACAGAGTGAGAGTAGTCGTTATAACAAAACCGGGTCAACAACATTTAGGCACTAGTACTGCGCTACTGTATATGGTGAGAACAGGAGGCAAACAGAACAGGCAGGGAGTACACAGAGAGAATAGTCAAATGGCAGGCAAAGTCGGCAACAGATCGGGTCCTCAGAATAAGCAGGGTCAGTAACAAGTATACAAACTGATTTGGCAAGCTAGCGATGCGGGAATGAAACTCCAGGGCAAGGCAAGGTGTACAGTGCGCGCTCCTGATTTAAAGGTCCCGGCGGCTCACTCACAGCTACGCCGGGGCCCGCCCGATCGCCACCCGGGGCCCTGGATGTCACAATATTACAATCCATACGCAAACGGTTTAAGTAACCAAATTTGTAAGAAGAATAATTAATGCAGCATATGAATCCTCACACTGCCGGGCAGCACCTCTACAGTCTGACGCTAGCTAAAACCGTCGCGCTGTGTGGAGCTTCTGCAGGGATCAAGTCCTAAAAAAAGAAGTGTGGGAACTCACCAGGATTTCTGTCTCCCAATAAGCAATTATCACGTCGCACGTAACACAAACACACGCTCAGCTCTGATAAATTTATGTATGTATGTCAATAAGAAAGAAGATTGTACAACAAATGCTTATGCCAGCTATTGAATACGGAGATGTAGTGTATGCAGCCACCCCTCAAACACACCTTCATAAACTTACTACATTGTATAACTCCTTCTGCCGCTTTGTGCTACAATGTAAGTACATGACCCACCATTGTGACATGTTAAAAGAGCTAAACTGGCCGACGCATCTTTCACCTTTCAAACCTGGTGTTTAAGAGCTTTTCTGGGAAGCTGCCACCATACCTGAATAGACTGCTTCCCTCAGCAGTTCCCTCATCCTATAACCTCCGATCCAGGACCTGCACCTTACTTGCAATACCACAATACAAAAAGAAAGTGGCTCAATCCTCGTTTTCCTACTGAGCACCGCAAATATGGAATAACCTCCCAGACACCAACAAATCTTCCCCAGTCTAAAGTCCCTTAAGAGATCTCTATTAATATACCTCAATAAGAAATGCACCTGTAAACATGTAACATAGTGGCATATTTATTTTCTGGGTTAATCTGTATATTTGTGTTTTGTTTTTAATATCTTGCATTTTATTACTTTGAATTGTTACAGTTGGTACAGAAATGTAATGTTCTTGAACCCAGTACTTACTTGAAAATGAAAGAAATCTCAATGTATCCTTCCTGGTAAAATACTTTATAAATAAATATGTGAAATATAGCAAAAATATATGATAAATCCTATATTTATTGTGACTTAATAGAGAAATATGTGATTGAACACCTGACTACAAGCTTTATAGAGTATGGGACCAAAGGGAACTCCGTTCCCTCTGTAAAATTAGTGCAGGAACTCCGTTCCCACGCGTTCCCCCTCGACTTGACCCCTGAGCTTCTGAGAAGATACGCTATTAGTGTAGCGAGGAAGCTGGCTGCACATTTTGCATCACTCCCTCTACACTAAAAGCGTATCTTCTAAGAAGCTGCACACAGCGCGCCAGTGTATGTACTGTAGCTTCTAACAGCATGGGAGACGGGAAGCTGCGCTTGTTGGTGGATCCAGGAATCAGGAGAGTATTAGAAAGAAAAATAAAAGTTTTATTTTATGTTCCCGGGGACATTTAAAAATGACCTTGGATTTTATTTATTTTTTAAAATGTGTCGCCTTACCTTAGCCCGGTGGTCAGTGGGGGTTCTGCCGTGGCCGCAGGTGCAGTGGCTCCCACCCTGCGCCGCCTTTCTGCCACATGAACCCGGCCGACCAGCCCACACAGTCGCAGCTCTGTTATCTGGCAGCCGCATGCTCCTCAAGGGATCCTTGGGAGGCCCCGGCAGGCAGCCCTTTAGAGTGCCTGTTTAGAGGGCCTCGTCTGCCTGATGTTTTAGCAACAAGATTGTTTTATCCCATAGGATTCAATGTTAAAAATATTCCCGTTTTAATTCAATATCTAATAAACCGTTGCTTATAACATTCTGCAGTAACGAGTCTCTTTATTTCTAGATTTTTTAAGCATTTTTTAAAAAAAAATTTTTAGAACTTTTGGCGAACATCGCAAAAAGTTCGACGTTCGCCGAACTGTCGAACGGCCGATGTTCGATTCGAACTTCGAACAGATTCGAACCGCCAGCCCATCCCTAATTAGGTGCACCTGAGTCTGTAGTAAAGCAGGAGAAACCAGTTCACAGTAGGGCAGCACCTTTCATGCACTGCTCAGGTCAATTCAGGGTGCAGCAGCGCCAGATTTGCCTTTTTTGCGGCTGTGACAGGAAGGCAAGGGGGACAGTGCCCCAAGGTACACTAGAATGCAGGATTAGTAGCCATTCTTCTGCTGTGTGAGCTGTGAGGTGCACTGAGCTCTCTATACACTTAACATTGCAGCATAGAGACGTACATGGGTTTATCCCACTTATTAGTGAGTGAGGTAATAGCATTACCATCAAATATATATATTCTTACAAATATATAACACAAAGGTATAAAAGGTAAAGTCTTCAATGTTTTGGTTGTGGTTGCCTGAATAAAGACCCTCATTATTATTATTTTTAATGTTATTTTATCCCGGGCCAGTATCTTACTGTGGATGCGGGCCCCGACATTACACTCGATTTTAGAACAGTGTTTTTACTCACCTATAGAATGGAAAAATCTGAGATATTCCGTTCTGCTCACCTATATAAAATGCTGACCTATATAAAGGGAGACATGCCCTGTCAAAAGGGAAAAAACAGTTTTGCCCAAGACATGTGCACTTTAATCCAGTCCTGGTACAGATAGGGAGTGGGAAGGGATCATGACCAAGTGACTACGGGAGGCTACCACTAGGGGGTGCTGTAATCTGTAAATAAAAAATAATAATTACAATTTACAATCATTTAGACCCCTATCTCTGGAACCTACAGGCTAGAGATAAATGTAAGGTATCAATGGAAAGTCCTGAGTGTGGCCTTTCTAATGGACCCACATGCAGGTGTATGTACAACTAAAATAATAAAAAAAAATGTAAAAAAGGTTTTTTAATCTAACGCAGCACTATTGTTCACTTTTCATTTATAAAGTGAAAATTGATGCTGCAGCTAACCTAGTTTGCGAAGCGTATGAACCACAAATTGGACACTGACTCTATGTACACAAGTTCCATAGCACCTGCGCAGTGCAATGGATCGGAGCAGCGCGCATGCGCAGATCCGATCTATCAGCGGCCTCTGAGACTGCTCCCTATCGCGCTTCGTCTCAGAGAGGGTAACGTGGCACGCTCTCTGTGTGCTGACGTAACTAGTGACTGATCTGGGGGCTGGCAGGCAGGAAATTCAAAATCCCAACTGCTGGTGATGATGGGTGGTATGGAGGAAACACTGGGTGGGGGGAAGGGGGGCACTCCTCATATCGTGGCCACTTTTAATCAATAAAGTGATCAGAATGAGTATAGAGTGACCCTTTATTGGCCATTCAGATTAGTTGAAAACCTGTCAGCGAGCATGTTTTCTGCAGAAAGTTCATATCATTTTTAAACACAATCGCAATGGCTCCAAAGCCGTCATATTGTTGCGGTATAGTCCAATGTAAGGGATATGAAAGGCTTGTATTGTTTTTTTGTCCCATATCCTTATTTCCATATATACACTATGGTGGTGCGGCATGCTAATCGACTGTGAAAAGATAAAAAGGAATTGTATATTCAGATGAAAAAGAGAGGAAATCGATGAATTATGTATTTTGTTTCTCATTTTTTTCTCGTTGACAGATGTTCAAGAGCTTGAAAATACATCATCTGTGTCCCTGACAGTGACTGCCGACATTCCTGCAAGTAAATGTGAATTAAATGACTGTCCAAGGGACTCGGGCTGTTATACTTCTTTAGAAAACTCAGAAAGCAGCAAAGAAGAGATGGAAGCTGACATTTTGTGTGAAAGCGTGAAAAAAATCACCTTTACGGAATCGGCCTAACCCTGGAGGATTGTGATCCCACGCATCGCTGAACGGACGTGTCTACGTGAATAACCCCTGTACAAACCCTTTGTGACTGTAATATAACGCTGTTCAATATGTGCTAGTGATACAATTTCATGACAGAGGAATACAATTCAGGGGCCAGTTTTTTTTGTAGAAAGAAATCCCGGTTGATGCACTTTCTATACACAGAGTATCTCCCTGCAAACAGTGTAATGGACACGCAGTGCAATGCTCTATTTAAAGCAGGGATACTCTGGGGTTAAAATGGGCGGAAAGAAACGGAACGGTTAATCCTTAAACTATCCTAAAATCCTCTGAATCCCCCTCTTGCTTTATCCCTTTAGACCAGTGTTTCCCAAACCTGTCCTCAGGTCCCCTAACAGGCCAGGTTTGCAGGATATGTGAAGCACAGCACAGGTGATATGATTTGCTGCTCAGTGATTGCAGGATTCAGTCTGCATTTCCCCAAGGTGATCCTTAAGGCCCCGTTCACACTCTGTGATTTGAAAGTCGCGCGACTTTCCGCGCGATTTTCATATTTGCGACATGGTGCGATAATGTCGCGCGACATCACTGTTTTGTGCGATTTTTGCAAAGCACCACCAATACAAATCCCAAAATCGCAGATAGCAAATCGCAAAAAAAGGGTCATGTACCAGCGACATGCTTCTGCGACGCGCGACATCGCGCGGCAAGATTTGAACAGCTCCATTGAAATGCATTGGAGAAGCTACATAGTGCGACATCGTGCGGATTTTGCTGCGACGTCGCGGCAAAATCCGCGCGATAAATCGCACAGTGTGAACGGGCCTAAAACCTGGCCTGTTAGTCTGCGGCACATAAGCGTTTTTCAGAGTGGAAGGAACGTCCGTGAGAGTGGACGTTCCTTCCACTCTGCCGCCTCGCTGAGCGCAGTTAGTGCGCTACAAAGCTCGATTGTCCTATAGAGGGTCATGATTTGCAGCCCCGTCAGCGTACGTCGTAGCTTTTTTTATGGGGAGGCTGAAATCACATCTGGTGGTAGCGCGCGCAATTTGTGCGCACGCTACCCTGTCTGGCCCTCAGATCCAGCCTGTCAAAAGCTGCGACAGACGCAATGACATGCGGTCACACGGACGCACTCAGTGCACTCACGTGACGTCATTCTTAGTGGGTCCAGAGGACAGGTTTGGGAAACATTGCTTTAGACAAATGTTTATTTATTAAATACTGTACATATTTGCCAAAATCGGATATAACATCATATCTTGGAGCTAAATTGATATTATTTTACCCAAGTCAGGCATTATTTAAAATATATAGATACGATTTTCTTAGGTTTCCATCATATGTTACCTTATTACATCACCAGAAATATATTATATGCATTTCAAGTATCGTAATGATAATTAGCATTGTATTTAAACATTGCTGTCATATTTTGAGTGTGGGGTGGCGGGTTAGGTGCAACGTCTCAACGGTCGATTGAGGAGCAGAAATCTCGGAGGGTCCCCACACTTAAGGCTCTATTAACTTCTTTGCGCAAAAGCGCACGCGCAGTGCTATTTTTTTTGCGCGCAGCGTTAAGCGTTAACGCGTGAAAAATAACAGTGGTATTACAATCCATGTGCATTTTTTCATCCGTCAAAAAATAACGTGCGCAAAAAAGACGCGCAAAAACGCGCTCGCATTAAAACGTTGCGCACAGAAATCGGTGTGCGGACTGTTTTTTAACGCGATTCAGCCAATCAGAATTAAGAATTACAATTGTCTCCCGTTCAGTTTTTGCGCCTGTCAAAATCAATCTGAGTATATATGCTGCAGCAATAATAAAAACCCGCACAACCTCTATATTTTATTGTTTGGGTATGTGTAGAATGTGTAACTATACTGTACTGTATTTTTTTTTTCGTGCTAGTGTATTTGGTTTCGGCCAGAACGTTCAGATTTGCCATTAACACCAGCTTTTCAAAGACGTTAAAATTATGCGCGCAAACATTGTGCGTTAAAAACTGCGCATAGATTGTGCGCTGGTACGCGGATGGTATTACAAACGCATTTGCGCTCACAATGTTAAGTATAGGACGCGCAACGTACATTACGCTCGCAAAGGGTTCGCGCAGGTTCACCAGTGGTAGACATCAACGCGCATTTTTTCGCCGACATTGTAATACGACGTTCTGCGCAAAGGGTTTTTACCCTCACATTAATGCGTCTTTGCGCACATGTTAACGTTTGCACGAAGAAGTTAATAGAGCCCCATTTTTTAGGACTTGAACCCTGACCAAACCCAATCAGAAAGTGTCTCCCGAACAGCAAAAACGGCTTTCAACTTTTTCTCAGCTTTTTTTATTTTTACCCATCTAGGGGCCCGATTCCAGACTCGACATTAAGCCAACATCTGGAAAGAGGACTAAAAATTACCCCAGATGTTAGCTTAAAATTGTTCTGAGCTATTACAACCGAGGCGCAAGCCCTACTGCTGCTGCTTACGCCGTGGCGGTTACTTGAGTTTACGGTAAATTTGCACTTCACTAGAGGAGAACGAGCTTTTCAACCTGTTCCATGGTGGCTCATCCTCCTCTAAACGAGACGGTATTCAGTGACAATACCGACTCTGAAACCCTGATAATAAGTGGATTCGCTTTTTCCAAATCATTTAATTCCTCTATTTAACCCCCCAAAAAATCCCGTAATCCCCTGAGATCCCGCAGTGCAGAGGACGGCGTGATCTGCCACTTCTGGCTGCAAGCAACGTGAGAATCGGAACAAATAGTTCCCATGTCCCTCGGCGGCCCATGGGCATTCGTGCTCGATCAGGGCTGAATGGAGTTCGATGGACTCAGGAGCTGATACTTGCGGCAGTGCTGTGTGCAGCTGCTAGTATCAAACTTCGGCTTAGAATAATTCCGTGCCCAGACGCACATAGCGAGACTGGGTTGGAATAGCATCAGTCATAGCGAGATGCTAAGGGAAATTCGCTCGTGCAGATTCTCTCCCTTATCTTCTTCCTGTTTGCGGCTCGGTTATGTCCAAGATCAAACGAGTATTTGGTTCTCAAGTGTTTTAGACATGTGCACGGTGGTATTTTTCGATTCGGATCATTCCTTTCGTTTCAGATCCTTTTGATTCGTTCTTTCAGACCAATTCGAAATTTCAGATCAATTCGTTTCCCTTTTATATCATTTTATAATGATTAAAAAACAAAACGTAACTGTAAAAGAAAAAAAGATACAGTGGACCTTGTGAGACCCCCAATTAACCCTTTGCTTGGGACATACTCTGTGCCCTGTGAGATGTCCAATGCCTATTAACCCATTGCTTTCTCTTGAATTGCATAGATTTTTTTTCCTGTTCCGGTTCATTTCGGATCGATTCGGATCATTTCGATTCGTTCTTTCGGAACCGATTCGGCATTTCGGACAGCCACGTATCGTTTTCGGAAATGCTTCTGAAAACGAAACGAACGGTGGATTTTTGTAAGAATTCGAATTCAGACGAAACGAAACACACATGTCTAAAGTGTTTGATAACTGAACAGGTTTTGTAAGCTCGTACGTCACTAATGCCATCTTATGAATGCTAAACCGATGACCTTCCTGACATTCAAAGTACATTCCAATGGTTATCCTATGCCGAACAGCAGATTAAGAGCATTATTTTATCTTCTATTGTCTCCAGTAATGTTACACAACTTTAGATAGGATAACATTACCACTGCTTGACACGTGTGTATCATTTAAACATGGTCTCTGCTGTTTTGGCTCATTCTAACATTGAGTTAAAATAGAACAAGTCTTGTTTTTATGTTGTAGCAAAATATTGTGTTCATGGATGTAAATATTTCTCTATATTTGTGTATAGTGTATAAATTATGTCTTATATAGGTTATGCACATGAACATATTAACCTTTAAAATACCCAAAGCGTGTATTTTTCACTTCCTGCATTCACAAGCTGTGTGGAAACTCTATAGGACTTGTATGAATAATAAAAAAGAGTAGCACAAAAACCACAAACCCATCCGTTACATTTGTGTTTCTGTTTCTTGAAAGCATAAGACTTTGTATCTAATAAAGCAACCTTGGCCATCCAGATACTTTGGAACTACATTTCCCGTGATGCTTGGTCAACCTATTGACTGGAAAAGCATCATGGGAAATGCAGTTCCAAAACATCTGGAGGGCCAAGGTTGCTGACCCCTGGTCTAAAATGTCCATGCATATTGGGCTTTTATTTATACTTGAAATTTATTAAAAAGGACTCTTTTTTGTTTTTCTGACCCAAAGATCAGGAGGGATGTTTTTGCAGCTGCTAATTGGTAGCCTTCAGAGAGGTGGTAAGTCTTCTGCTTTGAAGAGCTGTAGCAAGAGACGGGACAGGTAGGAAAGGGCAGCAGATGGCAAAAGACCTGTCACCAGTTAACCTCTTCACTACCATGATAAGGTGATCTCAATCTTCATAAGCACCTGCTGGTGCCACGCAAGCGAGTATACTTAATGTGACCTAATTCTGGAGCCTGTGCACCCAAGGTTTTTACTCCTTGGGCATGACAGCCGAGGTGCTAAGAAAGTTTGGTCGGCTTGAAGTTCCGTTTCGTCTTAGCTTTGGCTCGGTTTTCCAATGAAATGTTACAGAGATGTAGTAGCACCTTTTGGCCACCAGATGGCAACATATGAATGTCAAATAGTGCATGCAATTTGAAAATGTGCTTTTGAGATTTCCAAGCGCTTTTACACTATATGGCTGCCGTACAGTGATTTTCCATAAAGCCACTGTTTACTGACATCAGTTTTATGTAAAATCACTTGGTAGTGAAGGGGTTAAATACGCTTGCTGTTACTGTATATATTATTCTAGATTCATGGCATATTTTGACATGCACGGAGCTTTGTGAGTAGATTTTCTTTTTGGACAGGTCTTTTGATGTATTTAAAAACGTCCGTATGAAAAAGAAACCAGGAAAATAAACTGAAAGCATTGATTTATGACAAGTTGTTCTGTAAAATGTTTAGGATCGAGGGGTTCTGTTAAAAAATGTTAATACATATCAATGTCAATATGTACTGGATTTCTTTAATTGTAGGTTTGATGAGTATCATTGGTGTCACATAGCACGTTAGCAACGTCCTTGCATATCAGTTCAGTAGGCTAAACAATTTGCATTCCTGTCTGTACATAGTTTGTTTTTTTAAGTTAAATTCCTGTAATTCACAATAAAATGTGGATGTGGTTTCCATAGTAGTGGATCTGTTATGAGCAATAACTGGAATAGTAGGGATGTGCGCTTCGGGTTTCGGAATTTCGGAATTTTCACGAAATTTCCCGATTCGTGTTTTCGGATGCAGTCGAATTTCCGAAAATTTTTAGATCCGAAAATGGCAGATCCGAAAAGTTTTCCGAGCCGAAACAAAATATTTTCGGAATTTTCGAATGGACTTGAAATGTGTCAAATCGAAATTTATTGCTTTGAAACGAGGAGAACAGACGTTCCGAAAAAACGAAAATTTCCGAAGTTACGAAAAGTCGATACAAAAAACGAGCAAAGTGACACGAAAATACAAAAAACGGTCGATATTCCGAAAACATGTATAATTCCGAAAAACGAAAATTTCCGAAATTACGAAAAGTCAATACAAAAACGAGCAAAGTGACACGAAAATACGAAAAATGGTCGATATTCCGAAAAAAATATGTACACGAAAAACGAGTCGAGCCGAACCGAATCGAATCAGAAATCGGTCGAAACGAGCCGAATCGAAAAGTTTGAAAATCCGAAAAATCGAACCGAATCGAACCGAAAAAAAAATCGGTGCACAAGCCTATGGAATAGCATAAAGAATGACAAAGTGGCGAGTGAGATCTATTTTATCAAACCAACAGAATGTCGATTTTATTTATTTTTATTTTTAACAGCTGTACCTTAAATTGTCCTTGTACCGCTCCATTTAAAGCATTTATATAGCACCAACAGATTCTGCAGCGCTTTACAATGGTGGAGCACAAACCTAATACGTGAGAAAGAGACGCCCCTGCCCGTAGGATGATTGTCCTGTTAATTCAGCCCTTTATACTCAGCCAAACATCCCGTGAGTTTACAATCTTAAAGAGAGCAGCAGTATATAGTTATTGATATGAACTGATCACCCAAGAGCCTCGTTACACGCTGAGTCTTACATTTACCTGGGGTGACTGAAAAATATTTGCTTTTTAGCAGATTTTTTTTATTAATCTGATGAATATATTGCATTCTTTTAAGAGAATCCTAAGTCTTACTTCTAATATTTTTACGTCTTGCCAAGAAACGTGGATGTTTATTGAAATTAATGTGCAAAGTTCTACAAGTCTGGAGTCATCTGACTGCCATTTTTATACCTACGAATGATTGTAGCACTCTGTCAGGATTATCCAGAGAGCACCGAACGTCACCGACATTTCAGTGATCTCTCATTCGCCCCACTTTAGCAAGTTCGATTCGCCGACCCTCCTGTGAATTCAGCATACACCGCAGGGTCCCCAAAGTGCGCCGAATCAACCCGCTGAACGAATAGAAGAACAGACCGCCGACCAGCAGTCGGAAAAAGCCGCCAAGCCGCCGAACGGGGTATAAAAAAAAAAAAAAAAACGCAACTTTTGAAAGGAGTTTTCCAAAAAACTACTTCATGAAAATGCCTGGAAATAATATAGAAGGTCATATGAATAATAATAAAAAGGTCTGTTAAAGAATAAAAAAGAAACGCCATGTAAACAAAATCTGAAAATATTTTGCCAAAAATGCTTAAAAAATAAATAAGGAGACTTTTTGCAGCAAGTGAAAAGAATAAACGGTTCAATAAATATTTAATTCAAAAAAACGGGAATTTTTTTACACTGAAACATAGGGGATGCACCCATTTAAGGCCCGTGTCAGACGAACGCAGTGATCACGTCCGTGTTGCCGCACAGTTTAACATCCGTTACAGCATAGAATCATGAACAATAGAGACCCACACACGAAGTACGTGCACACCAAACTGCGCACGCACAACGCACGTGGAAAAAGCATCTGACTTGTTCCTCCTCCCTCCTGCACTGTGAGCTGGGAGGAGGGCGGGCCTGAACTTTCACCCCCCCAGCTACTTCAGAGGCAGGGAAGGAAATAAATCCATACACACAGGGAGAAAATGAGACAGCAGAGAGAGGGACAACAAAGAAAAGCACAGAGACACAGCGAGAAACCAAGAAACGGTAAAGAGAGAAAGACAGCGAGATAAAGCAGAGAAAGCACATAAATAGGTGCAGTGAGAGAGAGTGCATGCAAGAAACAGACAGCACAAGAGTGTGAGTGACTGTGTGAGGGACTTTGAGACGGAGTATGTATGTAAATCATAGCAACATGGTAACCATGACAACCAGGTAACCACGGTGACCATTGTAACCAGGTACCCCAGAAACCATAGTAGCCATGGCAACAAAGTAACCATGGCAACCATTGTAACCATGGCAACCATTTTAACCACAGCAACGTGGTAGCCATTGCGCCATAGTAACATGACAACCAGGTAACCATTGCAACCTTGGAAACACAGTGACCATGGTAACTATGGTAACCAGGTAACCACGGCAACATGGTAACCATGGCAACATGGGTACATGATAACCAGTTGACTTTGGTAACCATGGCAACAAGGTAACCACAGCAAACATGGTAACATGGCAATATAGTAACCAAGGCAACCATGGTAACCATTGCAACCTTGGAAACAGTGACCATGGTAACTATGTCAACATGGTTCCCATGGCAACCAGGTAACCATGGGTACATGATAACCAGTTGACTTTGGTAACCATGGCAACATAGTAACCATGGCAGCCAGGTAACCTCAGCAAACATGGTAACATGGCAATATAGTAACCAAGGCAACCATGACAACCATTGCAACCTTGGAAACACAGTGACCATGGCAACATGGTAACTATGTCAACATGGTTCCCATGGCAACCACAGCAACATGGTAACCATGGCAACATGGGTACATGAGAACCAGTTGACTTTGGTAACCATGGCAATATAGTAACATGTCAATCTTGGTAACCATGGCAACCAGGTAACCACAGCAAACATGGCAATATAGTAACCATGGCAACATAGTAACTATGGTAACAATGGCAACCACGGTTACCATGTCAACCAGGTAAAGGCAAAGAAAAGCTCAGAGACACAGCAAGAAACCAAGAAACGGTTAGGAGAGAAAGACAGCGAGATAAAGCAGAGAAAGCACATAAATAGGTGCAGTGAGAGAGAGCGCATGCAAGAGACAGACAGCACAAGAGTGTGAGAGTGAGTGCCTGTGTGAGGGACTTTGAGACGGAGTATGTATGTAAATCATAGCAACATGGTAACCATGACAACCAGGTAACCACGGTGGCCATTGTAACCAGGTACCCCAGAAACCATAGTAGCCATGGCAGCAAAGTAACCATGGCAACCATTGTAACCATTTTAACCATGGCAACATGGTAGCCATTGCGCCATAGTAACATGACAACCAGGTAACCATTGCAACCTTGGAAACACAGTAACCATGGTAACTATGTAACCAGGTAACCACGGCAACATGGGTACATGATAACCAGTTGACTTTGGTAACCATGGCAACATAGTAACCATGGCAACAAGGTAACCACAGCAAACATGGTAACATGGCAATATAGTAACCAAGGCAACCATGGTAACCATTGCAACCTTGGAAACAGTGACCATGGTAACTATGTCAACATGGTTCCCATGGCAACCAGGTAACCATGGGTACATGATAACCAGTTGACTTTGGTAACCATGGCAACATAGTAACCATGGCAACCAGGTAACCTCAGCAAACATGGCAATATAGTAACCAAGGCAACCATGACAACCATTGCAACCTTGAAAACACAGTGACCATGGCAACATGGTAACTATGTCAACATGGTTCCCATGGCAACCACAGCAACATGGTAACCATGGCAACATGGGTACAAGAGAACCAGTTGACTTTGGTAACCATGGCAACATAGTAACATGTCAACCTTGGTAACCATGGCAACCAGGTAACCACAGCAAACATGGCAATATAGTAACCATGGCAACATAGTAACTATGGTAACAATGGCAACCACGGTTACCATGTCAACCAGGTAACCATGGCAACCATTGTAACAACGGTAACCATGGCAACATGGTAAGATATAATAAAATATTTTGAAAAATGTGAGGGGTGTACTCACTTCTGTAAGATACTGTTTATATATATATATATATATATACAAAATTTTAAATTTATTTTATACTTAGGTGTGTGTTTTACTTCGGAGCTCTGTGATACACTCATACACGCCGCACATTACTGTGAGATTTATTGCTGTGCAGCTCTGTGATACACTCATACACAACACATATTACTGTGACTTTTATTGCTGTGGAGCTCTGTGATACGCTTATACGCACTGCACATTACTGTGAGGTTTATTGCTGTGGAGCTCTGTGAGATAAAAATAAGGCACATTAAAATAAAAATGGGATGGACTGAAGAGGTCATAGTGGACCTGGAAAAAATGGGACACTGATTGTCTGGAGTCAACATTGTGGACCTGGAGTGGACCAATGCATGTTGAAGGGACACGGGAGACAAAATATGTTTTTGCCTAGGGTGGGGGGCCCAACATGGTTCCTGCACCTGGGCCCTGAGGTTTCTAGTTACACCTCTGTGTATATAAATATATAGTAGAAGATTTGAACACACGCCGAAGTCTTCATAAAATATATAACCTTTATTTTAATCAATAAACAAACTCTGACGTTTCGTCTCATGCAAGAGCCTTTTTCAAGGAACACTTGTTACATGATCTTCATTATGTGTCTTACGTGCTTATATATAATTTAAAGCATAATAACCATCAGGTTACTCTTTATATAATATCTTTATCTTCATAAATTAATTTTCAGCCAATTAATGCACAGAGTTACATGATGGTTATTTAGTGCGGTTTGTGATTGTGGATACAATTTCATTAAAATAACAAAAAACACAATTTTGTTGTCACTCAGATAACAGTTTGCAGCTTTACCCGGGTAATCCTCAGAATTCAGTCAACTGCAACCTGCTGAAAACCCAAGAAAAGTGGAGAACCCAGAGGCATTTGGATACTTTGCAGATTACCCGGATAAAGTCCGAAATTTCATTTCACTTCGGACTTTTGCTAATGACGCCTGGGTAATGTCAGGATTACCCAGGTAATCCTAAAATTAACCGCACTTCAGACTTTAACCGTAACATATATATTTATATATATTTATTTTTATTTTTCCCAATTATAAATGGTTTTCAATTGCATTCTGAGACTTTTTGATATAGGGAGATCAAATGGTTCACGTTCCACGTTTCCATCCCTGTCCCCTGTATATGTGCTGATCCAGTTCAGCTCCTGATTCATGTTGCCATTCCTGGGTTCCAGCCCAGGGGTTAATCGTTTTGATCTCAGCTCACCTGTCTGTCATGTCCTGCTCCATTCCCTGCTTAAGAGCATTGTTCCCATAGTGCATTGCTCCACGATTTTCAGTCTTCCGGAGTCATTCTGAGTTTTGCCTTCATTTCTGCTTTCTGCTTCTATTTCCTGTTCTGTTTATATATTTTGTTCATAGATATTATTGGTTCTGTTTCCCTGTCTGTCTGTTACTCCTGTCACCGTGTTCCTTGTTTATTTCTGGATATTTCCTGTGTATTATTTCTCATCCTGTTTCTTGTGTGATTCAGTTTGTGGTTTTCCCTTGCTGTGTTTTTGTTTTCTGTTTATTATTTCATGCTGACATCCTGTATACCGATCTGGCTTGTTTGACTTCCCTAGAACCCTGGCTTTAGAACCCTGGCATCTGGCTTATGTACTCTCTCTGGCTTTCTGACTCCTGGTTTTCCTCATGACTATGAGTATGTATTGTCCCAGACTGTACTGATTCATTGGCTCCTGGTATCTGTATATTCTGAGACTTTACATGGCCCTGTGGTATTTTCTATTTAGATCCGGCCATCCTAAAGACCGGCCTATCAGTGTTAGGGTTTCTTTTGGTATTGCCATGCAGGAGTCTGTCTAACCCTGTTGTGTTCTTACCACCTGTTGTTGTCTGCAGTAGTATCTCCTGCACTTTGGGCTTTCTTCCTGAACAAGGGCTCCACCATCGCTTAAGCCTGGTGCCACCGTGGCAGGAGGACTCTGCTACAAGAGGTATTCCTGTTAACTTGAAGTTGTAATAAGAGTAAACTGCAGCATTATAAAGCAGCAGTAGCAATAAAGACCAACTTCAGCCTGTACTAGTCCATTAGGAGGAGAAATAACAGTGCAGGCAGCTTTGCTGTAGGATGGCGGCACTTTCATGACTACAAGTCAAGTAAAATTGTAGTAGGGATGTGCGTTTCGGGTTTCGGAATTTCGGGATTTTCACGAAAATTCCGATTCGTGTTTTCGGATGCGGCCAAATTTCCGAAAATTTTTAGATCCGAAAATGGCAGATCCGAAAAGTTTTCCGAGCCGAAACTAAATATTTTCGGAATTTTCGAATGGACTTGAAATGTGTCAAATCGAAATTTATTGCTTTGAAACGAGGAGAACAGACTTTCCGAAAAAACGAAAATTTCCGAACTTACGAAAAGTCGATACAAAAAACGAGCTAAGTGACACGAAAATATGAAAAACGGTCGAAATTCCGAAAACATGTACAATTCCGAAAAACGAAAATTTCCGAAATCACGAAAAGTCGATACAAAAAACGAGCTAAGTGACACGAAAATACGAAAAATGGTCGATATTCCGAAAAAAAAGAGTACACGAAAAACGAATCGAGCCGAACCGAATCGAAACAGAAATCGGTCGAAACGAGTCGAATCGAAAAGTTTAAAAATCCGAAAAATCGAACCGAATCGAACTGAAAAAAAAAATCGGTGCACAAGCCTAAATTCTATTATCTCATGAAAGTCATTACAAAAAAGGATAATACATAAAAGTGGCCACATATGACACAGGGTCACTATGATAGCGACATAGGTGGTTTTATCACGGATGTAATGCTGCACCCCCCCCCCAAAAAAGTGGCATGTATGAGCGTATCACAGAGCTCTACAGCAATAAAACTCACAGTAATGTGCGATGTGTATGAGCGTATCAGAGAGCTCCACAGTAATAAAACTCACAGTAATGTGTGATGTGTATGAGCGTATCACAGAGCTCCACAGCAATAAAACTCACAGTAATGTGCGGTGTGTATGAGCGTATCACAGAGCGTTTCGCTGCTACAGCAGCTTCATCAGTTGGTATAAAGAAAACTGATACCAACTGATGAAGCTGCTGTAGCAGCGAAATGCGTTTTGGTTATGCTTTTATGGTTTTATTAAATACTTTTTTACTTGACCTATGGAGAGTGAAGGATTCCTTTGCTGCTAAAGGGGGTTGGTGTATCCCAATATATACCAAAGTGCTTATACGGAGCCAGTGGGTCTGCACAGGCTCATCATCACGTGAGTTCTCCATATTGCAAATTTTTCTTAAACCTGTGGCCTGACAATATTATACCATGGTCTGTGTTCTTCTCTTCTCCATACGGTTGATGTGAGTGATCTCTGATATCACACAAAGACGGGACGGGGTCATCCCTGAAGGGCCCCACTACGTCTGTATTGAGCCTTGAGTTTATAGGCTCTACTATATGTGAGTGCATTCACCCCACAAATTCCTTCTAACTGTACAGACATACTACGCCATATATCTGTGTTTCTTTTTTTCATATGTACCCCAAATCTGTATTATTACGGTCTACGAGTCAGCACCCATACGGATATATACAGGGTAAATATAGTCACGGCAATAGCCCACAAGGTGTGCTTGCTGTGCTATTTGCCTTTACGGTTGTGGGGATTTGTATAGGCGCTTTTCTTCTTCTCTTTCCATACTTATCATATCTACCGTTGTTTCACACGGATGAGGGTTTCTCACACTTTATTGAGGAAAGGCTAAATATTAGTTCTGATTTGCTGAAAAACTGTAAAACAGATATAGTATGTGCACGCTGGAAAAATGTTTTTGTTTCATTTCCTTTTTAAGGGAAATAATTTCGGACAAAACGAAATGTGCTTTTCGACCATTTTGTTATATTGTTTAGTTTATTTATTTATTTATAAAGTATTTTACCAGGAAGGATACATTGAGATTTCTGTCAGATCATTTTGTTTTGTTTAGGACCGTTTCACTATATCGATTCGGATTGTTTTGTTATCATTTTGATTCAGATCATTTCAGAATTTTCAGATCGATTATGCTATTGATTTTTTTCCCCCAACAAATGTAAAATATAACAGTAACACGTGCTATTTTTCTGACACCTAAGGTGACTCCAAAATGAAGATGGTAAAATATATATATTTGAATATTAAAATCTGAGGTTCACTGTATATCTCATATATATATATATATATCGACATTTCATTTATGGTGGAGGTCAAAACGTGAGATTAAAAGCCTCCACATAACAAATAATAAAGTAATATAATTGTAGAAGACATACATCCCAGCAATTCAGAGCTCTGCTTTGGCCACAGAGTTGATGTGCTACACTCCCCATATGCAGCAAGGAACTCTGGGTAGGACATGCAAATGAGGTTTCCTATTTCTCCCCTTTTTGCATCCAGGGTCTGGAGAGAGAGAGAGAGATGGATAAATAGAGATACATAGATTGCGGTACAGGGAAGTAATTGCGGTAGTAGCTAAATGAATCACAAACAAAAATGCATTGCTTTGTTATGTATTGTTTCGCTATATTTCCATTTCGTTATGTTTTTAGTTTCATTATGTTTTTCATATCCTGCCACTTCATATTTCAGAATGTTCTGAAAATAACAAATTGGGAAAAATTCAGACAAATTAAAATCACTTTTGAAATTTGTTACTTAAAAGTATACAACATTTTCTTGGGCCTCACCTACACACACACAAGACTCTGATTTCATATTCTCCAACTTGTGAAAAACCACACGTAAACCTCTATTTCCTGAAGGCGACTTAGGCTAATGTCAGATGAACGCAGTCTGAGCGCACTCTGCGTGCGCGCACAACGGACAGATGTACTGACGGAAGATACTGTAGACACCACACAGTCTGTTTTTGTTGACGGACGAAGAAAAAAAAGTGGAATTATGGGAAACAAAATGAATATGAAAAATTATTGATAAAAATTTGAAATGAATATGAAAAGGCATTTTGTGCGTCAAGGTGCTGGATGTCGCAAATGCGCTGCTCCTGACATCTCCTCATCACTCACACAGAACACCCCGGGACGTGGCGCACTCTGCGCGTCCGTCTAGCGGTTTTACGTTCTTGCCTAACTTGCATCTGTTTGCCACGTGCGTTGTGCGTGCACAGTTCAGTGCTCACGCTCTTTGTGTGTGGGTCTCTATTGAAAATTAGGGATGTGCCGAACACCCCCGTGTTCGGTTCGCATTCGAACTCGAACAATTTAAAAAGTTTGAATTCGAACACGAACATGATTCGAACTCAATGCAAGTCAATGGGACTCGAACGGTCGAATTTTAGAGTGCCCTCCAAGAGGGCATATATGCAAGATATTGGCCATAAAAGGTGTATGGGGGTCCGGGTAGTGCCCTGGGGGACAGGAAACCAGGACAAAAAGTAAAAAAAAAAACGTTTTTTAAAGGGACAGTGAGTTTTCCATGACATAAAGGTTAAGAATAAAAACGAAAAATTCCTTCACATATCGTGCCTAGGAGGTCCCCATAACCTGCCCGTGAAGTGGCGGATTTGTAGGATGTATAGAAACATTTAAAAAGAAAAAAATGACATTTCGAATGACGGTAAATGGTTTTCCTTTAATCTATTCATAAACAACTGCTTGGGGCGACAGCCTGTATGAAAAGAGGAGGGCCCCTATTACATTCTTCACACAAATGCGCTCACGCAGCGCAATTTTTTTGCGCACCGCAAAATGCGTTATCGCGCATAAATTAACGTGGTATTACGATCCGAGCGCATTTTTTCAGCCTTCAAGTTTTGTCGTGCGCAAATCCGACGTGCAAAGCCGGGCGCAAATGAACGTTGCATGCAGGAATCGGTGGGCAATCAGAATTAAGAACCACCATTTTCTAGGTTTCGGTTGTTGCGCCTGTCAAAGTCAATCTGCGTATATGTGCTGCAACAAAAATGAAATTAAACAATTTATTAATTTTATTGTTTGGGTATGTGTAGAATGTGTAACTGTACTGTGCTTTTTTTTTTGTGCAGGTTCATTTAGTTTCGGCCAGAACGTTCAGATTGTAAATTAACACCAGGTTTTCCAAGACGTTACGATACTTAAGATCGTAATACCATCTGCTCGAACACGTTCGTGCAAACAATGGTAAGTATGGGATACGCACTTGCGCTCGCGCTGGGTTCGCGCGAACGTCGTAATACGAGGTTCCGTGCAAATGGTTTTGTCCTCGCGCAAAAGCGCATTTACGCGCACGCAAATGCGCTGCGCGAGGATTGTAATAGGGGCCGAGATTTTTTAGGACACGCAGAACAAGTTTAGTGATTTTTTATCTAAATTATGGTGCCTCTTATGCAGGCTTTGGATAAAAGTAACAATAGGTGCTTTAAAATTGGGCCTTTAGTGTCGGCAACAGTGCCTTCACAACGTCCGTAACCCCTCTGAGGTATTGTGGAAGAGTGCAGTGGTGGAGGTTTTGGGAATGCAGAAGAGATCCCCGATCTATTCAGTTACATCAGCATCAGGGGATTGATAGCTGCTGATCCAGGACTGATTCAATTTTATAAATGTCAGCCGGTCTACAGAGTCGGTGGACAGACGCACTCTTTAGTCTGTGACAAAACCTCCAGCGGCACTGAAGTAAGCCAATGGATCATCTGCTGTAAAGGTATCCAGGTCTGCGCTTGCCCCTAGGTAGTCCTGCACCATATGGTGAAGACGCTGGCAATGGGTGCCTACATTTGACGTCCCTGGGCGCCGTGGACTAAAAAAATTGGAAAAAGCATCAGTCAAGCGGCCCCCTTCACCGCTCTTCCTCTGATCAACCACAGCCTCAGAAGCACCTGTGTCAGCACTTGGTAACCTACCAGTGCCTGGAAAGGTGTTACACAAGTGTCGCTTTAGAGCGTCCTCAAATTGTTTCATCCTGTCCTCCCTCTGTGAGGGCAGGATGAGCTCTGCAATCTTACCCTTGTATCGTGGATCAAGAAGGCTTGCCAACCAGTAATGATCCCTCTCCTTGATAGCACGAATCCTGGGGTCCTTTAGCAGGCTTTGCAGGATAAGGGAGCCCATGCAGCGTAGGTTGGAGGTGGCATATAGAGGTGCCTCTAGTGCCACATCTATAATTCCCCGCACTAAAGGAATTGTGTCACTCATGCATGCACTGTCCCTGCACACCATCCTCGTTGCCTCCTCAAATGGTGACAGTACAGTGCATGCATCCTTGATCATCAGCCACTGGGGGGGGGGAACCAAGTTGACCTGAACCTGTCCTTGTGCCATACTCACACAGGTACTCATTGATGGCCTTCTGCTGCTTGTGCAGACGCTGCAGCATTGCCAATGTCAGGTTCCACCTGGTGGGCATGTCACAGATCAGACGGTTTGTGGGAAGGTGGAATTCTCTTTGAATTTCTGCCAGGCCAACAATTGCTGGAAATGAACGTCTGAGGCTAGGGTCAGAGTGGGGCAGTCGGAACGCGCGTGCAGACGCACTAAATCACGGCGGCAGTAGCAGCACATAACGGCCAATGACGGCCAATATACGCAGTACGTGCGTACAAAAGTGCGCCGACACCACGCAACCAGCAAATGAACGCATTTTTTCAGAACGTGAAACCGCTGCTACTGACGTACAAAGTGCGCGGCGGCCGCATGGCAGCGTGTGTGCGTGATTAGGAGACGTCAGACGCTGCTAGTGTGCGGCCTACATCACGTCCAAACTGCCAAAGTTTCCTGCAGTTCGTTGGAGTGTACCTGCGACCGTTGAACATGGCTGCTGGACCAGAGATGGACGTGGAGAGGCTGATAAGCGCTGTGGGGGAGCATCCAGGGATCTGGGATACGGCCTGCGAGCGTTATAAGGACAAGGGGAGGAAGGCGAGCGCATGGGTCGAGGTGTCCCGTCAGGTGTACCCGGAGTACGATACCTGGTCCGAGAAGGAGCAGCACATACAGAGTGAGTATAATATTATTTAATTCATAATCCCATAAATGTAAATCACAAAAATGATAATAAACAAACAAATGAAATCATTGATGTGAAACTCAAATGCTCCCCAGCTGCCAGGCACCTCACCTGCATCACTGATGAAATAATTAGATAGAGCATCGCGATACCTGTTGCTGTATCTATTCACAGCTATGATGTCATAGTTCACATCATCCTCAAGACCGACAACTGTGAGGGTATCGTCAAAATTAAAACCATCCCTGGCCCGCACATAATTATGTAGAATGCAACAGCATTTCACTATGTCCACACAGAAGTCCACATTCACATCCAGCGGTCTATGTAGAATCCTCCACTTGTTGGTCAGTATGCCAAAGCTACACTCCACATACCGTCTCGCCCGCGACAGCCTATAATTAAACACCCGCTTCTTCACAGTCAGGTGTGTCCCTGAGTAGGGCCGTAGGAGGTGTGTGGATAGGCCGAATGCTTCGTCACCCACGAAGGCATAGGGGACTGTCACGTCACTGCCAGGCAATGGTGCGGGTCTGGGGATGTTCAGGGTCCCACTCTCAATTTCATTCCACAGTGTGGAGTTCCTGAACAGTGTGGAGTCAGAGTCCTTGCCGTATGAACCGACATCCACATACACGAAACTATAGTTGGCATCTGACACCGCCAGTAGGCCAATAGAAAAGTAATGTTTATAATTCTGATACAGTGAGCCACTGTGCGGTGGCTTCACTATGCGGACATGTTTGCCATCCACGGCTCCCAGGCAGTTTGGAAAGTTGGCTCTCTCCCAGAATCCTGCTGCAATTTCCAGACATGCCGTATGTGTCGGTCTTGGCAAACATTGGTCCTTCATGGTTCCATATGGTTTGGCACACCTTGCGGACGATCTCACCAGCTGTTGATCTGCCAACGCGGAAGCTATAATGCAGATCCTTCAAACTGCACCCACTAGCGAGATACCTAGAAGACAAAACAAAACTGTTTGAATATGATCACATACCATGAACACAAGCTAATGTCACTCTCATCATGTTTTTCAGCACAAGAGGCGATGAACAAATGGCGCACAGTACGCGACAACTACATGCGCGTCCAGAAGAAGCAGGCCATGGCTGCGCGCTCTGGAGCTGGTGCGAAAAAGGTCCGGGGGTACATTTATGCAGAGCAGCTATCGTTCCTCCGCAGGACCCAGGAGCCGCGCAGGTCTGTCAGCAGCATGGACCAGCCATCGACCTCCGGCACCCAGGCACAACAAATGGTGCCAGGAGATTCAGCCAGCTGCCAGGAGGAGGAGAACCAGGGTGGTGCTGAGTCGCAGATGGAGGAGGATTTGGCGACACCACAGGTGGCAGGTACCGCGACAACGGTCAGCACCAGACCTGGCCAGAAGAGAAGGCACAGGCTGCAGACCTGGAGCAGGCCATGGTCATGTTCATGGAGGCACAGACCACCCATGCACACCAACGCTGCATGCTTGCGGACTCCGTCGACATGTCGTTCTCCAATGCATGTACGCTCCTCCTGAACAGGATGAGCGAGGCGGAGAAAATGGAGTATCGCCACAGATCTCTCGCGATATTGGAGGACATCCTTTCACGTCCCCATCACGCAGCCGCCTACCATGCTGTGCCACAATCCGCCAGTGGATCTTCCGTCTCCAGTGAGGTGCTGTCCACCCACCCAGCCATGCCCCCTGGAGCCAGGCCACACACGGAGTCGGGGTCCAGCTGTAGCCACACCACCGGCCCTCATGACCCAGATGCTCCGCGGTATCAGCAACTTTGATACATGACCTAAATATGTTTTATTATTTGTTTTTTATGTGTTATGTTTTGATTTTGTATATATACTGACCTTCAGTTTACGAGTTGTAATATATGTCCATAATATATTACAGTTTCTTTTCATATTATAGTATTATTTATCAACATTGTTGTCGGAGTCATTTATGATTATGTACGTGTGATGTGATGCCCGTGTGTGTGTGTGTGTGCATGTAACAGTGGGCATGTGACTACAGACATGATGCACTCATGTCAGGTGACTGGCAGCGATGTCATGTATACAGGTGTGTGACAGTACGTACCTCAAAGTGATGACCAGCATCTCCTCCGGTGGTATGGCGGGCCGCATGTTGGTGTCCCTCTTGGTCAGTGGCTCCCGTACCCGCGACAACAGTTCATCAAAGGAGGCGATGGACATCCGCAGGTAGTTGAAGAACTTCGCGGGGTCCCTCTCTCGCAGTGGCCTGTACAGCGTCACAAAGTGTCCATGCGTGGGTCTGGCAGCGTTGATTTCATGAACCCAGGTACGCCGCTTTCTCTTCCTCTTTAGGTACAGGTACCCCATCACACCAAACACAAAGACGTGTGCAGGATCCATCTTAGAAAAACGCCACCATCCCCGAAACGACTTTTTATAGCCCTTGCCCTTATTTTTTCATTTTTCAAGTGATTAGATTCATCTGATTTTTCTCTTTTTTCACCCCACCGTCATGGAATACGTCCAGAATTGAGCATCGTCCGACCACTCAAGCGCATTCCGTGAAAAAATGCGTGCGCACGCATCGACGTACATTTTGACGGTGGCTGCAGAAAATGCGCTCATCTGTCCCTAGCCTGAAGTGGCTGCAGACTTTTCTGGTCTGGCTGAGAAGCTCTGCCAGCCCTGGGTACCTGGTTAGAAAATGCTGTACCACCAGATTTAGGACGTGTGCTAGGCATGGTACATGCGTCAACTTACCCAGGTGTAGGGTGGAGAGAAGGTTGCTGCCGTTATCACAGACGACCATTTCCAGCTCAAGCTGGCGTGGTGTTAACCATCTCTGCGCCTGCCCCTGCAGAGCTGACAGAATTTCTGGCCCGGTGTGGCTCCTGTCCCCTAAACAAACCAGCTCAAGCACAGTATGGAATCTTTTTGCTTGAGCCATTGCATAGCCTCTGCCACGCGTCGGTTTAACTGCCACTTCGCCAGAGAGACATTGAAGGAGGAGGAGGAGGAAGAGGTGGTGGAGCAGACAGACCTCATATAAGCAGCTTTCTGGAGGCGTGGTGGATGAGCAAGCTCCAGCACAGAGCCCGTCCTGGATCCCTCCCAGCTGCAAGCAGAGTTACCCAGTATGCCGTGAAGGAAATGTAACGGCCCTGTCCATGCTTGCTGGACCACGTGTCTAAAGTAATGTGCACCTTGCTGCTGACTGCCTTTCCCAATGACTCCATAACATTGTCTTCCATGTGCTGGTATAGTGCTGGAATGGCCTTCCGTGAAAAGAAATGGCGTTTTGGAACCTGTCACTGTGGTAGAGCACATTCAGCAAATTCACGGAAGGAAGCAGAGTCCACCAGCTGGAAAGGTAGCAGCTGTAATGCGAGTAATTTTGCTAAGCTGGCATTTAGACGCTGTGCTTGGGAATGGTTGTGACTATATTTTTTCTTACGCTGCAGCAGCTGGGGCAACGTAATCTGACTGCGTAAA
This sequence comes from Leptobrachium leishanense, assembly GCA_009667805.1. Taxonomy (NCBI): domain Eukaryota; kingdom Metazoa; phylum Chordata; class Amphibia; order Anura; family Megophryidae; genus Leptobrachium; species Leptobrachium leishanense. The sequence continues at coordinate 48,632,868 of CM019064.1, forward strand.
TCTTTAGCTGACGGTCTGCTGCACATTTCTTAATGGACTCCCAGACAGCAGACTTCCTGTACATGTGCTTTGAGACAACAACGCTCTGCACCTGAGCAGCTCTGACTTCTGATGCCTTGGACTGGCTACGGTTGCTCATAGAGGACATTGTGCCTCATTTTTGTTGTGCCTCCTCCTCATTGACTCCTCTGTTCGATCAGGCACCCAGGTGGAGTCAGAGACATCATCATCATCATCACCCCCTATCTCCTCGTCACTGGAGCCAACCTGGCAGTATGCTGCAGCTGCTGGGGGAACATGAGTGCCAGTTCTTTGTGTGTCACGGGCACCCCCTCCCTCTAGGCTGATTTTACTCCCTTCCTCAACCTCAGAGTCAACATCAGAGCACTGGAGTTGCTGCGCATCCTCAAGCAGCATGTCACTCTCATTGTAGTCAAAAAACAAATCAGCTGACTCCTCCGTGTATGATGGTGAGGCTACAGCAGGAGTAGCTGTAGACATGGAGGCTGAATTAGATACTTTGGCAGCTGAGGTGGCCTGTTAGCCAATCCACCAAATCCTCTGTATGTGTCATGCCCCATGGCAGCAACCATCCTGAAATCCCTCTGGTGGTACAATCCATGTAATGTTCCTACCCTGCAACCAGCATTCAGTATCAGCATCCAGCAATGCAACAGTTAAATCACCAAAACACACGTGACTCACAAAATAAAGGGCTCTGCCCCACACTCACACATTGCTGGTTCATTACAGCTTTGCTCACGAAGAGTGAACAGTATTTGCTAGTATTGTAGAAATTATAGTAATTGCTAGTATTGCTGATCTGCTACCTGATCCTGATTTCCCCATTTCTGGTTCCTGCAGCTACAACCTTCATTCCCATCATCCTTCTGCTATCAACCTGGTTAGTCACCATTTCCATCCACCTTCCTCCACCCATATCCATCTGTTTATTTGTGTAGACCACTGCACGCTGGGCTCATACTCCCCTCACCCCCGGTGCCACCATCCCTAACCCTGACAGTGTGTTGCTGCTGCATAAGACGGCCAGCACCAGTTAGAAAGGACAAGTGTGCTCCTGCAGAGGATGCACTACGTCCACGACGACCAGGGGCACAGGCTTCCGACACAGAGGCTGCTTGCCCTCTTATCTGTGTCTGGGAGCGTCTGCCTGTCCTTTTTGGTATTTCTGACATGGTGAGTAATATATAGATTAAAGATATGCAGAATTCTGATTCAACTCTGGTATATAGATTGGAGATATGCAGAACTCTGATTCAACTGTGTTATCTAGATTAAAGATATTCAGAACTCTGCTATAAGTCAGCGATTTTTTCCTTGCAAGGCTGCCAATGTCCTCTACTCTCTCTGATTCACTTCCTCTCCTGCAGGCTGCAACACCCTGATAGCTGGCAACAAGACCCAGATTAAAGTCTGAATAGATAAAGATGAACTCTGATTCAACTGTGGTATTCTATGGTATCTAGAATTAGATTAAAGATATACAGATTTTCCAGAACTCTGCTATAACAGTGATACACCCTGATAGCTGGCAACAAGACCCAGATTCAACTCTGAATAGATAAAAATGAACTCTGATTCAACTGTGGTATGATATTTCACAGCCAGGCTGCCAGTTTCCGTGCTATTTGCCACTGCCAGCCTGTCCCTGCAAATCCAACAATCTCCTCTCCTCTCTGATTCACTCCTGCAACACACACGCTAGGGCTGCAGGGAAGCCTTATATAGTGTGCTGCGGGACTTAGCTTTGTGAGCCCATGATTGGGCAAAATTTGCCCAATCGGGACTCTGAGCCCTGATTGGCATAGTCTTGCACCTGACCTGTGGTCAGGTGCAAGGCTGTAGCTAATTACAAGCTTCAGGCCACGGCACAGTGCATTGTGGTCCATTGTGGTGCATTGTGGGCGAACACGCGGCGAACATGCGGAAATGTTCGCCGTTCGGCAAACAGTCGAACGGCCAATGGTCGATGCAAACTCATGTTCGCATCGAACCGGCAGCCCATCCCTATTGATCATGATTCTATGCTATGATGGACGTTAAACTGTGCGGCAACACGGACGTGATCACTGCGTTCTTCTTACATGGGCCTTAGTATACCTGTCTTGATGTTCCCTCAACCCTCAGAGACCCACATAAAATCTTTTAAGCCCTTCGCTACTGTGATCATGTATACACGATCAGCAGTAGCAGGCACAGCATAGGATCGCGCTTTGCAGCACTGAGGGGGGGGGGGCAGGTGGGTGTCGAGTGGAAGGAACGTCCACTCTCACGGACGTTCCTTCCACTCTGAGTGCGCTCGTGTGCCCCCGGCATAATTCCGTTTGGCCAGTAGATGGCACCGTCTGCCTGACAGGTTATTACTGGAAGAAATACATTGGGAATATTCCCAAATATTTCTTATTGTAAAATTAAAAATGATTTTCCAAAAATCTGGTTCCTGACAGCGGATTTTTGGAAAAATCACTTGGTAGTAAAAGGGATAATCACCTCCACCAGAAACATGCCCTATCTTTTGACACAATAGTTTACACTTCTTTAGTTCAGGTAAAATTTTGCCTCGTCAATAATATTTAGATAATTCATTTAGATTATAAATAAAACATGTCTGTACAATACGACATTTAAATATTATTTGATGGGGTGAAGCTGTGTCAGATTCTACAGAGCGGTTTCCAGACACCTTGTGGTTTAAATGAACGAAAACAAATGACAGAAAATTTAGTTCTTCGAAAAGAGGAAGAGGCTAGATGCACATCAGATGTTGTGACATTTTGCTTTTTCAGAAGTAACTGAACAAATACAAATACTTATGATGTAAGGAGGGGAATAACATTCAAATAAACTAGTTTTTCTTTAGGTTTACTTGAAAATTATTTTATTTTTTCAATTAAGGCTTACTTTAATGGGGTAACACAGGGGCGGATCTCACTGCCTGCAATGTGCAAGAATTGCTGACCACAAATACACTTACAAGTATTTATAAAGTGCCAATAAATTCCTTGGCGCTGTACAATGGGAGAGACAGAATAACAAATATACATATACGTTACACACGCAGAATAGAAGGAGGGAGGACCCTGCTCAAGAGCTTACAATCTAAGAGGAGAAGGGTGACCCATTAGGGGAGTGTGAATAGGGTAGGTGAAGTGGGGGGTTGCAGGAGGGCTGAATGGGAAGAGGAGCAGGAAATGACAGTTGGGGATCATGGAGGGAGCCGATAGGCTTCTCTAAAGTATTGTGTTTTCAGAGACTTCTTGAAGGACTGGAGAGACGAGGAGAGTCTTATGTTGTGGGGGAGGGAGTTCCATAGAAAGAGGGCAGCTTGGGAGAAGTCCTGAAGGCGAGAGTTAGGGGTGAGGGTATGAGGAGCAGATCGCATCAGCTCATTGGCAGAGCGCAGTGGTCGGGATGGGATGTACCTGGTAATAAGGGAGGAGATGTAGGCAGGGGCGCGGTTATGAATAGGCCATGGGGGCCAGAAGGAGATGCAATATATTGAGAGGAAAACTAGAGATACATGGGTCAACAATGTCTGAGCGGGACATACATTGTTGCCATAGACATGTTATAACAGTAGCGTCTGTAACCATGTTTTTGAACCCAGGACATACATGAAAACGAGAGAAATCTCAATGTATCCTTCCTGGTAAAATCCTTTATAAATAAAATAAAATAAAATTCAGTTTCATACTGTTAAAGAAAGTGATACAATGCATTAAGCTGAATGATTGCAGCAAGATAGCCACCTACTGGTAGCTATAAAACATGACATGACTCCTTAGGACAAACTATTTATTTATTTATTTATTTTATTTGCAAAGGATTTTACCAGGAAGGATACATTGAGATTTCTCTCGTTTTCAAGTATGTCCTGGGTTCAAGAACATTAAGCAGGGAGTGCTAAAACTGAAAGTAAAATTCACAGAGAGCTCATCGTCTCTATATATCACACCAGTGTATCCCCCAAATACACCTAATCTAAAAAAAATAAATACCAAAGGTAGACAGACTGCACTGCTTCTTACCCTCTGCGCCCCTAAACCAGCTTCAAGGTATCCAGGATCCATCATGACGCCCCCTATTCTTGACCCTATTTTCCTGACCGCCATATTTATGCAATTGTATTTTATGTTTGCCTTTATTTTAAAATCTCCTTCCATTTCTGTTAGAAAGAAAAAAAACTCTGTTCCCCCTCCCCTCCTCTATGCATGGTCACACAATGTGCTTTTTCACGTACCATTAACACACGCACGCACACACGTACACACGTACACCTTCTTACCCTCTGCTGTCCCACAATTTCAGGTCTCCTTTCCAGCTGTCTCCACTTCTCTCTCTAATTACTCTCCCAGGCTTCTGGTTCTTCCCATGCTGCCCTAATAACCATCATCACATTCCCTCTGCTCCTATTTGTTTTACCTACCCCAGTCCCTTAGATTGTAAGCTCACAGGATGTCTGACTGAGCACTTGGTTAAGTGCTGTACTACCTGCATAGTTATCCTACGGGCAGGGTCGTCATTTCATCATGTATCATGTACGTCTTCTGTTTGTGCTCCCCTATTGTAAAGCACTGCGGAATATGTTGGCGCTGTATAAATGCCTGTATAAATAAATAAAGCGCATCCATGATTGGTGTACACACATCACAAAGTAACATTTTTACTGCTGACGCCACCAAGAAACTCATCCACGTCCGTGTAATTATTATTATTCTTTATTTATAAAGCGCCAGCATATTCTGCAGCGCTGTACAATGTGCGCAATATAGACAGGGTTACAACACATTGAACAATTGACCAACCAGTACAGAAGGAAACGAGGGCTCTATTCCCATGGGAACTCACAATCTAGAAGGGTTAGGGGTGGAAACAGGAGGAGAGGACTGCATGGTGAGAGTGATGGGCTGCAAGGTGAGAGTGATGGACAGTTTGGGGCAGTGAGGTGTAATTAGTGAGTCGGGTGGTAGGCTTCCCTAAATAGGAATGTCTTAAGGGGGCATTTGAAGGAAGGGAAACTAGGGGAAAGTCTGACAGTACAAGGGAGAGTATTCCAGAGAATGGGGCAGCGCCTGAGAAATCCTGCAGTCTATCATGGGAAGAGGTGATGCTAAGAGATGCTATGCGCAGGTCACTGTTTGATCTTAGGGAGCGGGCTGGGGTGTATTTGGTGATTAGTGAGGACAGGTAGTGGGGAGCTGAGTTAGTGAGAGTTTTAAGAAAACAAAATGGTACAGGGTACTTAGCTTTTGAAGTCGGATCAGCTCCTCCTGGAGGTATTCCCACTCTCCTCTAAGAACTATAAAATTGAGGAGCTTTTTCTGACCCTTTAAACTGGGCGGGATGATCCCAGTAGATAGGGAGTTTTTATGATTGTTCAAATAATTTTTTATTTTATTACTGAATTATCTTCCCGACCTGATTATTCTTCTTGAATACTGGAGAATATCTGCCATTAAGACGCTGGGACGCCCGATCCATATTGAAAGCGCTCTACATGATCTACTGGGATCATCCCGCCCAGTTTAAAGGGTCAGAAAAAGCTCCTCAATTTTATACTTCTTAGTCAGGGCTTTGTAGGTCAGGGTAAGGATTTTAAATTTAATTCGCAGTGGATGGGGAGCCAGTGAAGGGACTTGCAGAGAGGAGGAGCAGCAGAGACAGAACGGCGGGTGAGGTGGATGAGCCTGGCAGAGGCATTCAGAATGGATTGTAAGGGGGAGAGGCGGGAGAGAGGGAGGCCAGTTAAAAGATTATTACAATAGTCAAGTCGGGAGATTACAAGGGTGTGGATGAGTTGCTTTGTGGTGTCAGCGGTAAGAAATGGCCAGATTCTGGAAATATTGCATAGTTGGTAGCGGCAGGAGGAGGAAAGAGATTGAATGTGGGGGATGAAGGAAAGAGCCGAGTCGAGTGTAACTCCAAGACAGCGAACCTGGCTTTATGGGGAGAGTAATCTCCCGACTTGACTACTGTAATGACCTCCTAGCTGGCCTCCTTCTCTCTTGCCACTCTCTTCTACAGCCCATCCTAAATGCCTCTGCCAGGCTTATTCACCTCACCCACCGTTCTGTCTGCGAGTCCCTTCACTGGCTCCCCATCCACTGCAGAGCTAAATTCAAGATCCTCGTCCTGAGTGACCTACAGGGCTCTTGCTGAATCTACTCCCCACTCAGGGCGCTGCACTCTCTGCGCTCAAATCAAAAGGGGCAGAATCTGTTGCCTTTGTTGAGTTAATGCAGCGGCATTGTTTGTTTTATATGTAAAAGTATACATTGCCTCTGCCGTAGAACAGAGAAAAAGAATCATTTTGCACTTTTGCAAATTATGCTGCTTCCCTCAAAATCAAATAAACATGACCGTAAAAATTATGAGAAATATTCACAACCTACCGGGACTCTGTACCTCAAAAAAATGTAATTTGTAACAAAAGCACAGAGATTTACAACAACATTTTTAGGGACTCTTAGGCTAGGGTCAGACTAACGCAGTATTAACGTGCGTTTAGCAGCACTAAATCACGGCCGTGCTAGCAACAAATGACGTCCAATACCGGGCAGCATACAAAGAACGGCCGCACAAAAGTGCGGCCGCGCAACGCAAGTGGCAAACGAACGCATTTTTGCAAGAACATAGAACCGCTAGTACTGATGTACAGAGTGCGCTGCGTCCGCTAGCAGCATGTGTGCGTGATTAGGAGACGTCAGACGCTGCTAATGTCCGGCCAACATAACGTCCAGACACAAAAAGTGTTTTATTGATGATCCGTACAAAATCACAGACGAAAATGCGCATCGTATGACCGCTATCGCGTATTCCGGGAAAAAATACGTCCATTCGTTCGAATGCACTTTTTCACGGACAACGCGAAAAATGCGTTAGTCTGACCCTAGCCTTATAGTTTAGGGACTCTTTGCTGGGAGTTGTATTGCTATGCAGCTCTGTTATACACCTGGACACATCATTCATATTAGACTTCTAGATTGTAAATTCCCACGGGAATAGGACCCTCGTTTCCTCCTGTACTTGTTTATCAAAATCTTGTTCAATGCATTGTAACACTGTTTATATTGTGCCCATTGTACAGCGCTGCGGAATATGCTAGCGCTTTATAAAGAATAATAATAAAAATAAAAGCAGCGCTGCCCCCTCTGATTTGCCGACATGTTCCCCGGCCTGGTAGGTCTAAGGTCAAGAATAAACCCCTGCAATGACCAACATATGAATCTCTATCTACCAATAAACCTCTGCCACCCTCTCGCTCTCTTCTTTTTGTATGATATCTCTCCTTTAAAAAATTTCCTCCCCATAGTGTGATATTGGGACTTTGCAAATTGATCGGGAGGAATTTGTAAATTTCAGTATGTATGAAATAGTGTGACTGGACAGCTCTGTATCATGTTGAACCCTAAACCACAACTACTGGGACGGTTTCATAGCTGGGCTCGGCAAACATCCAGAAAAATGTGGAAAAATCTGGACACGGTACAAGTACTGTACTTATAAAGCGCCAACAAGATCCGTAATGATGTACAATGGGTGAGACAGGGCAAAAATACCTGCAAGTAAAGCAAACAGAACAGTAGGGGGGGGGGGCTGCTCAAAAGTTTACCTGAAATCTTTGGGTCTTGCATATGACTCAAAATAGCCCGCACCTCTGAAAATCAGGATTATATACACGGGTCAAGTCGAGGGGGTGCATGTGGGAACGCAGTTCCTCCACTATTTTTATAAGGGGAACAGAGGTCCCTTAGGTCCTAATCGTGTATTGAGATGTGGCATCATATCGTTCCCTGTTAAGGCGCGATAAGGAATTATCAGATCTCTTTGGTAAAATTCACATATATACATAAATATGTCAGATTTGAGGATGTGTTAAATGCAGGATGGTAATGGGTTAATTGGTAAGGCTGAGGTCTCACACTTCTCTTTCAGGACCTGACACCGCATTATATATATATATTGTGCAGGGGATTCAATACATTAGCTCATTTAATCTCCTATTCAGTGATTTTGGAATAAACCATTTAAGCTCCAGCCAGCAATGACCATTACTGATGGATGGTCCCTCAGAAGAAGACTCTCACACAGCCAGCCAGTCCTTTTATTGGCTCAGGAGCAAGCAGAAGCTGGATGTGGGCGGAGCTCCGGAGATTGACGAAGCCTAGGCTAGGTAACAGAGACTACACCTCCCGTCATACTGTGCAGTGATGGCAGCGGTTCCGTTTCCCGGCATGCCACTTTCCCCTGCGTAGTAATGACAGCGGTGAGCTAGGGGAGGGGTCTCCTGCGTGTTAGGTAGAGTCAGCATCCTGCCGCTGTGAATCACAGGAAGCGGCTGCCAGAATCCTCTATCCCGAGACTCACACAGAGACATGGCCGGGGAGATGACCATACTGGGTGAGTGTGACGCGGGCTGGACATCATGCCTCTCCAGCCTCAATATCTGCTGGGACTGAGGGTCTCCTGACCACAGGAGGGGTGAAGGGGGATTTCCTGAGCATAAGGGGGGGGGGTCTATTGGTTGTGATTGAGGGTAAGTGGGGTTCTCTTGAGCCAAGAAGGAGTATTTTCGGGTATTCTTCTGGGCACAGAGGGAGAATTGGGGGAGGGTCACCTGGGTCAATGGGCCATATTGGGGATGCAGGGGGGGGGGTCGTCCTCTTGACCACAGAGGGATATTTGAGGGACGGTGGTGGGGGACCTCTCGGCTGCAGGGGAGTGTTTTGGGGGATGGTGGGGGGGACCTCTCGGCTGCAGGTGTGTATTTTGGGGATGGTGGGGGGACCTCTCGGCCGCAGGGGAGTATTTTGGGGGATGGTGGGGGGACCTCTCGGCCGCAGGGATGTATTTTGGGGGATGTGGGGGGGACCTCTCGGCCGCAGGGGTGTTTTTGGGGGATGGTGGGGGGGACCTCTCGGCCGCAGGGGTGTATTTTGGGGGATGGTGGGGGGGACCTCTCGGCCGCAGGGGTGTATTTTGGGGATGGTGGGGGGACCTCTCGGCTGCAGGGGTGTATTTTGGGGGATGGTGGGGGGGACCTCTCGGCCGCAGGGGAGTATTTTGGGGGATGGTGGGGGGGACCTCTCGGCCGCAGGGGAGTATTTTGGGGGATGGTGGGGGGGACCTCTCGGCCGCAGGGGAGTATTTTGGGGGATGGTGGGGGGGACCTCTCGGCCGCAGGGATGTATTTTGGGGGATGGTGGGGGGACCTCTCGGCCGCAGGGGTGTATTTTGGGGGATGGTGGGGGGGACCTCTCGGCCGCAGGGGTGTATTTTGGGGGATGGTGGGGGGGACCTCTCGGCCGCAGGGGTGTATTTTGGGGGATGGTGGGGGGGACCTCTCGGCCGCAGGGGCGTATTTTGGGGGATGGTGGGGGGGACCTCTCGGCCGCAGGGGTGTATTTTGGGGGATGGTGGGGGGACCTCTCGGCCGCAGGGGTGTATTTTGGGGGATGGTGGGGGGACCTCTCGGCCGCAGGGGTGTATTTTGGGGGATGGTGGGGGGGACCTCTCGGCTGCAGGGGTGTATTTTGGGGATGGTGGGGGGACCTCTCGCTGCAGGGGAGTATTTTGGGGATGGTGGGGGGGACCTCTCGGCTGCAGGGGAGTATTTTGGGGGATGGTGGGGGGGACCTCTCGGCTGCAGGGGAGTATTTTGGGGGATGGTGGGGGGGACCTCTCGGCTGCAAGGGTGTATTTTGGGGGATGGTGGCGGGGGGCCCCTCTCGGGCCACAGGGTATTATTTTGGACGGTGGCAGGGGGCTCCTCTCGGGCCACAGGGTATTATTTTGGGGGATGGTGGCGGGGGACCTCTTGGCCGCAGGGGAGTATTTTGGGGACGGTGGCCGGGGACCTCTCGGCCACAGGGGAGTATTTTGGGGGATGATGGGATTCCTCCTTGGGCAGAGCGGTTGTGTGTTGCTGCATAAGCCCCTCCAGTGAGTTTAGGAGCCACACGCTTTATATTGAAGGGGTCTGTGACCAAACGCACAGCAGACTCTGTTCAGAAAGATATTCCTATTTATAAAAAATAGTATTAGAAAAAAGCGGGGCTAGTTTTGGAGAGGAATGCCTGTAGATCCCCCGTGCCAGTCCCTGTGCCCAGTCTGTGATGACGGGGTGCGTGTAAACATTGCTGCACTCTTGCATCACGGATCAAGCTGCGCTGCAGAGCAGGAGGTGCTGCTCATTATGAGCCTGTATGTGTCTGACATGCAGAGCCTGGAGCCGCCTCCTGTCTGAGCTGTGCTGGGGGTTACAGAAGTTTTTTCGTTACATTGGATAAATGAATGAAAAAGGTAAAAAAATTCCAGCCAATAGTTGTCTGTCAGAAACGCGCTTTACTAGACCATCTTACCTGTTAGTATATGTGCGGGGGAGGGTGTGTGCGACTTAAAGAATGTGTGACGCACAGGCCAGAAATATCCTGAAACAAGATACGGAAATGATGTAATGTGGCTTTTTGTTGTCAATATAATACGCCGCTATGTGCTCTGTGATGCACTCCTTTAGGTGAATAAATTGGGGGTCATTCACTAAGCAGTGTTGTGGAAGCGAGGTTCACCAGATATTAAACAAAAATGGCTGCTGGTGCAATTACAGTGAAGTCCCGGCATCTGGAAGAAAATTCCACAGCAGCAAAGTTGCTCCAATGTGGAGCAGCGGAACCGCTTTACCATAAAATGAATAAACTGCGGTTATTCTCCATTCCGCTTTATTCCAGCATTGTTTGCAGCATGTGTGATGCACCTCAGCATTTTTAAAGTGGCGACCTTCACCAACGTGGACACTATGGCTAGCGTCAGATGAACGCAGTCATCACGTCCGTGTCGCCGCACAGTTTAACGTCCGTTATAGCATTGATTTGTGATCAATAGAGACCAACACACGAAGTACATGCGCACCGAAGTGGCAACGGACGCCATTTACGCCTCGACGTAAAAGCCTACGACGGATGGCCAGAGTGTGCTGCGTCCGCGTAGCGCCCTGTGTGCTTAATGAGGCGACGTCAGACGCAGTGCATTTGCGACGTCATCACGTTGACGCTCAGTTTTTCTTTTGGTGTGGCTGACTGTACCTGTCATTTAATTTTAATTCCCATATTTTCCTTTTTTTTTTTTTTTTTTTTTTTCTCCATCCGTCAAAAAAACGGATCATGTGGGGTTTACAGTATCGTCCGTCAGTACGTCCGAGTGCGCTCAGACTGCTCTCGTCTGACATTGGTCTTTAATAGATAAAATGTTAAAAAAAGCACAAGAGACAACTTTGAGACGCTGCTGGTAACTCCAGGGGAATGTGCGCCGTGTAACACGGGCAGAAACTACAGTGACAAGTACAGTATGATGGACTGTGATAGCAATTCAATAAAAAGTGATTGCACTGAAGTAAAGAACATGGATTAGTGAATAACCCCTAAGGCTAGGGTCAAACAAACGCATTATTTGCAGCGACCATCAAAAAGTGCGTCCGAACGCATTGACGTATTTTTTTTCACGGAATGCGCGAAAACGGTCATACGACGCGCATTTTCGTGCGTGATTTATTTTTTTTTATTTATTTTTTGTTGTTTTTTACTGATCGTCAATAAAACACTTTTTGCATCTGGACGTTATGTTGGCCAGACATTAGCAGCGTCTGACATCTCCAAATCACGCACACACGCTGCTAGCGGACGCAGCGCACTCTACGTCAGTACTAGAGGTTCTGCGTTCTCGAAAAAATGCGTTCATTTTCCACTTGCGTTGCGCGGCCGGACTTTCGTGCGACTGTACTCCGTATATTGGTCGACATTGCCCGTCATTTGCTGCTAGTGCGACCGTGATTAAGTGCGCCTAAACGCACGTTAATACTGCGCTAGTCTGACCCCAGCCTAATTTATTTATTTTTCCTCTTCTGTATCTCCCTTTGTTCAGCGCTATGGAATACGCTGGCGATTTTATAAGTACTTGCCGTTTTTGTTTCCAAACAATCCGTTTTCTTGCAATCTGCTCCTTGGCAGTATGTGGCATTGATGCGCTGCAGGAGCAGGGTTGTCAGATGAGCCATGTTTTGCTGAACACATTTCTATGCAGAAGAGCACAGGGAGGAGCTGCCCTGCAACATGTATTACTTATGCTTCTAGAGGGGAACTCATTTCCCAACCAGGATTGATCACCTGGGATTCTGTTTTCATTTATCCGGCAGCGTATGAATTCTACATACTGCAGGGTTGCATATTTTTTTTCATGCAGTGCCCATCAGCATGAATAAATCATGTGTCCAGGAAAACCTGGCCGAGCTGACAACCTGGGATATCCTGGGTTTACTTCCTCTAGCGGTGCGCTATGGATTTCTCCCTGGGTGGGGGGGGGGGTACCTCCAGATGCCACACATGAGCAGCTGAGGTTCCTATGCATTCTGGCTGATCTGGCCGCCCTTCTCCAGGTCTACCTTGACCTCTGTGAGCCGCCTTTTGATCAGGAGCACATGGTGTCATCATTGAAGACCATAGAGGCTGACAGCGTTTTCCAGAATGCGTGGCACGTGTGCATGAATTCGGGATTATTGCAGACGGACAGTATTTCTTTTACTCTATTAAATATGGCCGCTGTCTCGGAGTAAGAGTATGCCTGGAGAATTACCCCAAAAAAGCCTTTTTTTTCTGATGGGACTGCTTTATACAATAAGACAAACCATCAAGGTTATTCAAAGAGAATCGGAAAGTCACCGCACGTTCGGTGACTTTTCGTTCTTTTCAATTCGGTGCGATTTGGCAATCCCATTTCGGCGACCCTGCAGTGTATTCAGCAAACACCACAGGGCCGCTGAAATGCAGGGAAAAGCTGCCGCAAACCCAACGAACACTCACTACAGAAACCCAGTGAATGCACACCAAAACCATCTGAATTAACCCCGCCGGAGAAACCCGAGCAGCCACTGATCACAGCGCAGAGCAGCCAGCGGAAAAAGCCGACACCACAGACGAATGGAGTGGGAAAAAAAAACAGTAGGCTTGAATGTTTGAAAAGTCAAACGCTGTTTGCAGAGAAACTACAGAACGAAAATGTCTGAAATTTACATATGAGGTCCAGGGAATGATAATAAAAAGGGTTGTTACAGAAAAAAACGATTATAAAAAACTAACGGAAATTTTTTTTTGCCGAAAAATGCTTAAAAGATCCTAAAAAAAATCTATAAATAGACTCTTTACTGCAGAATTTTATAATTAACGGTTTATTAGATATTGAGTTAAAACGGGAATATTTTTAACATTGAAGCCTATGGGATTCTCTTGAATAAATCTGCTGCATGAAACCACTGAACAGCAGGGAAATTCGGCATCTTTTCACTGCTGTTTAGTGTTCTCTGAATAGACAAAGCATTGCTTCTCTATGGGGATTTCATTGCCCTCGAACAGGCACTGTATGTGCAGGCAATTCGCCAGCATTTGGCAAACTGCCTGCTCTCTGAATGGCCAGGAAAGGTAAGCGTACGCTGAATTTCACTGTTCGGTTACCTTTCAGCCACAATTCAGATCTCTTTGAATAACCCTGAATGTTAACAATGTTAATGTATGGCCATCTGTTCCTTTTAAGACAGCGGTTCCCAACCCTGCTCCTCAGGTCCCCTAACAGGCCAGGGTTTAAGGATCACCTTGGGGAAAAGCAGACTGATTCCTGCAATCACTGAGCAGCAAATCCTATCACCTGTGCTGTGCTTCACATATCTGCAAACCTGGCCTGTTTAGGGAGATCTGAGGACCAGGGTTGGGAACCACTGCTTTAAGTGACAGTGTTCTTTAGAGCTTTTATTTATGCTGGGACCCTCATAGCCCATATCTGCTGCTGCTGGTTGTGTGTTTTGGTAAATCGGTGCGTCCCTCTCCCTTTCTTCCTGCACTCAGGTGCTCCTTTTTGCAGTGAATCCTGATTGACAGCTTGCCTTTTAATTTTCATAACGTTTGTTTCCTGTTCCTCTCAATCCAAACTAGGTTCGGCAATCCTGGCTCTCCTGTTGGCCGGGTATTTGGCGCAGCAGTATTTGCCCATGCCCACTCCAAAAGTGATCGGAATAGACCTGGGGACGACGTACTGCTCTGTCGGTGTCTTTCACCCGGGAACTGGAGAAGTGCGGGTCATAACGGATGAAGGAGGACACCAGGGCATACCGAGCATCGTGTCGTTTACCAAAAAGGACGTGTTTGTGGGATACGACGGCCTGGAGCTAGCGGACGCTAATCCTCAAAACACAATCTATGACTCCAAGAGATTTATCGGAAAAATCTTCTCCAGTGAGGAACTGGAAAAAGAGAGCGCTGGCTATCCATTCAAGGTGAGGGTCTATCAAACGGGGCGGCAACTAGCCCTTATTTTCATAATCAGCCAATTATTATTTATTCAATTGATTCATCCGATTTTTAAAAAAAGATTATAAAATGTTCTGTTTATGAAAAGTATAAAAAAAATAGACCTGAAATAAAACCAAACAAAAACTGTGCTCCTGTGCGCTCACAAAGGACATAGAAATAGGTTTAACGACACCCAAGTGTCTCCAGGATGTCTGGAAAGCTCAAACTTAAAGGAACACTCTTATGTAAACCCCCCCCCCCTTTTTTTTTCCCTTTACGCAGTTTCTGTAGTGTACGTAACTTTCATGTGTACCTATGCAAATTGCGTAACTTAACTTGAAGTTTTTGCACAGAAAGATTATGCGAGCTCCTGCTTAGATTGATGCGATTAATCTCTCTAAAACTCAACTTCACGTCTTCCCTCCCTCTAAGGCTGGGGTCAGACCAACGCATTTTTAACGTGCGTTTAGGCGCCCTTAATCACGGTAGCAGCAAATGACGCGCAATGACGGCTAATATACGAAGTACGGCCGCACAACGCAAGTTGAAAACGAACGCATTTTTTTGAGAACGCAAAACCGCTAGTACTGACGTACAGAGTGCACTGCGTCGGCATAGCGGCGTGATTAGGAGATGTCAGACGCTGCTCATGTCCGGCCAACATAACGTCCAGACACCCAAAGTTTCCTGGTTTGGATCTATAACAAATCACGCCCGAAAATGCGCATTGTATGACTGTTTTCGCGCATTCCGTGAAAAAATACATCAATGCATTCGGACGCACTTTTTGACGGTCGCTGCAAATAATGCATTCGTTTGACCCTAGCCTTAAACATTTCTGCACGTATTTCCTTTCAGGTAAATGGTGCCACCATTACTTCTACCTCTCGGCTCGCTGCCTCAGGGTCCTCTTCAACTCCAATCTCTCCTTTACTCCTCACAATCAGTCACTAGCCAAATCTTGCTACTTCCACCTAAAAAACATTGCACGCGTCCGCCCCGTCTTAATTCGGACTCTGCTAAAATGCTCATCCGAGCGCATATTATCTCCCGCCTTGACTACTGTAACCTCCTTCTCTATGGCCCTAAGAGATCCAAGATTCTGCCTCTGCAGTCTGTAATGAACGCCTGTGACAGACTCATGCACCTCGCACCTCACCTCTCGCACCGCACCTCACCCCCCCCTTTGTCAATTTCTACACTGGCTCCCTGTTTCCTTTTAGAGTCCATTTCAAAATCCTGGTGCGTCACATACAAAGCTCTTCATAACCGCGCCCCTGCCTTCATCTACTCCCTTAATTTCCAGATATATCCCATCCCGACCACTTAGCATCAGATCATTGGCAGAGCGATCAGTTCCTCGTACCTGCATGCTCACCTTCAGGACTTTTTCAGAGCTGCCCCCTTTCTATGGCACTCCCTCCCACACATTAGACTCTCTTCAAGAAGTCTCTAAAAACACAGGCTTCTCTAAAGTAATATCAGCTCACTCCGAGTCCGCCACTGTGCATTTCTTGCTCAATCTTCCCACCTGCACCTCGCTACTTCACATACCCTATTCACCCTCACCTAGTGTGTCACCCCTCTCCTTAGATTGTAGCTCTCGAGCAGGGTCCTCTCCTACTGTTCTGTGTGTCGAACTTGTATGTATAGTTCTTATCCTGTGTCACCTGTTGTACAGTGCTACAGAACTTGTTAGCAGCATTACAGGTACAAGTATTTACAAAGAGCTTTCTCCCTAAATGGGGGAGGGGGGGGGTATGAACTGAGCATGCAGAATTGGATAGCCGTATGGCCAGGGAAGGTAACCGTATGGTGAATTTCACTGTTCAGTTACCTTTCAGCCACAATTCGGATCTCTTTGACTAACCCTGATAGTTTCCTATGTGTTTTTCTAAGTATCGCTGGCAATCGTACTGGATTTCATTACCTGTTAAATGAGCCGGAGTTGTTTTGGGCTCAACAGATACTTTGATATATTTTGTGCTCCTGTGATTTCTAGGTGAATAAGGAAATGTTGCGGGATCTTCACTATTTTATGTTCTTTGATGTTAGGTCCTACACCACAATGGAGATGTCCTATATTCCATCACCACCAATGAGACGTTTACCGTGACGCCAGAGTACATTGGATCCCAACTTCTCTTGAAGTTGAAAAACATGGCAGAAACCTACCTCGACATTCCCATCTCTAAAGCCGTTCTATCTGTACCTGCGGAGTTCGATGAAAGACAACGCAACTATACTGTGAAAGCTGCAAATCTGGCAGGTGCGTCACTCAATGCAACATGTGTCTAGAAAAGGGGATTTGGGGGGGACGGGACTTTGTTCCTATAGTAGTTAACTCTTTCATTCACTATCAGGTTTTTTCCAACAAAAAAGCCTAACATTCGAAACTTGGGGTGTGCAGCTAACCTTTAAGTGCAGAGTAATCTAACCATTTTGCATACTGGGTGTCATTCTGGGATAGTTAAAAGTAAATATGCTTTTTTTAAAAAAAAAAAATTTATTATATTTTTCTTTAGTACAGAAGGGGTGGGGTCTCTCCTATTCCCCGATGGGGTGGCTGCAACCACCAAATGCATCCAGCCCAACATGTGTGAAACCCTCATTAGAGGTGCCTTGACGCTGGCGGGCGAGCTTAGTCTTATAATGGCCATTAATAAGAAACCAAACCTTTTTAATCGTGTTTAGTTTCACACGGTATAATGGGAATAAGCGCAGATGACATTTTTTTCTTTGTTATATTTTTCTTTAGCCTTTACAGAAATATTACTGGGAGGAAAAGTTCTAAATTCTAGACTGTGTCCTCTATCTTGCTCAATCTCACACAGGGTCTGTATTGTCAGCATACAGGCAGAAATGGGCTTTGTGTCAAATCCAGTAAATGTGATCTAGATAATAAAATGGTGAGCTCCTGCTTATGGGGATTTGTAATGATCATAATGAGCTCATTAGCAATACAGCTTCAAAAAAATACCAATAGAATATAAAAGTGTGTGACATAATGCCTGTGTATGGAAATTACAGCAACACCTTGTATCTGTACTGTTCAGGGATTTTACGATCATTTTAACATCCTGAATCTTATCTGCACTAGTGAGTGAGCACAGAGCTCTCCCTGGCTGTTGTAATATAAGGCTGGCGTCAGACATGTGCGCCCGTACTGACGTGCTTACCGGTGTCCGTCGCAGCGGTGTGACACTGCAACGGGGCCAGTCACACGCTTGTGCGAGCGCAACAAGCGCTGTTATCCAAGCCTCTCTGTCAAAGCGCTAGGACGGACGTTGAAGGGGCTGCAAAGCGCGATTCTCCACTGTATCTCCTGATCGGTGGCACCTAGAGGGTCATCATTGGAAAGGCCAGAGTGTGGTGTAAAATTTAAATAAATGAATCGTGTTTGTTTTTTTTTGTTTTTGTTTTTTTTTCGTGTCTGGGGTATAATAAATCAAGACTTCAAATTGCATTTAAACATGACCACCTAACGGTGAAAATGAGCTCAGCACACAGAGGTTAAATGCTTCAGCAATGGGGGTTAAAAAGCAAAAACATGTAAACATTTTGTATTTCTAAACTCAGGACAAAATTTAGAAACTTTTTAGCTGGGGTCTTTTTTGGTGGTTGCAGATTTTGGGGTTAAAAGTTTGTAAAAGTGTGCTTCCCCCCCCCCCCCTTTTCAGGTGTCAAATTATTTTCTAGTAAATTATATGATATGATGAAAGTAATGGTATCTTTTTAGATAGTCCATTTAATTTCAAGAAAAACGGTATATAATATGTGTGGGTTCCATAAACGAGTAAGAGGAAAATTAGACCCAAACACAAACAGTGCAGAAATGTACAAACAGCAGTGGGTACTGTCGGGCAGACAATGGTAAAACCGCCTGGTCACTGGAGTTAAATACATGGTTGTTTTCCTGGCTAATAGTCCATGTTCATTAAATCTTCAGGTTTGGACATACTGCGCGTCATTAATGAACCCACAGCTGCTGCGATGGCTTACGGACTCCACAAGGCTGACGTCTTCAATGTCCTGGTGGTGGATTTAGGTGGAGGAACCCTGGACGTTTCTCTCTTAAATAAACAAGGAGGAATGTTTTTAACACGAGCCATGGCCGGTAAGCAAAAATAACAAACAAGGTTTTGTATTTGCATAGAATAATCTAGGAATCCTGAAACCAGAGCTTCGGGACAGACAATAGCTTGGAGAATCTTCATGATACTCTTGGTCAGAGTTACATGAAGCAGCTTCACCTGCCAAAGTTAGATGTCCTTTTTCAGTGCAGCTAAAGTTGAAAAATAGTGGATTTTTTTTTTCTTGTGCAGTTCTATGCAAGTCTGTGAGTTACCCCTTTTAATGAGCCAATCTACACACCCTGACTGCTATAGCGATTTAAAGTGGACAGGCAGGGTGGATTGCCCCCCCCCCCCTCCAGCTCTGTTTTGGACATATTCTTGTGTAAAACGGAGATTCCTCAACCCACACATGTCACCAGACGGTCTGTATTTTAAATCTCATGGTCACTGATGTCATCACACTCTGCATGCTTATAGTGGGGCTATTTTTATTTATTTTTTTGTCCTATATTTCAAATAAACCATCCTTTTTAAGTAGGTATTTAAACAAAGCGTACGAGCTTAGAATATACAGCAGTTTAGTGGAAAAAAACTACTTGTCCTGATAAGAAATATAATGTGAACAAAATAACCTTAGGTCTTTATTCTTACCTACGTTTGTTCTCTATGTGGTTATTTAGTTTTAAATAGAGCACTTATTGCATTGCAGTTTACTCACACTCATACAACCCACACGTTACAGATCAGAGCTCCACAGCAATAAAACTCAGTAATCTGTACACTGTGTACAGGCGTATCACACGGCAATAAAACTCACAGCTATAACACTCAAAAACAATTATGCTGTTTATTTAAATTTAATAATTTATTAATATAGTAAATATAATGAAGGCCTTTATGAAAATGCAGTATATTATTAAAATTGTATTTGTTTAATTTAAAGTTAAATTTTATTTAAACTATTAAAATATACATGCAACAGGAGCCAGTTTTCAAATATGATGATCGATTCCTTTCTTCGGTGACTCTGTCAGCGTCCTACATATTTCCTACATATTTATTTTCTGTTAATCTGTAGATTTGTGTTGTTTTTTTTTTTAATATCTTGCATTGTATTACTTTATTTCTGTAACTGTAACACTTCAATGTTCTTGAACCCAGGACATACTTGAAAACGAGAGAAATCTCAATGTATCCGTCCTGGTAAAATCTTTATAAATAAATAAAAATACATTTTAAATATATTCAAATATAAATTAGTGCAATGACATTGTTAGGGAATGCCGTTGCTTTTAGTACAAAAATAATTAAAATATCAAACCTGACCACATAATGTGGAAATAGATAGATCTTTGGAAAGGCCAGATTCTGTCCTTTCCAACGACACCTCAATTGTCCTTGTAGGACATAGGGTTACAGAGGTCCAAAAGGACCCCTGCATCTCCTGTAGGATTCCCCTGCCAGTTAGAGGAATCCATGTTTGTGACGTCAACGCGCACATACACGATGATGCCTGGGGCAGTCCCACAGAGTGGGCCCGGCTGACCTGTCAGACCTCAGCCTACTGTGGCTGAAGCCCCCACTGAGTCAAATCTGCACGGAGCAGGGACACGGCAGGACGGGTGTGGAGCGTCCTCTGCAATGGGGAAGGAAGCCCCAGGACGCTCCACGCACGTCTAAACAGTGCTGGGGCCTTCAGAATACCAGAAGCACTTGGTGCCCAGCGCACGCATGTGCTGAACAGCCAAAACTCCAGTATCCGCTCTGACACCCTGCTGCTTGCCCGCAGCAGGGCTAAATGGAGAAAAAAAACACCTGCCCGACCCATGAAACTGCCGGTCTCGGGAGTCAGGCGATATGATTTGCCCATCCCTGTGGATTTATATTTTACTTTTGTGTGTGTAATGCACAATCTTTGGATTATAATTGTCTTCTCTTATCTAGGCAACAATAAGCTCGGAGGACAGGATTTCAATCAGAGGCTTCTGCAATACATATACGATAATATTTATGCAAGATATGGGTCACTGCCATCAAAGAAAGAAGAAATCCACAGGCTCAGGCAGGCTGTGGAGACCATAAAGCTAAACCTGACAATCCATAACTCCTCATGGGTGCGTTTGCCTTTAACATTGACAAAGACACAGCATGCAGAGCCTCACAAACTCCTGAACGAGCCAAAGGAGTCCCTTTTGGAGCACAGCACAGAAGAGCGACCCTCAAGCTCTGATTATCCAGGGCTGTCACTGGATGACGCGGACCAGAAGGTGCATCTTGAAATAGAAATCTCTCGCAAACTTTTCGAGACGTTAAACGAAGACCTTTTCAGGAAGATCCTGTTACCCGTCGAGCGCGTCCTACATGAAGGACACCTTGAGAAAGCAGACGTTGATGTAATCGTGCTAGTCGGCGGCTCTACAAGGATACCGCGGATACGTCAGGTGATCAGGGACTTCTTTGACAAAGAACCCAACACGTCCGTAGATCCAGATCTCGCCGTAGTGACTGGAGTGGCGATTCAGGCCGGTATCATGGGAGGCGCCTGGCCGTTACAAGTCAGCGCTATAGAAATCCCTAATAGACACATACGGAAATTGAACTTTAACTGACCCTAGGGGCGCACTTTGTTACAGATTGGGATATTTCCAGGTACATAATGAAGAAGAAAAACGGGATCAGCGAGTGATTGTGGACGTGTATTTTCATTACGATTACATTGGACATAAAAAGAAAGTATAAAACTATTTATTTTTGGAAAAAGTTGTATGTTCTCTATAAAATATAAAACTGCCTGGTGATCTTGGGGTATAAGAAATGCATTTTCTATTTCATGTTTTGTGGTTTTCTTCCTCTACTTTTAAATTCAGTAACAGAATACATTCCGCCTATGGATGCACCGATACCAACTTAAGTCAGAGTACAAGTACTGATAATTTTAATGTCATGTGACAGCTTTCCAGTAAGAACAGACTATATATCTCTATCCAGAGAGATTCACACTCTCACTCCTACAGACCTCAGATACAGACACTGGAGCGGCTGGCAGAGCGCTCTAACGGCACTCTGCCAGGCCCCCTTTCGGGTGGCCTTGTTCCTTCGAGCTACTGCCGGCAAAGGTTGTAGCCTGGCCGCTCGCTGGGAAAGAACCACCAGGTGGGATGTCGCGAGATCACGGCTGGGATGCAATCTTTTCCGGCGGCCGCTCGAAGGAACAAGGCCAGGCAGAGTGCAGTTAGAGCAGTCGCCCCTGCCCCTCGGACACAGGCCGGCAAGCCAATCCGGTATCGCGGACATCTGCACCTGTACTTATGTAGATACTAGTATCGTTATCGTTGCATTCCTAATTCCGTCACGTAAATATATATATTTTGGTATGGTTTGAGGACCCTTTTATTCACAAAGGTTTACATTACCCTGACGCGGCTGAGCTGTAGAATCCGAGGAACATGTGTTTATTTTGCCAACAGGCTTATGATTCCCAGTGTGACCAATTGCATTGTTACTGTATGCTTTTGCTGTGGTTTCAGGAATATTCTGTATAAGGGTACGGTTTGTATGTCCTTGATTTGCACACCTCATGGATAGGAGATTCAGTCACAGCTGTGATATCCAGTGCAGATTTAAAGCTAATTTATTTGCTGTGTGATGGTGATGCACATGTGGGGGTGGGATGGTTTATGGCAGTATTAATATTGTAAGATATTCCAGTCTGCACATTCAGATCTTTACTCACATTGAGTAGAACTATTCTTATAGCTAGATTGTTTCCCACCTGACTGAAATGTTAATGTATCTCTGGAAATGATGACGCTGTTGAAGATCTTTTAGATGCAAGTAAAATGCTTTTACCATAAATGAGTTTTCACGTTCATTTAGTTTCCGTGTGCAAAAAACACAACATTCAGAATCAAGTCAAAGTGACATAAAATTGCATCTATTAAATACATTTATTGCTTTCTGAAAACGTCTGCGACATACGGGAATATTCCTTTTACAGCAGAAACGTGGTGTGGCTGTTGCATAATTTTAGGCTGTGTACAGGAATGTAAAACAAAAAATAGCTCTATCTGGTCATTCTGTGTGAAATCAACCAATGAGAAATTCATTTTGGAACTTGATGTCATGGATATACACTATATTGCCAGAAGTATTCGCTCACTCATCCAAATAATCAGAATCCGGTGTTCCAATCACTTCCATGGCCACAGGTATATAAAATCAAGCACCTAGGCATGCAGACTGTTTTTACAAACATTTGTGAAAGAATGGTTCGCTCTCAGGAGCTCAGTGAATTCCAGCGTGGAACTGTGATAGGATGCCACCTGTGCAACAAATCCAGTCGTGAAATTTCCTCGCTCCTAAATATTCCAGTCAACTGTCAGCTGTATTATAAGAACGTGGAAGTGATTGGGAACGACAGCAACTCAGCCACGAAGTGGTAGGCCATGTAAACTGACGGAGCGGGGTCAGCAGATGCTGAGCGCGCATAGTGCAAAGAGGTCAATCGCTACAGACCTCCAAACTTCGCAGTATTACAAAGTTGGTGCTAACTTAACCAGAGCTGTTGTTTAACTTAACAGCTCCATAGGCTATAATGGCTCTGGGAGGTTGACAACCGTTCTGGTTAAGTTAGCACCAACTTTGTAATATGGCCCTTCATGTGGCCTTCAGATTAGCTCAAGAACAGTGTGCAGAGAGCTTCATGGAATGGGTTTCCATTGCCGAGCAGCTGCATCCAAGCCATAAATCACCAAGTGCAATGCAAAGCGTCGGATGCAGTGGTGTAAAGCATGCCGCCACTGGACTCTAGAGCCGTGGAGACGCGTTCTCTGGAGTGACGAATCGTGCTTCTCCATCTGGCAATCTGATGGATGAGTCTGGGTTTGGCGGTTGCCAGGAGAATGGTACTTGTCTGACTGCATTGTGCCAAGTGTAAAGTTTGATGGAGGGGGTTTATGGTGTGGGGTTGTTTTCAGGAGCTGGGCTTGGCCCTTTAGTTCCAGTGAAAGTAACTCTGAATGCTTCAGCATACCAAGACATTTTGGACAATTCCATGCTCCCAACTTTGGGAACAGTTCAGAGCTGGCCCCCTTCCTCATCCAACATGACTGTGCACAAAGCAAGGTCCATAAAGACGTGGATGAACTTGACTGGCCTGCACAGAGTCCTGACCTCAACCCGATAGAACACCTTTGGGATGAATTAGAGCGTAGACTGAGAGCCAGGCCTTCTCGTCCAACATCAGTGTGTGACCCCACAAATGTGCTTCTGGAAGAATGATCAAAAATTCCCATAAACGCACTCCTGAACCTTGTGGACAGCCTTCCCAGAAGAGTTGAAGCTGTTATAGCTGCAAAGGGAGGACCAACGTCATATTGAACCGTATGGATTAGGGAATGAGCTATCACTTAAATTCATATGGGAGTCAACGCAGGTGAGCGAATACTTTTGGCAATATAGTGTAAAAACAAGTTAAACACACAGAACAGGAGAGTTTATAATCTGACTGGAGACAAGACTTTAATAAGACCAGACCTTTAACCCGTCACATACTTGAAAATGAGAGAAATCTCAATGTATTCTTCCTGGTAAAATACTTTGCAAATAAATAACCCCTTGGATACGGACGACGTGTGGAACGTCATGGAGATTCTCCACTATATCTGGTAGAACGTTCCCCACACGTCATCCGCTAAAGGGGGGGGCCTCCTTTCCTATACTTAGCTCTCCCTCTGGGGTCCCAAGGTGGTCTGACTTCATTAAAGTCAGACCTGCTTTTATACCCCCTCCCTGCTTCAGGCACCCCCGTAAAGCCGGAAGAGCGCTTGAATGGAGGAGGGTCTTTAGACCCCTCTCCCTCCTGATCCGGAGGAGATAGAAGGTCAAGAGAGGCAGCGCTGGCAAGGTCTGTGTGAACTTTCCAGCGCTACCTTTTTTAACCCCTGAAGTGCCGGTCTGCAATCCGGAGCTGAATTGCGTAATTCTCCCGGAGGTGGCCGACATCTTGGATGTCAGTCAAGCCTCTGGGTCCTCCCCCCAACCACAAATGGACATGATGATGTCAGTTGGGGGGAATTGACCAAGGGATATCCTATGTAAATCCATATGGTGGAGATCGGAAGGTCCTTTGGACCCCCCTATCAGTGGCAGCTAAAGGGTCATATTTGGTATCGTTGTGGCCTTTCCAATGATTCCAAACATGACCATGTTACAAGGAAAGAAAAAAAAAATTCTCTTTTGATGCAGCACTATTGTTCACGTTTCCATTATGTGAACAATGACTTTTGTTTTCGGTTTTAGCAAAAATCACTTTCTCAGCAAAATACAGTAACATTTCAAAATGTTTTTTATTTTTTCCCCCCTTTGTCCCCTTCACTGAGCCATTTCACTTCTGTGTGCGGAGCTCATTTTGACCATTTTATGCTCATGTTTAAACGGGATTTGAAGTCCTATTTTATTATAAGACCAAATAAATTTTTTTTTTTTTAAATAAAAGACCCACTTTTTACTTTTTTTTTCAACCAAACCTGGTCATGTTTGGTATCATTCTAGCTACCACGGATCGGTAGATACGGGTGTCCTCAGGACCCCCTTTAGCTCCACTTGGGAGCTAGGGGGTTAACTTGCCAACTGATGTCATCGCACATATGTGGACGTCAGTGGTTGGGGATGACCCCAGAAGCTTGGCTGTCAGCTACCTCCAGGAGTGAATCGTGATCCCTATGCGCTCTGCTTCTGCCTCCCCCCACGTCGTAAATTCTTTAACCTCGCTGTCGGTATGCCCAGATTGTGGCTCGGGGTTAAATTTCAGTGCCGAAAACGGTAACTGAGGCACACTCTGGCTGACACATACCTGTCCCCACGTTCCCTTGATGGACAGAGGTGACAACTGGAGGATATCGAGGGAAAGCAGGGACAGGTATGTATCAGCCTGACTGTGGCTCTGGGTTACCGTTTGTGGCACTGAAATTTAACCCCAAGCTACACTCGGGCAAACCGACAGGGAGGTTAACAACCTGGGCACTTTTACCAAATCACACTCTCTTTTTCCACACCGCATACACCGACAGAACCACATTTCTTCACTCTGCAGTCCCACCCAGACCCAGTCCCTAATTTCAGGTCTCCTTTCCAGCTGTTTCCATTTCTCTAACTACTCTTACTATGCCCAAGCTTCTGGTCCTTCCCACACAATCCCCGCTACATTCTTTCTAGCAAAATAGATGGTACGGTGGTGTAGAGAGTGTAGTAAAATAATTCTGGTACTCCCTTTGACTTCTAAGCAGATAAAGTACCAGTATCCAAGACTGGAAGGGGGTAAACCTGAAAACCCTGGGCGTAAGGTAAATGAGGGTAAAAACGTAACTTTTATTTGCACAGAGTAAAAGGGTGTCGGTGCAGGACTGTGCCTGCAATCTGAGGTTGCCACATCCTAAAATAAAAACATACAGGACAAACCAGGATATCAAGAAAATATCATGTATCAGCTGCCTACACTATGATGCAAGGATCGGTGAGTAAGCAGATTCTATCTACAGCACTATGGAACTTGTTAGCGCTTTATAAAAACTTGTAACTGTAAAGATCCAGGGAAAGAGTAGGAATACGGGCCTTCATGGGTCCATGGCCACAGGACAGCAGGAAAGAATCAGGGTTATTCAAAGAGCGTGAAAAGCAGGAGAATGACTGGAGAATGAAAAACTCTAGGTCAAAATAGCCGATTTGGAAAGTGAGATGAAAGGGAGAATTTTTCTGGTTTGGCTATTTTGACCTAGAATTTTTCGTTCTCCAGTGATTCTCCAGTCATTCTCCTGCTTTTCATGCTCTTTGAATAACCCTGATAGTCTGAAATAGAAAATTCCACCAGCTGGACCACTGGAAACATCCAGACTAATGAAACTAGTTTACTGAATGGAACCGTGGGGAGCGCTCTACACCACAATAACCATGGCAGGGTCAAACGAACAAATGCATCAGAGACGGTAGCAGCATACACGGTAGAGCTGCGTATCTTCACTGGTCTCACGATTCGATTCGATTACGATTATCAGGTCAACGATTCGATGCGATTCGATTCCGCGATGCATCATGATTACTGCCCAATGTGCCCATGGGTTTATATTCACACACTCTCTCAGATTCACTCATAAATACCCACTGATTATTAATTCTCACTTTCTGCCCCCCCCTTCCTCAGGAAAGGCAGGGGTACTTTGGACCCAACAATCTCCATTCTTTACTCCCCAAAAAGTCATGTTAGGTGTCATTGGACGGATCAGAGTCTGGCCTTTCTAATGATACCAAACATGACCATGTTAAAATTTCCCAGGAAAGATAAATAAAACATAAATTTTTTGGGGGTTTTAAGGCAGCAGCATTGTACATTTGTCCCCTATATAGCGAACAATACCTCTGCCACGAACGGGTTCCCCTGTGCGATATAAAACCAGAAGGTCTGGATGATAGAACGTGGAAAAATTATTTTGCTCACTGCAAATGACTGACATCTGAATAGAAATGGACAAATTTTTATTTTTTGCTATAGCACTCTGACAGGACAGTCACACACACATCACTGGGGCGGTCACATCCACACATCACTGGGGCGGTCGTGTGTGTCCCCAGCAGTGATGTGTGTGTGTGTGTCCCCAGCAATGATGTGTGTCCCCCCAGCAGTGATGTGTGTGTCCCCAGCAGTGATGTGTGTGTGTGTGCGTGTCCCCAACAGTGATGTGTGTGTGTGTACCCAGCAGTGATATGTGTGTCCCAACAGTGATATGTGTGTCCCCAACAGTGATGTGTGTGTGTCCCCAACAGTGATGTGTGTGTGTCCAACAGTGATGTGCGTGTCCCCAACAGTGATATGTGTGTCCAACAGTGATGTGTGTGTCCCCAACAGTGATGTGTGTGTCCCTAACAGTGATATGTGTGTCCCCAACAGTGATGTGTGTGTCCCCAGCAGTGATGTGTGTGTGTGCGTGTCCCCAACAGTGATGTGTGTGTGTCCCCAGCAGTGATGTGTGTGTGTCCCCAACAGTGATATGTGTGTCCAACAGTGATGTATGTGTGTCCAACAGTGATGTCTGTGTCCCCAACAGTGATGTGTGTGTGTGTGTCCAGCAGTAGGGATGAGCCGTACACGCCCGAGTTCAGGTTCGTACCCGAACCCGAACTTTCCAAATGTCCGAATCCGAACCCGAACTCAATACAAGTCAATGGGGCTGAAAATTCGGTTTTTAGAGTGCCCTCCAAGAGGGCATATATGCTAGATATTTGCCATAAAAGGTGTATGGGGGTCCGGGTAGTGCCCTGGGGGACAGGAAACAAGGACAAAAAGTAAAAAAAAAAAGTTTTTAAAGGGACAGAGAGTTTTCCATGAAATAAGGGTTAAAAATAAAAATGAAAAATTCCTTCAAATATCGTGCCTAGGTGGTCCCTATAACCTGCCTGTGAAGTGGCGGATTTCTAGGATGTATAGAAACACTTAAAAACAGAAAAATGATGTTTCAAATGACGGTAAATGCTTTTCCTTTAATCTATCCATAAACAACTGCTTGGGGCGGCAGTCTGTATGAAAAGAGGAGACATTTTCGGACACGCAGAAAGGGTTTAGTGATTTTTTGGCTAAATTATTGTGAAACTTATGCAGGCTTTGGATGAAAGTAACAATAGGTGCTTTAAAATTGGGCCTTTAGCGTCGGCAACAGTGCCGTCACACCGTAACCGATATGAATCTGATACAGGCGTCAGTGGCAGTGCACCCAAATATTGTGCATTTGGTGCCAGGCCTGCAAGTACTATCATACAGTATCCCCTCTGTAGTATTGTTGATAGAATGCAGGGGTGGACCTTGCGGTCCTATATTAAAAAGATATGAATCTGGTAAAGGCGTCAGTGCACCCAGATATTGTGCTTTTGGTGCCAGACTGCCAGGCCAGCAAGTACTATCATACAGTAACCCCTCTGTAGTATTGTGGAAGAAAGCAGGGGTGGACCATGTGGTCCTATATTAAAAAGATATGATTCTGGTCAAGGCGTCAGTGCACCCAGATATTGTGCCTTTGGTGCCAGGCCAGCAAGTATCATCATACAGTAACCCCTCTGTAGTATTGTGGAAGAATGCAGGGGTGGACCATGTGGTCCTATATTAAAAAGATATGAATCTGGTAAAGGAATCAGTGCACCCAGATATTGTGCTTTTGGTGCCAGACTGCCAGCAAGTACTATCATACAGTAACCGCTATGTAGTATTGTGGAAGAGTGCAGGGTTGGACCTGCGGTTCAAAAAATTAAAATGATATAGATGTGGCACAGGCATCATTGCAGCCAAATATTGCGCCTTTCATGGCAAGTGCATTCACACCGTAACCCTTTTGTGGTATTGTGGAAGAGTGCATGGTTGGACCCTGCTGTTCAAAAAATTTAAATTATATAAATCTGGCACAGGCGTCAGTGCAGCCAAATATTGTGCCTTTCATGGCAGCAAGTGCATTCACACCGTAACCCTTTTGTGGTATTGTGGAAGAGTTCAGTGCTGGAGGGTTTGTGCATGCAGAAGACATCCCCGATCTATTCCGTTACGTCAGCAACAGGGGATTGATAACTGCTGATCCAGGACTGACTCATTTTTATAAATGTCAGCCGGTCTACAGAGTCGGTGGACAGACGCACTCTTTTGTCTGTGACAAAACCTCCAGCGGCACTGAACGTCCTTTCAGAAAGCACGCTGGATGAAGGGCAACCTAGTAGCTGCATAGCATATTGGCTAAATTCTGGCCAGTGATCCAATCTTAACACCCAGTAAGCCAGTGGATCATCTGCTGGAAAGGTATCCTGGTCTGCCCTTGCCCCTAGGTAGTCCTGCACCATATGGTGAAGACGCTGGCAATGGGTGCCTACATTTGACGTCCCTGGGCGTCGTGGACTAAAAAAATTAAAAAATGCATCAGTCAAGCGGCCCTGGCCTTCACCACTACTCCTCTGATCATCCGCAGCCTCAGAAGCACGTGTCATCACTTGGTAACCTACCAGTGCCTGGAAAGGTGTTAAACAAGTGTCGCTTTAGAGCGTCCTCAAGTTTTTTCATCCTGTGCTCCCTCTGTGCGGGCAGGATGAGCTCTGCAACTTTACCCTTGTATTGTGGATCAAGAAGGGTTGCCAACCAGTAATGATCCCTCTCCTTGATAGCACGAATCCTGGGGTCCTTTAGCAGGCTTTGCATCATTAGGGAGCCCATGCAGCGTAGGTTGGAGGTGGCATTAGCTTCCGAGTCTTCCTGGTCAATGAGGATGACCGTATCGTGCACTTCCTCCTCCCAGCCACGCACTAGCCCTTGTGTTTCTGGGCACACGAAACCCTCCCTCGAGGAATCCCCACCATCAATGCCCCCACTACTTAAATATTCCTCCTCCTCCTCCTGTCTGATCTGAGTAGGACCCGCTGGAATGCTGTCTGCGGAAAGACTGGGGCCTTGAGAGCTAGGGAAGGCCTCCTCTTCCTCCCGCTGCTCTGCCTCTAGAGCCACATCTATAATTCCCCGCAGAGTGCGCTCCAGCAGGAACACTAAAGGAATTGTGTCACTGATGCATGCACTGTCCCTGCTCACCATCCTCGTTGCCTCCTCAAATGGTGACAGTACAGTGCATGCATCCTTGATCATCAGCCACTGCGGGGGGAAAAAAACAAATTGACCTGAACCTGTCCTTGTGCCATACTCACACAGGTACTTGTTGATGGCCCTCTGCTGCTTGTGCAGACGCTGCAGCATTGCTAATGTCGACTTCCACCTGGTGGGCATGTCACAGATCAGACGGTTTGTGGGAAGGTGGAATTCTCTTTGAATTTCTGCCAGGCGAACGCTTGCTGGGAATGACCGTCTGAAGTGGCTGCAGACTTTTCTGGCCTGGCTGAGAAGCTCTGGCAGCCCTGGGTACTTGGTTAGGAAATGCTGTACCACTAGATTTAGGACATGTGCTAGGCATGGTACATGCGTCAATTTACCCTTGCGTAGGGCGGAGAGAAGGTTGCTGCCATTATCGCAGATGATCATTCCCAGCTGAAGCTGGCGTGGTGTTAACCATCTCTGCACCTGCTCCTGCAGAGCTGACAGAATTTCTGGCCCGGTGTGGCTCCTGTCCCCTAAACAAACCAGCTCAAGCACAGTATGGCATCTTTTTGCTTGAGCCATTGCGTAGCCCCTGCCACGCATCAGTTTAACTGCCACTTCGCCAGAGGAGGAGGAGGAAGAGGTGGTGGAGCAGACAGACCTCATACAAGCAGCTTTCTGGAGGCGTGGTGGATGAACAAGCTCCAGCACAGAGCCCCGCCTTGGATCCCTCCCAGCTGCAATCAGAGTTACCCAGTGTGCCGTGAAGGAAATGTAACGGCCCTGTCCATGCTTGCTGGACCACGTGTCTAAAGTCACATGCACCTTGTTGCTGACTGCCTTTCCCAATGACTGGATAACATTGTCTTCCACGTGCTGGTATAGTGCTGGAATGGCCTTGTGTGAAAAGTAATGGTGTTTTCGAACCTGCCACTGTGGTGCAGCACATTCAGCAAATTCACGGAAGGGAGCAGAGTCCACCAGCTGGAAAGGCAGCAGCTGCAATGCGAGTAATTTTGCTAAGCTGGCATTTAGACGCTGTGCTTGGGGATGGTACTTGGGACTATATTTTTTCTTACGCTGCAGCAGCTGCGGCAACGTAATCTGACTGCGTAAATCTTCAGCTGCTGGGATGATGTCAGATTGTGAGGAAGGAGCTGGTACATCCATTACTGTAGCATCATCCCTGTCAGTGGAGGTTGTAGGCAATGACATGGCAGGACATACAGTGCGGTAGAGACAGATGAGGAGGAGGACCTACGCAAAGTTTTGCGCCAACGGGATGTGTGGCAGGTGGTCATATGTCGCCTCAAGCACGTGGTACCCAAGTGTCCGGTGTCTTTCCCACGCTTCAGCCTCATCTGACATAGATTACAAATAGCAACGGTGCGCTCTGCTGCACATTTCTTAAAGAACTCCCAGACAACAGAGTTCCTGCATGTGTGCTTTGAGACAACAGCACTCTGCACCAGAGCAACTCTGACATCTGATGCCTTGGACTGGCTAGTGCTACGGTTGGTCATAGAGGATGTTGTGCCTCGTGTTTGCTGTGCCTCCTCACTTGATTCCTCTGTTCGATCTAGCACCCAGGTGGAGTCAGTGACCTCATCATCAATGTCATCTTCACCCCCTATCTCCTCATCACTGGAGCCAACTTGGCAGTATGCTGCAGCTGCTGGGGCAATATGAATGCCAGTTATTTGTGTGTCATCACTGGCACCCCCTTCCTCTAGGTTGATTATACTCCCTTCCTCAACCTCAGAGATTGAATCAGAGCACTGTACTTGCTGCGCATCCTCAAGCAGCATGTCACTCTCATTGTAGTCAAACAATTCAGCTGACTCCTCCGTGTGTGATAGCGAGGCTACGGCAGGAGTAGCTGTGGACATGGAGGCTGCATTAGATGTTTTGTCAGCTGAGGTGGACTGTAAAGCACTACAAGCCTGGCTGGCAGAGGACTCGGATGGCCTGGTTAGCCAATCCACCAAATCCTCAGTATGTTGCTGCTGCTTAAGACGGCCAGCACCAGTTAGAAAGGACAAGCGTGCCCCTGCAGAGGATGCACCACGTCCACCACGACCAGAGGCACAGCCTCCCAACACAGGGGCTGCTTGCCCTCTTATCTGTGTCTGGGAGCGTCTGCCTGTCCTTTTTGTTCTTTCAGACATAGTGAGTGATATATAGATTAAATATATACAGAACTCTGATTCAACTCTGGTATAAAGATTAAAGATTTACAGAACTCTGGTATAACTCAGTGAGACACCCTGATAGCTGGCAGCCAGTGACAAGACACAGATTACAATTCCCTCCTATAAATCAGTGAGACCCCCCCTGATGGGTGGCAGTGAGAAGACACAAATTACAATTTGCATAAATCTGCTAGAAGTATGTGGGACCCCCTGATGGGTGGCAGTGAGAAGCCACAGATTACAAATCTCAGAAACCTCCTATAAATCAGTGTGACCCCTTGATGGATGGCAGTGAGAGGCCACAGAATACAAGTCTCAGAAACCTCCTATAAATCAGTGTGACCCCTTGATAGGTGGCAGTGAGAAGACACAAATTACAAGTCGCATAAATCTGCTAGAAGTATGTGGGACCCCCTGATGGGTGGCAGTGAGAAGCCACAGATTACAAGTCTCAGAAACCTCCTATAAATCAGTGAGACCCCCTGATGGGTGGCAGCCAGTGAGAACACACGGATTATAACAATTCCCAAATGTTTTGTAGAAATTAGTGACCCCCAAAATACTTGCTGGCAGTGACAAGAGACAGATCACCTCAATTCCCAGATATTTAGTAAAAATTAGTGACCCCCCAAAATACTGTGTGGCACTGGCTGTGTTACAAGACACAGATCACCTCAATTCCCAAATGTTTTGTAGAAATTTGTGAGACCCCCAAAATACTTGCTGGCAGCCAGTGACAAGACACAGATCACCTCAATTCCCAAATGTTTTGTAGAAATTTGTGAGACCCCCAAAATACTTGCTGGCACCAGTGACAAGACACAGGTCACCTCAATTCCCAAATGTTTTGTAGAAATGAGACCCCCCCCCAGTAGCGTGGCAGACCGGCAGTAAGAACACACAACAACAATCTCCTATGAAATCTCCTCTCAAATGCATGCTGAAGCTATGCGTGGAAACCTTATATAGTGTGCTGCGGGACTTAGCTCTGAGCCCATGATTGGGCAAAATTTGCCCAATCAGGACTCTGAGCAGTGATTGGCATACTGTTGAACCTGTCAAGTGCATTGTGGTCCATTGTGGTCGAACATGCGCCGAACACCCGGAAATGTTCAGAGTTCGCGAGCAGACCGAACAGGCTAAGTTCGGTTCGAACTCCGAACCGTCCGAACCGAACAGCTCATCCCTATCCAGCAGTGATGTGTGTCCCCAACAGTGATGTGTGTGTGTCCCCAGCGATGTGTGTGTGTGTGTCCTCAGCAGTGATGTGTGTGTGTCCCCAGCAGTGGTGTGTGTGTGTGTCCCCTGCAGTGATGTGTGTGTGTGTGTCCCCTCCAGTGATGTGTGTGTGTGTGTCCCCAGCAGTGATGTGTGTCCCCAGCAGTGATGTGTGTGTCCCCAGCAGTGATGTGTGTGTGTACCCAGCAGTGATGTGTGTGTGTGTACCCAGCAGTGATGTGTGTGTGTCCCCAGCAGTGATGTGTGTGTCCAGCAGTGATGTGTGTGTCCCCAGCAGTGATGTGTGTGTGTACCCAGCAGTGATGTGTGTGTGTGTCCCCAGCAGTGGTGTGTGTCCCCAGCAGTGGTGTGTGTGTCTGTGCGTGTCCCCAGCAGTGATGTGTGTGTGTCCCCAGCAGTGATGTGTGTGTGTGTCCCCAACAGTGATGTGTGTGTATCTACACACACACACACACATATCCATCACTGGGGGGCACATACATTGTTACTGAGGACTGAGGTGGGCTGGCTGTGTACCACGAGTGTCCAGGAGGTGGCGCTGGAGCACGCTGTTTAGACTCTTGTGGAAGGAGGAGGCGGGGTGGAGCTAAGGTCATGTGCAGCTGCTGCTCCTTGCACGTGGACTGGCTTCCCCTGCTCTCACAGTCGGGTCCCGTGGGGAAAGTGAGTGGCCACATCGGGGTTGGAAAATTCAGCAGAGGCAGGTAGGCGATGAGGTGGCAGGCACGCTGGGCCGAGCAGCTTGTGCACTGCTGGGGCTGCCTCCCCCGTCCAGCCTCACACTGGTGCAGAGAGACAGGAGCCCCGGAAGTGCAGCTCCAGCATGTAACACAGCTTCCGCTGCCTGCCTCGCGCCACTGCACCTCCCGCTGGTGGTTCCATCTGCCCGACCGCTCAGTGTGCGGTCAGGCAGAATCGATTTTTCAGCCCGAATTAATCGATGCAGCATCGTACAAGGCCGCATCGCGATGCATCGATTACGCGATTATTTTTGACAGCCCTAATACACGGTTAGTGAAAATAAAGTTCCTCCCTCAAACTCTATGCGTTTTCGCCACTTACTGGCATCATGAGCATAGATAGAATTCATATTTCAGGCCACCAGCTTCACATTCCCTCTGCTCCCATTTGTTTCACATACCCTGTCCCTTAGATTGTGAGCATAAGTGATGTCTGGCTGAGCACTTCGATAAAGTGCTGTATTACCTGTACAGTTATCCTACAGGCTGGGTTGTCTGTTCCACTTTTATCATATACGTCTTATGTTTGTGCTCCCCTATTGTAACACTATGGAATATGCTGGTGCTGTATAAACACCTGTAACGTGTTCTTTTGGTGATGTGCAGCATTGGTTTTGCGCCAAATATATCTTTTGGCATTATGGCCAAAAGTTCAACCTTGGTTTCATCAGACCAGAACACATTTTCCCACATGCGTTTGCAAAAACCCATCTGAAACCTCCCAAAATGTAGCGGGCTGGGATGTTTTGCTTCATAAGAAAAGGCTTGTCTTGCCACTCTACCCCCTAGCCCAAATATATGAATACAGGAGATTGTTGTCATATGTACCACGCAGCCAGTACCGCTGCAGCTCCTTCAATGTTACTGTAGGCCTTTTGGCAGCCTCCCTGACAAGCTTTGTCTTTTCATCACATTTGGAGGTACCTCCAGTTCTTGCCAATGTCACTGTTGCACCAGATTTTCTCCACTTGATGGTTTATCTAGTGCCTTGGAAATCCTTCTGTACCATCTGGTACATTATTATTATGATTATTCTTTATTTATAAAGCGCCAGCATATTCCGCAGCGCTGTACAATAGGCACAGTATAGACAGGGTTACAATACATTGAACAACATTTGACAAACAGTACAGGAGGAGATGAGGGCCCTATTCCCGTAGGAACTCACAATCTGGGAGGGTTGGGGTTGGAAACAGGAGGAGAGGACTGTAAGGTGAGAGTGATTGATGGTTGTGTCAGTGAGTTGGGTGGTAGGCTTCCCTAAATAGGAATGTTTTAAGGGAGCGTTTGAAGGAAGAGAAGTTAGGGGAAGTTTGACAGTACGAGGGAGAGCGTTCCAGAGAGTGGGGGCTGCGCGTGAGAAATCCTGCAGTCTATCATGGGAAGAGGTGATGCGGGGAGAAGCTAGGCGCAGGTCACCGTTTGACCTTTGGGGTGTATTTGGTGATTAGTGAGGACAGGTAGTGGGGAGCTGAGTTAGTGAGGGTTTTGTAGGTAAGGATAAGGATTTTGAACTTAATTCTGCAGTGGATGGGGAGCCAGTGAAGGGACTCGCAGAGGGGAGAGGCAGAGACAGAGCGGCGGGTGAGGTGAATTAGCCTGGCGGAGGCGTTCAGGATGGATTGTAGGGGGGAGAGGCAGGACAGAGGGAGGCCAGATAAGAGATTATTGCAATAGTCGAGTCGGGAGATTACCAGGGCGTGTATGAGTTGTTTTGTGGTGACAGCAGTAAGAAATGGCCGAATTCTGGAAATATTACGCAGTTGGTATCGGCAGGAGGAGGAAAGAGACTGGATGTGGGGGATGAAGGAAAGAGCAGAGTCAAGTGTAACTCCAAGACAGCGAACTTGGTTTGATGGGGAAATGGTGATACCCTCCACCGTGATAGAGAAGTCAGGAGGTGGGGAGGCATTGGAGGGAGGAATAAGTAGGAGCTCAGTCTTAGGCTAGGGTCAGACTGAGGCAGTGCGAACGCGCGTGCAGCCGCACTTAATCACGGCCGCACTAGCAGCAGATGCCGGGCAATGACGGCCAATATACGAAGTACGGTCGCACAAAAGTCCGGCTGCGCAACGCAAGTGGAAAATGAACGCATTTTTTCGAGAACGTGAAACCGCAGGTACTGACGTACAGAGTGCGCTGCGTCTGCTAGCGGCGTGTGTGTGTGATTAGGAGACGTCAGACGCTGCTAATGTCCGGCCAACATAACGTCCAGACGCAAAAAGAGTTTTATTGATGATCCGTACAAAATCACGGACGAAAATGCGCATAGTATGACCGCTATCACGTATTCTGTGAAAAAATGCGTCCATTCGTTCGAACGCACTTTTTCACAGACAACATAAAAATGCGTTAGTCTGACCCTAGCCTTAGACATGTTGATCTTTAGGTGGTGGGAGGCCATCCAGGAGGAGATGCCAGATAAACAGTCACTGACTTTTGAAAGGAAAGGGGGGGAGAGATCAGGGGTAGAGAGGTAGATCTGAGTGTCATCAGCTTAGAGGTGGTAATTAAAGCCAAAGCTGTTGATGATTTTGCCCAGGGAGGAGGTGTAGATGGAAAAGAGCAGAGGACCAAGGACAGAGTCTTGAGGTACACCAACAGATAGAGGCAATGAAGAGGAGGAGTTACCAGCAAAGGACACACAGAAGGACCTGTTGGATAAATAGGAGTCCACCCAAGCAAGTGCAGTGTCACCGAGACCCAGAGAGTTGGTCTGTAGAAGGAGGGGGTGGTCAACAGTGTCAAAAGCAGCCGAGAGGTCAAGCAGGATGAGAATAGAATAGTGGTCGTGTTTTTTTAGCAGTTAGGTCGTTGGTGACTTTGGTGAGGGCAGTTTCAGTTGAGTGTAGGGGACGGAAGCCAGATTGCAGGGGGTCAAGTAGGGAATTGGAGGACAGGAAGAGGGAGAGGCGGTTGAAGACTAGTTTTTCTAAGAGCTTTGATGTGAAGGGAAGCAGGGATACAGGGCGGTAGTTGGATGGAGAGTTGGGGTCTAGGGATGGTTTCTTTAGTAAAGGGGTAACTAGCGCGTGTTTGAAGGCGGATGGAAAGGAGCCAGTGGAGATAGGTTGAAGATGTGTGTGAGAGCAGGGGTGAGTGAGGAGAGGGGAGGAATTAGATGTGAGGGAATGGGGTCGAGCGGGCACGTGGTGAGATGTGAGGAGGACAATAAGGAATTGACTTCCTCCTCAGTGGCTGGGAGGAAGCGGCAGAGGGGACCTGTGGTTGTGGAGGTGGCAGATAACTATCTTGTGTTGGGATGTTGCTTCTGATAGTTAGAGTTTTACTGAGGAAGTCTGCCAGGTCTTGAGCGCTGAAGGCAGCTGAGGGGGGAGGTGCAGGTGGATAGAGGAGGTTGTTGAAGGTGGACCAGAGCCGTTTAGGGTTGGAGGACAGCGTAGATATAAGAGATGAGAAGAAGGATTGTTTGGCCAAGTGGAGGGCAGAGGTGTATGACCGGAGAATAAACTTGAAGTGAACAAAATCAGCTTCAGAGTGGGATTTCCTCCAGGCACGCGCTGCGGTGCGGGAGCATCTTTGCAGGTAGAGAGTCTGGAGGGTGTGCCAGGGCTGAAGCTGGCGGCGTGGGGCCTTACAGAGTCGAAGAGGAGCAAGAGTGTCTAGAGCAGAGATAAGCGTAGTGTTGTAGTGATTAGTGGCAGCATCAGGATGAGGTATGAGGGAGGTGGTAAAGTAGGTTGGAGAATTGATGGGGGTCCACAGCATGTAGATTTCTGCGAGTGTGTGTGCGGGGTGGGGGAGCAGGGTGTTTAGGAAGTCCAGATAGGTTGAAAGAGAAGGTGGTCAGAGATGGGGAAAGGGCGACATTTGAACTCAGAAATGAAGCAGAGGTTGGAGAAGACAAGGTCAATAGCGTGACCATCGCGGTGGGTAGGGAGGAGGGAGGATTGTGTGAGTCCAAGGGAGGACGTGAGTGAAAGAAGTTTGGAGGCAGCAGGAGCGGAAGGATCGTCAATGGGAATGTTGAAGTCCCCGAGAATTAGGCATGGAAGATTAGAAGACAGGAAGTGAGAAAGCCAGGTAGCAAAGTGGTCAAAGAACTGGGAGGTTGGTCCCGGTGGGCGGTAGATGACTGCCACCCTGAGAGCCAGAGAACAGGCGGATGCAGTGTGTCTCGAAGGAGGAGAGGGATGGGGGTGAAGGGAGATGCTGGTAGGTGCAGGTGGGAGAGAGCAGGAGTTTAATAAGGACATCCCTCTGATGCTTTGGAAGCTTCTCTGCTGACCATGGCTTTTGCTGTCAGATGCCACTAAGAAAATGTCAGGAAAGCCCTACTAGAACAGCTGACCTTTATTTGGGGTTAATCAGAGGCATTTTAAATGGTGGCAGGTGTGCAAGGACATGATTTTGAATGTGATTGCTTAATACTGAACACAGCTACATCCACAGTTACACCCAAGAGGGTGTGCCCTTGGTCTCAACCCCCCCCTCCCAAAATTTGAGTTGTACAGTTTATATTTCACATTAAAAGGAAGTTCTGAAAATCTATTTTTACATCAGAAATCTGACATTTTAACAGGTGTGTTTAGACTTTCTATCCACTAGTTCAGAAACATCTGGATAGCTGGAGTCTGACATCCCATTGACACTGCTGAGCTTTACATCACTCCAATTACCTTGGAGCCACAAAACACAAGTGTGCTGCTCTCCAAACGCAACAGCTAATGGGTACCTTCCTGCTTGTCACTCCAGTGCACATTTATTCTCCACTCTGTGTCTGATGTCACTAGTTACCAACCCATTGCTGCATATCTTCAGATATTTAATCTCAGCATGATCAGTTATAAATCATTGAAAGCACAGTCCGTATGCAAGTTCAAAAGCAAAGCTCTTATAAATATGTAAATATTTCAATGTTGCTTTGGTTTTACACTGTACAAAACTCATACGTGTCATGAGTCACCCAGCACGCCGACAATATCCAGTTAAGCAAGGAAACCCCTAATCTGACAGGCTGGTCCTTAGAATTGTCAGGACCAAGCTGAATACAGTACGTGAATACAAAGAAGTACTGAACCCACAGGGACGAGAGTTATCACAGACAAAGCCAGATGGCAGTACATGGAATCAGTAAAAATGTATAACCATCCAGGAAATTGAGCAAAACTGAAGTCCAGAGGCACGTTCAATACCTCAGCCGCTGCAAGTGCTAAGTTAGCAACTTGCCATTGAACGCCGTTCAGCCACTCAGCACTGCTAACTTAGCACTTGCAGCGACCCGAGGGAGATGCTGCGAGTAGCTGAGTGACGTATTAAAGATGGCCG
Source organism: Leptobrachium leishanense (assembly GCA_009667805.1). Taxonomy (NCBI): domain Eukaryota; kingdom Metazoa; phylum Chordata; class Amphibia; order Anura; family Megophryidae; genus Leptobrachium; species Leptobrachium leishanense. The sequence continues at coordinate 48,672,360 of CM019064.1, forward strand.
CCGCCATGAAGCAAATAATTCCGTACAGCAAGATGGCCGACCGCCATGAACCAAGTAACAATTCCGTACAGCAATGTTAATTTTGGAGGTTTTTGTTCACCAAAGCACAAAATTTATTATTTCCCCCTGCACAGACATATACAGTTCAATTTACATTTTGTTTCAGAAGTAAACATAACGTTTATTCAATAAAAACTATCATTTGTGGTGTGTGCATACAAAACGGAATTGTGCCGACTGCTTTTCTTTATCATATTTTGACCGAGTGATATGAATAACAATCTGAATCATTAAAAAAAATTGGCCATTTTGGATTCAAAAAGCATCCAAAGCGTTCAATGACACTGCTGCAGCAATTCAGCAGCTGCTGAGGTATTGAACAGGGCTCAGATAGCCAGGGTCAATACACATAACAGACCAGGAGAAATCTGAACAAAAGACTTATCCAGAAGTCAAACCAGGGATCAAGAACACTGATCATCAGGAACACACTGAGAGGTCACTAGAAACCACAACAGGGCTCAGACCTACTCCAATTGCATCTCTAAAGCCATCCTAGGTCTGACAGGTGCAGCAGTCCCAAATACTAGATTGCCAGAATGGCGCCCTCTGTCCAGAAAACTTTACTGCAGCACCTCCAGCTGGCATGACATACTGACTGATTTGATACTATTTATCAATGGGTTCAAAGCCCAGAACCCTCAGCCAATAAGATGCCTATAAGTTTTTAAATAGGCCATCAGACTAGAACTTGAAAGCAGGAATGAGTTTATTCAAGCAAACTAGTGATCACCATTTGGCTGTTTTTTCCTCAGCTTACAGTCTACGCAAAATCTATGCTTTGTATCGGCATAGACTTCAGTGTACCATAGCAATGGCTCTAGTTTCTTTGAACAGGAATTCACCACCCCCCTACGACCAAACAAAAGTAAATCCCGTGCAAATTCTACAAACTGATTCCTATAAACCAGAGGCGGGGAATGTCCAGCCCTTACTGTGTCACAGCAGGCAGGTGTTGAAATGCTCTCTCCCACAGCCCTTCTACCTGACCTCAGCCAGTAGTACAAGGGGGCAGTGATCATCCTCACTTCCCTCCTTCACACTGCACCCCTCATCTTCTGGGACATTGTGAATAAGGATATGACGCGCTTCAGCAAGTTAGTGTTCTATACACTGATCATGAAGAGATAGTAACTAGGACGCATATAGGGTCACTTTCTGTATAGTAAGGTGCAAGTTCCCCCTGAAAAAAAAAAAGTAAACTTAAGTCTTGTGTTGGATCTTCCTTCACGCTGCACCCCCTCATCTTCTGGGCGCAGGATGAAGGAGATCCGGTGCTCTTCAGTGAGTGAGGGAAGCCGGGTTAATCCCCACCCCCTCATTCTACTCACTGAGGTCAGGTGAAAGTGCTGGCGAAATGAATTAAGAGGGGAAGGGTGAAATCAATTAAACAGGGAGCAGCGTGTGTAATATAGCAGGCTAAATTTACAGTTAATTTTGTATGGCCCTCTAATGAGATCAAGTCTCCAAACGGCCCTTGGCAGAAAAAAGATTGCGCACTCCTATAAACAATCAAAACAAGGCCATGTAGCAGTGTAACATTATGCTTTATAACTCGTACCATTATTTGAGTCATTGCTGACAGGTTTCTTGTAAGTCAGAAACCTATAGCAAGCACAAATCACTAGATTACCCTGCAAATATTTCAAACAATTCAGTCTCACAACAAAGAGATTTAGAGTTTGTTTTAATGGTTTATTTAAGAAGACACATGTTGACCAATCTTCTTACATTGGTTTTGGAGGAGCTCTTGGAGGGGCACCCTAAAAAAAAAAAAAATATAAAAATCAGAAAGTTAGTATTTAAAACCAAATGAGAGTTGCAACAGTATTAAGAAATGCAAGCGTTTTAGAAAATTTAGCAAGAACAAGGACTACTTTTGATATGAACATTCTAGAAAAAAAGTGGCAATACAAAATTTGCTACACTTAAATATGTCAACCTGCTCTAAACTTTCAGCTTCTTGCAGATCCTTTGAATAGAAAAAGCCGTGCACCAAATAAAATGTAATCTCGTCAGTGCCTTTACAGTCTAGATTAAGGGGACAGCATGATCCCCACCCCACAAAGAATTAGGCAGATGCAGCATATGTCCCATTTCAGGTCACTTCATGCATTGCTCCCCTCCGGCTCAGGACTTCTGAAATGCAGAATCCCTGCAGCTATGCAAGACGACTTATTACATACACTGCAAACTACATGTCACTCAGAACTTGCAAACAGAATTATGCAATTTCTGTACTGCTTTCATTGGCTTTACGTGTGCACATAGGAGCCAATGAGAAAAGTGATCAGTGCTATCTCACAGAATGATCAGATGAGTGGAGACAGGAGGCAAGCAGAGTGTGCCGATGACTGAAATTGGTTAAATCCCGTCTGCCTGGTTGTTGCAGGTAGAGGTCACTCCCCCATTTAACAGTGATTTCAGCAGAACTGTTCAAAGTTGGAGTGTCCCGTATAAGTCACAACATACAAATTCAAAGTAACAAGTCTCAGAATTGCTGCATGTTTGGAGTCTGAATGACATGAAGCTATGTGCAGTGTAAGTTAGAACACCAGGGAGGTTAGATTCTGACATTATGTCAGAATCGGAACAATTTTTTTATGCCCATTGTGGTTTTCTGAGTGTGGCTCGGGGTTAAATTCATTGCTGAAAGAGGCATCTGTGAGATACATTACCTGGCCCTGCGCTCTCCGTCACTGTCCCCTGCAGTCACCTACGTGCAATTGCAGGATGTTACCGAGGGGAGTGCAGGTAAAGTTAATGTATTGGGCCTGAGTGTGGCTCAGGGTTACTGCTTTCAGCAATTTAACCCCCAAGCCAAACTTTGGAAAACTGCCAGGGAGGTTAAAGTCCCTTATGACAAAAAACAAAACTGGATAGTTAGCCTCTCTGCTGCGCTAGCAATATGAAGTCACTGTCTACAGGGACAGTATAGAAACCACCAATAGGAATTTACAGCAATACCATTTGTTAACACTGGCAGACTAAAAAGCTGCACAGTACCTGATTTATTGATTGTGAATTAGAACTTAAAAAAACACCTTTCAAAATATGTGCATCAACAGCATCACAAACCAGAAGCAACTCTGGTAAAGATTTATAGTCACTGTATAAGGTGACCAAGAATCAAAAAACCATGTATGCCATATTAAAAGCAGTTTAAGGATGTCAGGAGCTGACCTTTCAAACATTAAGATTGCTTATGAAGCTTCTGACAATGATGCAGAAGTTACTAGCCTTTGCACAAGCTTTTACAGATGTCAATCATTAGCCAGCTCACCTATGCTGTAACAGCAGCAGCAGATTACTGCATTAAGTGCAGGGCTCAACATTAGCGCCCCAGATGTTTTGAAACTGCATCTCCAAGGATGCTCCGGGTACTCCATATCGACCAAGCCTCCTGGGACATGTGGTTTCAAAACATCCGTGGGGGCCAAGTGCTGACAACTGGAGGAAAGCATTTCCGTAAAACACTAAACTCAGATCAACTTACTGCTGGCCTAAACCGAGGAGGTGGGGTACGATCCTTCCTTGCTTCACGTGATCTGTTCCTGACAACCTTGCTGTGGATCGCACAGCTGACGCAGTAATGCAGCTTCACGTAGAGCTTGGGCAACGCATAAGCTGCATGATAAATAAAAAACAGGAGTTGAGGAATTAAACTATTGATAAAGATTATTTTCCTTTGTACTTGATACAAGATATCTAGTGTGTCACAACAATAACTAAAGGGCCACAGCGCAAGGGTTTAAACCAATTCCATCAGATTGTTATGATAAAGACAAAACATTAAAACGGATATTTATGTAAGGAAACTACACATAATCATTTTAAACCAAGTAATGGCATTTCTAGACCAGAACGATTCTTTAATGGAGCAGCTGAATTACTACGCTCGTTAACATGCAAATTCACAAACAGGACCCATGTAAAAATAGTCAGTGAACCAGGCAAACATACAGTCAAACACGCTGGCTTCAGAGATATCCCTGACAGCTGCGGCCTCCACGATGTTCCTGATGACAAACTTCTTGATGGCTTTGTCTTTTGGGACGCAACGGGCACAGTTGGTGCAGCGGATGGGCTGGACGTGCCCTCGACCCTTCTTGGCACGTCCGTTGTTTCTTCGCTTCTTTGTCTATTTGGAAAGAAATCAAAGCGGCGTTAGAGGGTCCAGCACCACATCTAAACCATATAGATCATTTGAGTGAAGTATGAGAGGGGGCAATGGGGACTGAAGCAACGTCAAAACTTGCTACCCACAGGTGTTTATGAACTACATGCTCCACGACGCTGTGCCAGATCCAGGTGTGAGCAAGCATCATGGGACGTGTAGTTCCAAACCATCTGGAGTGCCATTAATTTATGAAGTATTTTACCATTGAGATTTCTCTCGTTTTAAAGTATGTCCTGGGTTCAAGAACATTGAAATGTTACAGAAATACAATGCATGATATTCACACAAAACACCACTAATAGAGGGCTCGCCATCACTGGTATAGGAAGCTGCGAACATGAAAACAAGCCGGTGAGGGCGGACGCGCCACTGAATGAGCTGTAAACGGGTGACCCGGTGTAGCAGGAAGCTCGCTAGGCCGCAGGAAGCCTCCGGCAGTGCAGGCCTCCCGCTCATAAACGGGCTTGCAGTCGTCAGAACACCGCTTTTGGGCGGTAACACCGTTAGGCCGCCGTCCTGATGCCGCGCCGTGAGCCTCCGCCCACGAATGGGCCTGATCAGGCACCGGACACACAGGAGGCCGCGCGGCGCCTTCTCATGGCTGCACGAGGCCCTGACGCTCTGCCACAAAACTGCCGCCACAGGCGCAGACCATTCACACGGGCAGCGAGGAGCAGACGGGACGCGCATACGCATTTACACGGCAACAGCGTGAGAAAGGCGGCCATCAGCACACATCTCTCACCATGATGGATTCGCGGCCTGGAAAAAGAGGACCGTAAAGCGTGGCGCTGCCTTATATAAACTAGCCGCACAAGGACGTCACTTCCGACGAAATGCGCATGCGCGCGGACCTCAGCGCGATCATGCAAAATGCGCCACTCCAGGCAGGATGCGCATGCGCGTGGTACTTCTCCGACCTATCAAATCATGTACGCTCTGTCAAATCGGGTGTTCTGGCACATCAGGAGACGGCTCAAAACGGGCGACAGGTGTTCAGTCGAAAAATGCCCGTTTGTCGAGAAATGCCTGGCCCCAGCTTGATTGGCAGGTTGTGTGACGTAGGTCCACCAGGCGCATGCGCAGTGGGGGCCAGGCATTTCTCGACAAACGTGCAAAAAAAAAACCTTTGTCGAAAAATGCCTGGCCCCCACTGCGCATGCGCCTGGTGCACCTACGTCACAGCACCTGTCAATCAAGCGGACGTAGGTGCACTCGGGCACGAGCGTCGAATAAAGCAAGCCAGCGTCTCCGCCCCCAGCAGAGCACCCACCCCCCGGACAGCCTCTCCCCCTCCCGGGCGCACAGTAATGCAAGGGAACCAGCCAGCCGTCCCAGCCTCACCTCCTCCCCCCGGCCAGCCTCTCCTCCTCCCCGGGCGCTCAGTAATGCAAGGGGACCGTCTCCACCCCCAGCAGATCGCCACCCACCCCCCGGCCAGCCTCTCCCCCTCCACGGCCGCTCAGTAAGGGAACCAGCCAGCCGTCCCAGCCTCTCCTCCTCCCGCGGCCACTGGCCCCCCCCCCGGGCACTCACTTATGGAAGGGAACCAGCCAGCCGTCCCAGCCTCTCCTCCCCGCGGCCACTCGCCCCCCCCCCCCGAGCACTCACACACAGGGTGGGAGGGAGGGATTGTATCAGCCGCCCTGTCCCAGCACTTCTCCCCGCACTGAGAGTCACAGACTCCGGGTGGGGGTTGCTGCCTTCTCCCCTGGGGGAACCATGGATCGCAGGAGACCCGGGGGTCCTTTGGAGCCCTGTATCTCGGTCCCTGAGCATGGCAGGAGGCTGGTTGAGGTGTCATTGGAAAGTGCAGAGTCTGTTCTTTCTAATGATACCCACCATGATTGTGTAATGTGTAACATTAATCACCAATAATTCATTAAATAAAAATTACTCTTTTTTTTTAACACTGACTTTTATTTCATTTTCGCTTGGTTTTATATTGGTGATTAACTTTACACATTACACAGACATGGTGGGTATCATTAGAAAGAACAGACTCTGCACTGATACCCACCATGTCTGTGTAATGTGTAAAGTTAATCACCAATATAAAACCAAGCGAAAATGAAATAAAAGTCAGTGTTAAAAAAAAAGAGTAATTTTTATTTAATGAATTATTGGTGATTAATGTTACACATTACACAATCATGGTGGGTATCATTAGAAAGAACAGACTCTGCACTTTCCAATGACACCTCAACCAGCCTCCTGCCATGCTCAGGGACCGAGATACAGGGCTCCAAAGGACCCCCGGGTCTCCTGCGATCCATGGTTCCCCCAGGGGAGAAGGCAGCAACCCCCACCCGGAGTCTGTGACTCTCAGTGCGGGGAGAAGTGCTGGGACAGGGCGGCTGATACAATCCCTCCCTCCCACCCTGTGTGTGAGTGCTCGGGGGGGGGGGGCGAGTGGCCGCGGGGAGGAGAGGCTGGGACGGCTGGCTGGTTCCCTTCCATAAGTGAGTGCCCGGGGGGGGGGCCAGTGGCCGCGGGGAGGAGGAGAGGCTGGGACGGCTGGCTGGTTCCCTTACTGAGCGGCCGTGGAGGGGGAGAGGCTGGCCGGGGGTGGGTGGCGATCTGCTGGGGGTGGAGACGGTCCCCTTGCATTACTGAGCGCCCGGGGAGGAGGAGAGGCTGGCCGGGGGAGGAGGTGAGGCTGGGACGGCTGGCTGGTTCCCTTGCATTACTGTGCGCCCGGGGAGGGGGAGAGGCTGTCCGGGGGGTGGGTGCTCTGCTGGGGGCGGAGACGCTGGCTTGCTTTATTCGACGCTCGTGCCCGAGTGCACCTACGTCCGCTTGATTGACAGGTGCTGTGACGTAGGTGCACCAGGCGCATGCGCAGTGGGGGCCAGGCATTTTTCGACAAAGGTTTTTTTTTTGCACGTGTGTCGAGAAATGCCTGGCCCCCACTGCGCATGCGCCTGGTGGACCTACGTCACACAACCTGCCAATCAAGCTGGGGCCAGGCATTTCTCGACAAACGGGCATTTTTCGACTGAACACCGGCTTGCTTTATTCGACGCTCGTGCCCGAGTGCACCTACGTGCCAGCACACAGCTGATCGGCCGCTTGGAAAACAGCTGATCGGCGGCTTGATTGGCAGGTTGTGTGACGTAGGTGCACCAGGCGCATGCGCAGTGGGGGCCAGGCATTTCTCGACAAAGGTTTTTTTTTTGCACGTTTGTGGAGAAATGCCTGGCCCCCACTGCGCATGCGCGTGGTGGACCTACGTCACACAACCTGCCAATCAAGCTGGGGCCAGGCATTTCTCGACAAACGGGCATTTTTCGACTGAACACCTGTTGGAGGGGAGGGGTGGGGTCTGTGACCAAACACACAGCAGACTCTGTGACCAAACACACAGCAGACTCTGTTCAGGAAGTTTATTCCTATTTATAAAACATACAGGGTTATTCAGAAAGAGGTGAAAACCAGGAGAACTGGCAGGAGAAGAGAACAATCTAGACCAAATAGTCGATTTGGAAAGTGAGATAAATGGGAGAATTTTTCTGGTTTGGCTATTTTGACCTAGAATTTTCAATTTTTCTGCCAATTCTCCTGAGGTTCACCTTTGAATAGACCTGTATATAGGTAAAATAAAAACCGGAGGTAACTCCATGGGAATGTGCGCTGTGTGATGGGCAGAAATTACAGTGAAAAGTACAGTATAATGGCAATTTCCTAAAAAGTTACTTACAAGTATTTATAATGTGCCAATAAACTCCTTGGCGCTGTACAATGGGAGAGACAGAATAACAAATATACATAAATGTACACACACAGAACAGAAGGAGGGAGGAAAGTGATTGCACTGAAGTTTTCTGAAGTAAAGAACATAGATTAGTGAATAACCCCTAATCTATTTACTTTTCCTCTTGTGTATCTCCCTTTGTTCAGCGCTATGGAATACGCTGGCGATTTTATAAGTACTTGCCGTTTTGTTTCCAAACAATCCGTTTTCTTGCAATCTGCTCCTTGGCAGTATGTGGCATTGATGCTCTGCAGGAGCAGGGTTGTCAGATGAGCCATGTTTTGCTGAACACATTTCTATGCAGAAGAGCACAGGGAGGAGCTGCCCTGCAACATGTATTACTTATGCTTCTAGAGGGAAATTTGATTCCCGATCAGGATTGATCACCTGGGATTCTGTTTACATTTATCCGGCAGCGTATGAATTCTACATACTGCAGGGTTGCATATTTTTTTCATGCAGTGCCCATCAGCATGAATAAATTATGTGTCCAGGAAAACCTAGCCTAGCGGACAGTCTTATGCAGGAGGGATATCCGGCGTTTTATTCCTGCGACCATGCTATTGGTATTTCTCACTGATTAGGCGTGGAGGTTTTCCATCCTGCGGGGGGGGGGGGTACTTCCAGATGCCACACATGAGCGTGCAGAGGTTCGTATGTATCCTGGCTGATCTGGCAGCCCTTCTCCAGGTCTACCTTTACATCTGAGAGCCGCCTTTGATCAGCAGCACAGTGTCCTCATTGAAGACCATACAGAGGTTTTCTGGAATATGGGGCACATGTGCATGGATTCAGGATTATTGGAGATGGACAGTGTGATGACCACCCGCTATCTGCCCAGTTGTCACGTGCATAGGGAGGGTGTACCAAGGGTTAACAGCTCAAAGCCTCTGGACTTACTAACTCTACCCCCTCGAAAGTAATAGGGCACTTTTGAAACCCCCATAACTGTATAGCACCCCTATCCAAGAGCCTAACCATGTACAGCTAAAATATTTCCCAAAGGGTAAATTCTACAGTAACGTCAAAACCAAAGCTTACACGAGAAACGCGAATCATCTAGAGCCAAATACAGTACTGGGTTACAAAGTTTTAATGGCAAAACACAAAAATAAATCGTTACACAGTGCCAATATCACAAAAACAAGATCTACACAATATAATAAAACGTGCAAATACAATTCCTGAAAAATAATGGGACTTAAACAAAACACAGAAGCCTAACTTACAAAAATAGCTCTTCCATGGGTATTTCGGCTGTTTTTAAGTCTCTGAAATGTTATTAGATGTTCCTTCAACAAAAATCCTTGCGAAATACAGATTTTACTCATGGGTACTGGCCCTTTGTTTGTCCAACACCCACCAACCCCCAGTCTATTTGGTTCAGGTATGCCATTCCCTGGATCATTATTAGGGATGAGCCGAACACCCCCGTGTTCGGTTCGCATTCGAACTCGAACAATTTCAAAAGTTCGAGTTCGAACGCGAACATGAACCGAACTCAATGGGACTCGAAAGTTCAATTTTTAGAGTGCCCTCCAAGAGGACATATATGCAAGATATTTGCCATAAAAGGTGTATGGGGGTCCGGGTAGTGCCCTGGGGGACTGGAAACAAGGACAAAAAGATTTAAAAAAGACGTTTTTAAAGGGACAGTGAGTTTTCCATAAAATAAGGGTTAAAAATAAACACAAAAAATTCCTTCAAATATCGTGCCTAGGAGGTCCCCATAACCTGCCCGTGAAGTGGCGGATTTGTAGGATGTATAGAAACATCGTCATCAGAGACCCACACACGACACCTAGCCACCCTTAAGGGGTTAAAATGCACAGGGACTGGCTACTATCCTGTTAGATGAGGTAATGTATTATATGTATAAAGCAAGGTATATATGACAATGGATAGAGACTCTAGGGACTCAGATTGTACGCTTTACGATAGACATTTTCAAGTTGTGTTGTGTTACTAATGCAGAAGCAGCAAGCCCTTCCACCACACTTGCACCAAAACTATAGATCTAACACGATAATAATTGTATGCTCGCATAGGCCCTTCGGGAAAGGTACATGACATACAAATACTGGAATATTACGTTTAAATCTAAGGAGTGTGATAAAGATTTTATTAAGCCCTTGATGACAAATGACATAACATCTACATCATTAATGATTGGCTTTACAGAGCCCTGGTCCTTAAGGGGTTAAACAGCATATCAGAGGAACATGTAGTAGAAATGAACACTTCTTAGAATTCAGAAGCACAGTGTTCATACATGTGCAGGAGCCAGGCCCAGTCTGCAGGCAATGTATCAAATTCATGAGACCAGACTAATTAGAAGCACATGTTACTTCCAAACACTAATTAACACCTGTTGTTTACGCCGTTTGAGAGCCCTGCTGTAAGCACATGTCATTTAGAGGTGAGAATCTTTGCACCTAGACATTAGGCAGACTGTAAAGCATGCTTTCCTTGTAAGATAGAAAATCCACATCACCCATTGCAGCATTTTAAAGATGAAACACACAGGCGGCGCAAAAAATCCTATGCAAGCCTCAAGCACATGTAATTTTGAGGTGTGAAAGTTTCAGAAAAATGTACACGTGTGCAAATATTTTAAATAAAGGCAGAATAATTTTATGACGGTCACATTTGTCTGACAAATAGATAATACATTACGCTGCAGCATGTGTTGACATATGTTGGTAGATGTATGTAATGTGTGTTATGTGTATGTAACATGTTTATGCTATTATACATACCGCTTCTTGACGACGTACACAGTCCGTCCACTGCCTCCCACCTCGTTGACGCGTCCGTAATCATCGCCCACATGAGTGCCTTCTTGCCCTTGGTAGTTTTTTAATTCAATATCTAATAAACCGTTGCTTATAATATTCTGCAGTAAAGAATCTCTTTATTTCTAGATTTTTTAGTATTTTTTTAAGCATTTTTTATACGTTTTTCAAAATGTTTTTTTTTTCGAACTCGAACCGAACACGCCAAAAAGTTCGAAGTTCGCAAACTTTCGAACTGCCAATGTTCGAGTCGAACTCCGAACTGATCAAACCGAACAGCTCATCCCTAATCAGGTTTCCATTCCCCCATCCGTGGAGGAGAGCAGATCATCAGATATGGGGCCGTAAATACGGTAGGGAAGACTGAAGCATCTGGCCTTCCCTAGTGGGATATTAATTAGGGATATACCGATACTAGTATCAGTGCCGATACTGGCATTTGCACAAGTACTTGGTGCTCATGCAGAGGCCCCGATACCGGAAGCCAGCGCTGAGCTGGCTTTCCGGCATCCAAGGGGCTGGTGGAATGCTCTAACGGCATTCCGCCAAGCCCCTGTGGCTGGCTGTGTTCCAAAGAGGGGCCGCCGATAAAGGTTTAGAGCAGCTGCTCGTTGGGAAGCCCCCAACCATGATCTTGTGAAGATATCAGAGTTTGCGAGATCTCGAACTGCACACAATCAGGCCTGCACACACACAGACACATACAGGGTTATTCAGAGAAAGGTGAAACTCTGGAGAAGTTTTGGAGAAGTGAAAATTCTGGGTCAAAATAGCCGATTTGCAAAGTGAAATAAATGGGAGAATTTTTCTGGTTTGGCTATTTTGACCTAGAATTTTCACTTCTCCAAAAGTTCTCCAGAGTTTCACCTTTATCTGAATAACCCTGTATATAATATACACACACACACCAAATACATGTATACCCAACAGGCATCAGACCAGAGAGAGTGGTAAACACACACACTCTGGTCTGAGGTCTGAAATGAGTGTGTGTATATATACATACATACACACACACTCTGGTCTGATGCCTGTTGGGTATACATGTATCTGATGTGTGTGTGTATATTATAAATATTCACAGGGTTATTCAGAGAAAGGTGAAGACCAGGAGAACTGGCAGGAGAAGAGAACAATCTAGACCAAATAGCGAATTTGGAAAGTGAGATAAATGGGAGAATTGTTTGACCTAGAAGTGACCTAGAATTTTCACTTCTCCCGTTATTCTCCTGGTTTTCACCTTTCTTTGCATAGATCTCATAGTATGTGTGTGGTCAGGCCTGTGCAGTGGGTAAATTGGGTGTCTGGCCATACATTTCAATATTAACATAAATTGGACAGGCTTTCTGCAAAATCCTAAATTATTTATTGGAAAGTAGTCACATGACTTTAAATAAAGGCATCGGTACTTGGTATCGGTGAGTACCTGAAAAAAGTATCAGTATTTGTACTGCCTTAAAAAAATGGCATTGGTGCATCCCACTGATATTATTATTCATCAAGACAAATGGTTTCATTTGAGTCCCAACAAGACTCGATTACCAGATTCTCTTGTCCACTAGCCTAACTCTGAAATGAGAGTTAAGAAAGGAACCCCCCCAAATTCTGCGCTTAAGTGTGGCACAGCGTAAGAACCATGCCTGTGTATGACAGACAGTATTTCTGTTACTTGCATGGTCTTTGGACAAGCTGTTGGCTAGAGAGGACTAAGGCTAGGGTCAGACGAAAGCATTTTTCCCCGCGAACGTGAAAAAGTGCGTCCGAACGCATTGACGTATTTTTTCACGGAATGCGCAAAAACGGTCAGATGACGCGCATTTTCGGGCGTGATTTTGTACGGATCGTCAATAAAACTCTTTTTGCGTCTGGACGTTATGTAGGCTGGACATTAGCAGTGTCTGACATCTCCTAATCTCGCACACACGCCGCTATGCCACAGCTGCGCACTCAGTACGTCAGTACTAGCGGTTCTGCGTTCTCAGAAAAATGCGTTCAAATTCCACTTGCGTTGCACGGCCGGACTTTTGTGCGGCCGTACATCGTATATTGGCCGTCATTGCCCGTCATCTGCTGCTAGTGCGGCCGTAATTATGTGCGCCAGAACGCACGTTAAAAGTGCGCTGGTCTGACCCCAGCCTTAAACATGGCGACTGTCGGGGAGTAAGAGTATGTCTGGAGAAAAACCAAGAAGAAGCATTTACTGATTGGACTGCAATAGGGGCCCTATTACATTCTTCACGCAAAAATGCACGGTAAACGCGTGAATTTTTGCACGAAGCGTTAAACGTTAACGCGTGTAAATTAACGCTGGTATTACAATCCTCGCGCATTATTTCATCCGTTAAAAAATAACGCACGTAAAACAGATGCGCAAAAACGTGCGCGCATTAACGTTGCGTGCAGAACTCAGTGGGCGGACTGTTTTTTCACGCGATTCAGCCAATCAGAATTAAGAACCACAATTATCTAACGTTACGTTTTTGCAGCTGTCAAAGTCAATCTGAGTATATATGCTGCAGCAATAATAAAAACACGCACAACTTCTCCATTTTATTGTTTGGGTATGTGTAGAATGTGTAACTATACTGTGCTGTGTTTTTGGGCTGGTGTATTTGGTTTCGGCCAGAACGTTCAGATTTGCCATTAACACCAGCTTTTAAAAGACGTTAAAATTATGCGCACAAACGCTGTGCGTTAAATTTTGTGCATAGATTGTAATACCATCCGTGTACTAGTGCACAAACGCATTTGCGCTCACAATGTTAAGTATAGGACGCGCAGTACATTACGCTCGCGCAGGGTTCGCGCAGGTTCACCCGCGGTAGACCGAACTTTAACTGAACCTAGGGGCGCACTTTGTTACAGATTGGGATATTTCCAGGTACATAATGAAGAAGAAAAAAGGGATCAGCGAGTGATTGTGGACGTGTATTTTCATTACGATTACATTGGACATAAAAAAAAGTATAAAACTATTTTTGGAAAAACTCGTATGTTCTCTATAAAATATAAACCTGCCTGGTGATATTAAAAATGCAATTCTTATGCCCGTATTTCATGTTTTGTTTTTTTCCCCTACCTTTGAAATCCGGTAACTGAATACATTCCATCACGTGATATACGTATATTTATTTTGGTATGGTTTGGGAGGTTTACATTACCCTGACGCGGCTGAGCTGTAGAATCCGAGGAACATGTGTTTATTTTGCCAACAGGCTTATGATTCCAGTGTGACCAATTGCATTGTTACTGTATGCTTTTGCTGTGGTTTCAGGAATATTCTGTATAAGGGTACGGTTTGTATGTCCTTGATTTGCACACCTCATGGATAGGAGATTCAGTCACAGCTGTGATATCCAGTGCAGATTTAAAGCTAATTTATTTGCTGTGTGATGGTGATGCCCATGTGGGGGTGTGATGCACATGTGGGGGTGGGAGTGTGATGCCCATGTGGGGGTGGGAGTGTGATGCACATGTGGGGGTGTGATGGTAATGCACATGTGGGGGTGAGATGGTTTTAATATTGTAAGAAATTCCAGTCTGCACATTCAGATCTTTACTCACATTGAGTAGAACTATTCTTATAGCTTAGGGGTCAGCAAACTTGGCTCCCTTATGTTTTGGGAACTACATCTCCCACAATGCTCAGTCATCCATTAGGCTGACTGAGTCACATGGGAAATGGCTCCTTGATGTTTTGGGAACTACAAGTTTTCTGACCCCTGTTATAGCTAGATTGTTTCCCACCTGACTGAAATGTTAATGTAGCTTTTTGTTATAGTGAGGTTTGGGATGCTCCTTGGAGCTTATGTACAGAAATAAAGGATGACATGAGTTAGTTCTCAGCATTTTACCCTAGAAAGGTATTCAAAAGGAGTTTTATCTACCAGTTAACATTCTGTTTCAAAGCAAATGTGTGTATACACTTGTTAATGAAAGGGGCTCATTCAGAGTCACTTGGTGGGCAGTCAATCCTGGCAAACTCAGCAGGCGCTGAATGGTCAGAGTCCACAGCCTGGATTCAAAACACATTTAAGGATGAACCCAACACCAAAAAAGTAAGAACTAAACGTAGAATAAGGAAATTACATTTATATGGTGCCAACCTATTCTGCAGTGCTCTTAACAAGTCTGACACCGACTAATCAAAAAGAGGACCCTGCTCCAGTGAGCTTGCAATCTATAGGAGTGGGGTGACAGAGGTAAGGGAAAATTAGAAAGGATGACTATAAGAGATACAGTGGCAAGAAAAAGTATGTGAACCCTTTGGGATTACGTGGAATTTTGCATGAATTGGTCATAAAATGTGCTCTGATCTTCATCTAAGTCACAACAATTTGAAAAAAACAGTCTGCTTAAAATAATACAACACAAAAATTATATGTTTTCATGTGTTTATTGAACATAACATGTAAACATTCACAGTGCAGGGTGGAAAAAGTATGTGAACCCGTAGCCTAATGACTTCTCCAAGAGCTAATTGGAGCCAGGAGTTAGCCAACCTTGAGTCCAATCAGTGTGATATTATTTGATGTGTTGCTGAAAGCTGTCCTGCCCTTTAAAAACACACACCAGTTTTGGATTTACTGGTTTCAAGAAGCACTGCCTGATGTGAACCATGCCTCGCAGAAAAGAGCTCTCAGAAGGCCTACGACCAAGAATTGTTGACTTGTATGAAGCTGGAAAGGGTTACATAGTATCTCCAAAAGCCTTGATGTTCATGTGTCCTCGGTAAGACAGACTGTCTACAAATGGAGACAGTTCAACACTGTTCCTACTCTCCCTAGGCATGGTCGTCCTGTAAAGATGACTGCAAGAGCACAGCGCAGAATGCTTAATGAGGTAAAGGAGAATCCTAGAGTGTCAGCTAAAGACTTACAGAAATCCCTGGCAAATGCTAACATTTTTGTTGACACCTCTACAATAAGGAAAATATTAAACAAGAATGGAGTACATGGGAGGACACCACGGAGGAAGCCATTGCTGTCCAAAAAGAATATTGCAGCACGTTTGAAGTTTGCAAAAGAGCACCTGGATGTTCCACAGCACTACTGGCAAAATATTCTGTGGACAGATGAAACCAAAATTTAGTTGTTTGGAAAAAACACACAACACTATGTGTGGAGAAAAAAAGGCACAGCACACCAACATCAAAACCTCATCCCCACTGTAAAACATGGCGGAGGGAGCATCATGGTTTGGGGCTGCTTTGCTGCATCAGGGCCTGGACGGATTGTTGTCATTGATGGAAAAATGAATTCCAGAGTTTATCAAGACATTTTGCAGGAAAACTTAAGACCATCTGTCCGCCAACTGAAGCTCCGCAGAGGATGGGTGATGCAACAGGACAATGACCCAAAGCATACAAGGAATTCAACAAAAGAATGGCTTCAACAAAACAAAATACGCCTTCTGGAGTGGCCCAGTCAGAGTCCTGACCTCAACCCGATTGAAATGCTGTGGCATGACCTTAAGAGAGCGATTCACACCAGACATCCTAAGAATATTACTACACTGAAACAGTTTTGTGAAGAGGAGTGGTCCAAAATTACTCCAGATCGTTGTGCAGGTCTGATCTGCAACTACAGGAAACGTTTGTTTGAGGTTATTGCTGCCAAAGGAGGGTCAACCAGTTATTAAGTCCAAAGGTTCACATACTTTTTCCACCCTGCACTGTGAATGTTTACATGTTATGTTCAATAAAAACATGAAAACATATGTTTGTGTTGTATTATTTTAAGCAGACTGTGTTTTTCAAATTGTTGTGACTTAGATGAAGATCAGAGCACATTTTATGACCAATTCATGCAAAACTCCACGTAATCCCAAAGGGTTCACATACTTTTTCTTGCCACTGTATGTAGGATGCAAGGGGGCTGTGTGGGAGGTCGACCTGGATAAGTGCAATATGGGGAGATAGAGCATTGTTGACCAATCCCGGTCCTCAGGTTCCCCAGGTCAGGTTTCCAGATATCTGCAGCACAGCACAGGTGAAATGATTTGCTGCTCAGTGATTGCAAGATTCAGTCTGTATTTCCCCAAGGTAATCCTTAAAATCTGGCCTGTTAGGGGGACTTGAGGACCATGGTTGGGGTCCACTGGTTTAAAGCATAGGTCAGGTTATGCAACAGAATGGGTTGTCATCATCAGCATCGGACGGGTTTGCACTTGTTGCACAGTGACGCTGATTCTGAGGGAAAAGTAACAACTACTGAAATTGAGGACAAAAAAGAGAGAATAAAATTAACCCCTTGCCACCGCTGGGCATGCTATGACATTCAGGAGGCGGATGGGTCAGAATGCCGAGGGACAACATAGAACGTCGCACAGTTCTATGACACCTCCCCTGGTCCATCCTTTTCTCTGTGGCCAATCATCACAATTGGCTGCTCACATTCAGGCAGGCCCGCCTGCAGCCAGGTTTGGCCGCAGGGAAGGGAGTTGGGCCGGGGGAGTTGCCATAGATCCGCAGAGTATGTTATGCCTCCCACCAACATTCAGGCCTGCCTGCCTCCCGTCACTGCCCTAAGGTTAAGCAGTCAAAGTCACAATTCTGCTGATTGTGTTTTGTTTTTTCATTTTTAGAAATAAAAGGTTAATTTTTTTAGAGATTCCTCTTGGAACATACGTCCCCTTCTTTTCACAAGGACAAATGTTCATTATGGTGTAACAGACATACTAAAAGAAAACACAAACATTGTGTAAATCTACATTTATTGGAAACAACCAAATGTATATTTAAGATTATTTCTAAAACATCGACTTACAGATATGTGGAATGCTACAGGCTTTGTCCGTTTATTAATTAAGAGGCACTATTTTCCTTAGGAGTTGATCGTGACTTTTGCCAACTTGTAGCTACAGCATCAGCAACATTGTGGAACAAATCAACATCAAAAATATTCAAACCGACATTAAACACAATTATTAAATACCAAACGTGATCAGTTTTAAACGTAGTTAAACAGAAGCATTGATACTCATTATTCAAAGTCTGCTGCGTCTGATTCTCTTTTTTTATTGCCATTACAGGGTTAACAAACGAGCTATACCCTCCTGACTAGGTGGTAAAAGGCCGACACCATCACAGGGTTTGCTGTATATCTTGTGCACACAGGAGGCTTCCTTGGCATTTCAGCTCTGGATGCCCTTTTTGGTGGATCGACACATGGACTAGTCCTCTCTGTAATGGCGCCATCGAGCTAAAACCTTATGAGACCTGAGCGTGGACTCAAAGGGCAGGTGCTGCTGCCCATTCTCCAAACTCATATTCATGTCTTTGTTCTCAGTGTTTAAAAATGACCAGCTCTAAAAACCTGATAGAAAGTGATTTGCAGAGGAGAAAAACAATTAATTCTAGGCTCTGATCCTCTGGGGATCATTTGCTTTTCTCATGGTAACACTTGCTGGAGTCCTGTGAATTCCACTAGTGACGATCATCAGCGCTCATGGTATTAGCTCTAGGCATTATATTTTATCAATATGATTGGAAACACACCACGGATATCAGGTTACAGGCAGCGATATCAGGCTACAGGCAGCGATATCAGGCTACAGGCAGAGGTGGATCCAGACACAAGTTTCGGGAGGGGTACTCTACTGATGTTGGCTAAGAGCTGGCGTTTAGTTCACAGTGACAGAGCGGGCGCCGCATCACAGGCTTTGCTCATCACATTCACTCTATCCAGAACATTGCTGCACAGTGTCTGTCCCCTTGCTGCTCATGTGACACCCTGACAGATCCTGCAAAGCAATGCTCTGGACTCTGGCACATGCGCTGCCTGTCGCTGAGAATTGAGCACCACCAGCAATACGGTAACACCGTGCAGGTCTGAACACAATCTCATAACCATGTATCTCAGAGACACAAACACATACATAGCTATATACTCATACCATTTAGGGATGCTGCCCTAACGAATGCTGGTGTCCCGTCGGATAATGACTCCCATCACATATTGCAGCCGACGATATTCACACGTGCAGGAGTGACGTCAGGCCAGCTGATCTGGCGAGCGTCACACCCGCGCACGAGCAGATCGTCAGAATCACCATCTCCAATGCAGCAAGAACAGAGGCAATATCTGATCATCAGATAATGCCTCCCACTTAGTGTGCATGCGCGATACACCACACAAACAGAGGGTGGGGGATATAAACATTGTCATACAGAGCACAGTGAGGAGTATACTGCTCACTGACAGTAGGGGTAATATGTGCATAGATACAGAGAGCAGTATGTGTATACTCCTCACTGTGCTCTGTATATGTCAATGTCTATCCCCCCTCCTCCGTATGTGTGGTGTGTCTCGTGAATGCGCACTGAATGGGAGGCATTATCTGATGATTGCCTCTGCTCTTGCCACATCGGAGATGGCGATTCTGACGATCCACGCATGCGCGGGTGTGACGTGACGACCAGCTGGACACCAGATCACCTGCGCGTGCACAGATCAACGGCAGCAATATGTGACAGGAGGCATTATTCGAAGGAACACCGGCATACTGTAAAACTATGATCCAACCTGTAAAAAAGGAGAAGCTGCACTGTACACATCCTCCTGTCACTCTCTGCAATACCAGCGCTTGGAGAATTACCCATTATATACTTTTTATTCTGATCATTTTTAACGGATTGTCAGTTTTGATTAAATGTTAAAATAGTTTTGATCTCTTGATATAAAATATGCAGAATATCACGGTCACAACACAACAAATTTTACATTCAAACAGATTATACTGATCAGTGCATCAGAAAACGACGTTTTATAAAACACCCTCACTCATACCATCCCTGAGTATGACATGGCTTAGTCCGCTCCATGACAGATACCCGTATTTTGCTTGGATTACTTGGGCAACAGCATACAATATCTGAGGCCATAGGCAAGCGCAGGGAGTGTACCCAGGCACACCCTAATGTTGGGTGACGAGGTAGTCTTTCACCTCCTACAATGACATTTTAGATGTCACGTACCTGTTTCATGACACACAGCATAAATACTGACTGTATCTCTGATTACAGGATTGTTATTTTGAATGAATAATGTGCATTTTGTGCAAAATCCTCTAAACATAAGTTTTCAATTAATAAATGTTCTGTGTGTGCAAACCCTAACGTAACGGGCTGCGCGCACCAGTATCTGTGGCCATCGAGAGGGTAAAGAGTATTGTTTAGTAGAAACGCTGATTTCTCCCGGAGAAGTTGTCAATGTTCAAAACACACATTTAAATACAATACATTCTCTCTGCTGTCTGAATTTCCACTACACATTTTTAAAAAGCTCTAGTGTCACTACATTTTTACCACTGCAATTTTCTACACAACCACATGGTGGCAAGATTGCAATAGTAAACCCCATACACACACACACACACACACACACACACACACACTTACACCCATATACACTTTAGGTTACAGGAAATGCATGGAAATTTACCCAAAACTTGGTAGGCTGGTAAAAAAATAATAAAAAGGTCTTGTTCTAGAAGAAAATAAGCAGTTCTTTCTAATCAAGTGTTACCACACCTGACCAGGGATTTATTTTTATGCGTCATCAGGGAGACCTCGAGCAGGTAGATGCCCATTGAAATAACACCAGTCAACGGAAACTGGTTAAAAGCGCACACCATGCGAGCAAATTAGGTTATAGCAACAGTTGAGTTCCTTTTGTCAGGAATCGCATTTTTGAAGGTTCCAAAAACAATGTAGCTTTGCGTTACTTCGCTGGGTCTGCGCTTAGAGGTATCCCGGCTTCTGACACCATCTTTGAGAAAACTCCTCTGTTCCGGATCAAGTTTTTGGGTTCCCCGAATTCTACAATTTTGCCAGAATCTAGAACAAGGACCCTGAAGAAAGAAGAGCTTGTTAAGTCAGGTGATCAAAAAAAAAAAAGAATACAGAAATTACTTTACCAACTCCTTCAGAACAGAGAAGGTCGTGTTTTTATCAGGTTTGCCAAACCCCAAATCATGCACAGCTTTATTTAACGAGTTTGTGTAAAAAAAATAAATAAAAAAAATTTAATTAGATATATTAGAATAGAAATTGCTTTAATTCAATATGAACAGTACCTCCTGATTAATTCTAAACAATGTTAACCCCTTCACTCTCGAAATCGAGATATCTCGGGCTTCGAAAGGCACCAACCGGTGCCCCGATAGAGATATCTCGATCTGCTGATCTGCAGCCCAAAAGCAAATGAAATTTGTTGGCTGCAAACAAATTTTTCGTTTGCTTTTGGGATGCAGAAGGTGCCCCCAAAGTTTTAGCCCTGTGTGCATAATGCCCAAAGAACTAAAACTGTAAAATCGGCTGAAAAATGCCTGAAAGAAAAAATAAGAGATCGGCCTTTCAGCAGCTGATGCAGGGAAAAAAAAGAAATACCTGCAGCTTAAACCTCTGACTCAATTTGGAAGTAGATGGTGCGATCTACTGCCAAATAGGTTATTTACAGTAAGAACTATGTATTACTGTTCAATTGATTAAAAAAGAACAAAAAAAACACTGGACAAAGGTTTTTTGGAAAATCATTTGGTAGTGAAGGGGTTAATAGTATCAAGCTTCAGCTATACTATTAACAACAAGCCTGGCCTACCATTACCTAAATCAGTGGTCCACATTCCTGGTCCTGGTCTAACAGGCCAGATTTTAAGGATTACCTTGGGGAAATGCAGATTGAATCCTGCAATCTATGAGCAGCAAATCATATCACCTGTGCTGTGCTTCACATATCTGCAAACCTGGCCTCATATCATGTCCTGAGGAACAGGGTTGGGAACAGCTGATCTAAAGTGTCCAAAATGTGATTTACTGAACTAATTAAAACATGTATTATTATTTGGCAAGATTGCTCTTAGGTAGGGTTGCCACATCGGCCATGATTTCCAGGACACATATTACTATTTCAAGCAGAAGGGAGCACAGGTAAGGGTGCTGCCCTTCATCATGTATAATTAATATGCTGCAGGAAGGAAAATGATGCATATCACCTGGGATTCCTTTTTGATTTCTTATCTGCAGGCTGCAGCGTATGGATTCTACATGTTGCAGGGTGGCATTTCTCATGCATTGCCCGTCAGCATGAATAAATTAAATGTGTCCTGGAAAACACGGCCGATGTGGCAACCCTACACGTAGGTACATGTATAGTTAAAACAGTTCTGAAATGAGGGACACAGTGAGTGCAGGGGATTTAGGTCCCACATGTTTAAATCGGAGACAATGGGAAATTAGAAATAAAAAAATCCTACAACCCGTTAGCCAATTAGAACTGTGTAACAAAATGAAGGTTTGCTGGTGAAACAGATCAAATACCAACGTTAGTATTCGTACCTTTCAGAATCAAGAACCGTATGGAGCCTGTGAGCGATGGTGAGCACGGTGCAGTCATAGAATGCCTTGCGGATTGTAGTTTGGACCAGGTTGTCTGTCTCCATGTCGATGGAGGCTGTAGCTTCATCCAGAACTAATATCTTGGATTTTCGGAGTAAAGCTCGAGCTAGACATATTAGCTGCCTTTGCCCAACACTACAAAATAAATGATAAAAATAAGTAACTAAAAGTAATCTTAACCCTTAAAGGTCTGATGTGTGTGGAGTGTCCCCTCCCTCCGGCGCTAACCTGGTGTAAACGCGGGGTGAAACAGAGGAGTTTCCTTCACCTACATCAGCGTCACCAGCAGCTGGGATTTTGCGTTTCAAGGTTGCCTGTCACCAGATCGGTTGCTGGTGACGCTCTGCATGCTGACGTCACCCTCTCTAAGATTGCCCGCAATAGCGAGCGTTCTGAGCGAGGCAGCTGATGGATTGGTTCTGTACATGCGCGCGCAGCTGCGATCCCTCATTCTGTGCGGTGCAAGCGTTACACAAGATGCAAAAGTAGAGTGTGCAAGTCTCTAGGGTACCTATGCTAATTGTGCTGCGCTCATCGCACAGAAAGCTACAGAGACTTCCAGATTCAGAAGCCCCTGAGCTGACGGGGATGAGTAGCACACGCCATGGGAGAAAAAGACAGCGCTATTAGCCAAAATATAAAACACATAATTGGTCAGATGCGGTCAGCAACGTCTGCCCAATTATTGAAGGTCAACTGAGGGGGGGGGGATTATTAGAGTGTTCGTTTAAGGTTTCTCAACATTTTTTTAAGGGCATAAGTCTTCGAATGTATATTTCAGGCTGTAAGAACGTCACAATTCTTTTTTATTTCCAATACAAAGAACTCAAAGTGCAACGGTCTCCAACACGGAACTATTAAAATGTGAACATTGAAACGATGATCTACCTCTTTCCCACCATCAGAATATATTGCAACGTCAACGGGTTAAACTCATGGACTCATGAACTGGATGATGTATTTTGTAATTAAAGGGACACTCTATTGAAGATACAAATCCCTTTTTTGTCCTTAAATTATTGGGCAGATATTGCTGATAGCATCTGCCCAATACATTTTTTTCCCTCTTTCTGGTGATTTTACTCAGCCTTTCTACCTCGCTGCGCGCAGCTCCTCCTCTTCGGCTCAGGGACTCCCGAACCCAGAAGTCCCTGAAGCTTTTCTGCCTATATTTCGCTCCTACACAACTAGTACTTGTGCGCTTTGCCTTAATTAATCTAGTGACTGGCAGCTGGGAAATCCAAAAATCCCCAGCTGCTGGTAACGCTGGGGGAAGGGAGGAGGAAACTCTTCCACGTCACCCAGCGATTTCTCCAAATCATGGGAGCTGGGGGAGGAGAGGAGGGTGGCACTCCTCACATCCTGACCCCTTTAAGACAAAGTGGTCAGGATGAGTAGAGCGTGATAGATATATATATATCTATAATCCGAAATCACACACAGCTTGCTTTCACAACGTGTAACATGTTCAGATTATCCAACGACAACATTCTTTATCTGATATCCTTTAAAATTCCATTTATGAAGTTCTCACCTCAGGTTTTCACCCCCCTCTGACAGGTCATGGTAGAGTTTCTTGGGAAGAGACTGTACAAAATTCTTCATATGGCACATTTCTAAGGCATCCCAAAGCGCCGAGTCTGAATGTTTCTCTAACGGATCCAAATTCATCCGAAGGCTTCCCGAAAACAGGACGGGATCCTAAAAAAACAGCAAACATGTGCTTCTAGTTACATTCTTCAGGGCTGAGGAAACATCCAGTGTCAACATGATGGACAACCTTTCAGCATGCTTTTCCTGCAGTCATTTAAAAAATATAATATTCATTTGTTGCTTTTTGCCCTAATATTAATAGGTTTACGAGACTGAAAAACATTGTTGGGAAACAAGCTTTGATATTATGGGTAGCAGTTCTCAGAAGTGGAACTGAAAAAAGTTGACATGATTAGTATGAGGGATGCTGGAGCGCAGCGGATTTCTACCTTCCCTTTAAAAGCTAGACTTCAATCTTTCTCTCTGATGAAGTCTAATTTTTAATCTAGAAGAAACGCGTTGGAATTTTTGTATACTGCCTTTGTCACCATTAAATTCTTTATCAACTGGAGCAGCTTCTCTTGGTTTGTCCTGTGGCGGGGGGGTCACCAGGTTGAGGCGCGAGGAATCCATTGGCGCGGTTAATATTGATGTGCCTGTATTTATATTGAATCCTGTGACTGCATTCCCACGGGGCCTATTAATTACGGAGTTGCTAACTGCTGCTCTATAAAGATTTCATGTGCTTTATCTTTCTATAATGTACTCCAGTGTTTCCCAAACCTGTTCCTCAGGTCCCCCCAACAGGTCAGGTTTGCAGATATGTGAAGCACAGCACAGGTGATATGATTTGCTGCTCAGTGATTGCAGGATTCAGTCTGCTTTTCCCCAAGGTGATCTGCAAAATCTGGCCTGGTTGAGGGTCCTGAGGAGAGGTTTGGGAAACACTGGTGTACTCCGTCTCCCTTATTATTTATATATTCAGTGTGCAGTTCCAATAGGACGAGACGCTGGCGGGGAGTCACAAAGGTTTAAGCCTCTGCGTATTCCCTTAGATTTACATCGAGGTTTTGTTTTGACATTACAAACCAGTTTTACAACTTCTATTTGGTGCGCAGCCTAAAGAATGCTCCTTCCATCACATTATAGAAACGCAATAAATGATCTGACAGATTAATGCCACATTACAGTCCTAACGCAAACGTTAACGCTCACTTGCGTGAGCATTAACGTCAGCAGCGGTGTTTACCACATATTACAATCCAAACGCAAACGGGTTAAGTAACGCGTTTGGTACCTTGCGCTTTTCAGCTCCAACCGCCTCCTCCCTCCGGCGGGAGCAGGGAAAGACTGGGGGAAAAAGTCCCCCCAGTCTCTCCCGGCATATCACTATGCCGACCGGATCTCGCGAGGGGAGATCCGGCTGGTCATGTGACCAGCAGGGGGGAACTCAATGGAGTCCTATGGACTCCATCGAGTGGATGCTCGCGGCTGCGCTCAGTGCTGCCGCGAGCATCCCGGATTTTACCGCTTTTTAACAATGCAGGCAGTATTTTTTGCGCCTGCATTGTAATCCAGCGTTAAAACGAGGGCGCAGTTTTTCCTCCCTTGCGCCCGCATTTTAACGTTAAGATCGTAATTTGGCCCTAAATGTCCTGACGACTGTTTTGCTCTCCAAGCATGTGTAACGGATCGATACACTGTGTGAAATCCTATGCACTCCAGAAGCAGATACTTGCGGAAGCGCTACTGTGGGTATGAGGGAGGTTAGCACTGTGCTCCGGGGCGGGGGGCTGAAATAGCACCTTCCTCGGAATAGGCGTTAACATGGAGACTGTAAGGGAAAATCTGCAAGTGCACATTATCCTGCTTAACGTCTCCATGTTAGCGTCAAGAATAGAATAGGGCCCAAATTTTGATTTGTTTCTTATAGAATAACATGCATTTTTTTTCTCTCGTTTTCAAGTATGTCCTGGGTGGCGAGTATGTACCGTTGGGTGTCTTGCCCAAGGACACTTACTGGAGAGGTGCTCTTGCCGGGATCGAACCCATGTCTCCACAGGCTCTCTCCATGCAGAGCAGTGATGTTACCTCTACTCCACCCAGCCGTCAACACACTCATAGGAAATATAAGGACTAGCATCTCTAATGGGTGTTACATGGCTCCATCAATATATGGAAATATCTCAGGAATACTAGGGCCATACATGGATAGTAAAATCTATTACTTATTATAAATGGTCAAAAATAGTGAAAAAACTAACCTATTTATGACAAATATTCACACGTGACATCATAGAATTACAAAGATTTTTTATTTATCTGTCTATCCAAAACCAACCTGTGGTATGATATTGAGTTTACTTCTTAGATCATGCAGGCCAATTGTCGCGATGTCAATTCCGTCAATGACGATGTGGCCACCGGCTCCTTCCACTACCCTGAGCAGGCAGTTTGTGAGAGTGGATTTCCCAGCTCCCGTCCTTCCCACAATGCCAAGCTGAAAGGGTGAACAGAAAAATGATTTCCAACCAGAAAACAGAATCCTCAGAAAACTAAGGGCAGACACTGAAGTCGTATAGTTATTCCTACAACAGCCAGGTTTGTGGAAAAGTCAGCATATCCTGAGACCACCCCACCGCCCCCAGTCTGCCATATTGTCTAAACGTCACAATCTAACTCCCAACATCTCAATGTTTAATGAATAAACAGCATCGGACTTTATATGTTATTACTTTGCAGTTCAACTGAAGTCACTTTAGTGTTACTGTACAAAACCTGTTTGAATGGGATGTCTCTAAATAAGTGTAATCGACTAAAAGATGACTAAAGCAAAATGACATTTTAGTCAAAAGGACCAAGATTACCACTACCAGGGTTATTCAAAGAGAATCGAAAAGACACTGCACGTTCAGTGACTTTTCGTTCTCCTCAATTCGGTACGATTTGGCGATCTCATTTCGGCGACCCTGCGGTGTATTCAGCAAGCATCACGGGGCCGTCATAGTGCAGGGAAAAGCCGCCGCAAACCCGCCGAACACTCACCGCAAAACCCAGGCGAATGCACACCGAAACCGGCAAAAACATCTGGATTAACCCCGCCGAACACGCCGGAGAAACCCGAGCAGGAGCCGATCAGAGCGTAGAGCAGCCGCCGGAAAAACCCGACACCGCAGACGAATGGAGTGAAAAAAACAGTTTGCTTGAATGTTTGAAAAGTGAAACGCTGTTTGCAAACAAACTACTGAGTGAAAATGTCTGGAATTTACATATAAGATCCAATGAATGATAATAAAAAGGGCTGTTACAGAAAAAAGAAAAAACGTTTAAAAAAAATAAAAAAAAATAGGAATTTTTTTTGCAAAAAAAATCTCGAAATATGCCTAAAAGATCCTAAAAAAATCTATAAATAAAGAGACTTTCTGCAGAATATTATAATAAATGGTTTATTAGATATTGAATTAAAACGGGAATATTTTTAACATTGAAGCCTATGGGATTCGCCTGAATAAATCTGTCGAATGAAACCACCGTACAGCAGGGCATTTCGGCAACCTTTCACTGCTGGTTTTGTTCTCTGAATAGATGAAGCATTGCTTCTCTATGGGGATTCACTGCCCTCGAACAGGTACAAAACAGGCACCCAATGTGCAGGCAATTCGCCAAGATTTGGCGAACTGCCTGCTCTCTGGATAGCCGAATGGCCAGGAAAGGTAACCGTACGCTGAATTTCACTGTTCGGTTACCTTTCGCCAGCAATTAGAATCTCTTTGAATAACCCTGAGAGAGGAGCTGAACTGGGCCCAAAATTGCACCGAACAGTGAATTTCCCCATACGGTGCAATTTTGCGGCCATTCGGAAAGCTGGCAATTCGCCAAATATTGGTGAATTGCAAGCAAAATACGGTGCCTGTTCGACGGCAGTGAAATCCCCATAGCGAAGCAATGGTTAGTCTATTCAGAGACACCAAACAGCTGAGAAACGTCAGAGAAATTCCCAGATTTTCGGTGGTTTCATTCAACAGCTTTAATCAGGTGAATCCCATAGGTTTTATTGTAAAAAAAATTCCTTGTTTTTCTGAAATATTTATTCAACCGTTTATTCATTTCATTTGCAGCAAAAAGCCTATTTATTTTAGGCATTTTTTTCAGCAAACTTTCCCACCCTTTTTTAAAAAATTTTTTTGTTTTTTTTCTCCTGTAACAGACCTCTTTATTATTATTCATAGGATCTTATATATTTTCATGCAAGAGGTTTTTTTGCAAACAGATTTTAAAACTTGCATTTTTTTTCTCTTTACCCGTTCGTCGGCTGGTCGCCGCGTCGTGTTTTTTTTTCGGCGGATCGACGGATGCAAGCGACAGTTTTTGGATGCGTTTGGTGGCTTGTTCCCTGCATTTCAGGGACCCTAGTGGTGAATGCTGAATTCACCGCAGGGTCGGCGAATCCGACTGGCCGAAGTGCAGGGAACGGGAGAGCACCGAAATGTTGGTGACATTTCGGTGGTCTCTGACTAAACCTGTAAATATAAATTGGCCTCTCCTTAATAAAGTCTTTGGTGTTAAATATATAATTATTAGACAACTGAATTAAGAGTGATGAAAACGAACATATACTTGGCCCTCATGTACCCCGTGTAGAATACAGTCTTCTCCTGTACTGTTACATTGCTGTTCTTCTGTGAGAACTTGAGTTTTGCATGAATCGCACCACTGCAAACTTGTGGGACATCACTGGAGACCATTGGACATTAAATGCCAAGAGCCCGACATAGAATACAAGGTGTAATTCATTGAATGGAGCTTGGTTGGCTCTTTTCAGCGATCCATTCGTCGGGTCGACGGCTGCATCCGACGCTGCAGGTGCGTTTGGCAGTCTGGTCGGCTGCATTCGGCGGTTCGATTCGCCGCACTTCGGGGACCCTGCGGTGAATGCTGAATTCACAGCAGGGTCGGCGATTTTAACTCGCCGAAATGCGGCAGACGAGAGAACACCAAAATGTTGGTGACATTTTGGTGCTCTCTGAATAACTCCTAAAGTCTTTGTCCAGTCCCTGAAAACCTGTTCAATCCCATCTTACCTTCTCAGTAGAGAACAACTGGAAAGTCACATCCCGTAACGCGAGGTCAAGATCTTTGCGGTACCGTGCCTGGTAGTTGGTGAATTCTATCACACCTTTGTCCGGCCAGCCAAGAGGAGGTCGCTTTGGCAAAACCCAAGGAGCCTGAAATAAAAATCCACCAGCAGGTGTTATCTAGCTGATATAAACAATGTAAGAGAAGAGAAGTACCCAGTACCATTTCATCTGTATCCCAACATCTGGAAGAGCGAGGGAGAGGAGAAAGCTTAACGTACGCCATAGGGTAAGGAAACGGCATCCAAAACTCAAAGCACGGCCACTAGTTTAAACTGGTTATGAAGCTTTGAGTGTCCTTAAAAGCGGCATCTGATATTATTATAATTATTTTAAATAATTGGGAAAGGCCATAAAAATAGTTACAAAGGAAGATCGGGGAGTGGATGAAAGGATGGGGGGGGGGGAATCACCTCTTTTTCCATTTCTTCATATTCACAAATTCTTTCAACAGCAATTCCATTCGTTTCGATTTCACAAGCTTTACGGACCCAAAAATTCAAAGTCTGAGTGATCTGAAATTATATGTATTTTTTTTTTAAAAAAAAAAGCATACATTTATTTCATTCCATTTCCACTTTCCATTATCTTCTCCTTAATCCGTAACAGATATTAAGATGCTTAATGTTGTATCTGTTATCTTCATTTTTCCCCCAAAGCATTGTCCATCTCAAACAATGATAAAAATCTGCTGGTCTGTCTCACTGTTGTGAAATGAATAAATGGCCACTTCAAGAAAGACGCTGGGGCATCGCAATTAAAATACCAATTGGTATATCCAACTGTCTTTAGAAAAATAAAAAACTTTTTCTATTTACTCTACCAAATTCTCTTGAGATTTATATCTTCTTCCCCTACTGAGGCGTCTAAGGTGACCCCCACCACCTATGAAGATCTGAACGATCGGGAGCTCAAGGGCAAGCAGGTAGGCCTGTAACAACATGGGAGGTGATCATATGAGGGCTGGAAGCTCTCGAAAAATGTGAGTTTCCACTCTGTTACATGTAGAAATATACACTTGATTGTGGACATGCAATATTGCACTATGTACTGTGTTTCTTGCATTTGAGGTATCTACTGCACAAGTTGGACGCATACCTGTCGATGTAAGAAAGAATACCTATTTACAGAGAATCCATCCTCCAAAGCAGGACATTTTCCATATAATCATCATTGTATGTACCACTGACCGTTTTGTGCTCTGTAAGCGTTATTGGCACTTCCCAACAGTTATCCCATCACTGTATCTCTGCATTCTAGTTCCATCTTTCATGCCCTTTTCCCTCTAGAGTGTGAAGAAGCGCTGCCTATACTTATTTTTGTTTTATGGTCATTTTTTGGATATTGGGAAGATATCTCAGTTTGGCATTTCTAGCGACCTTCAGTTTATCTCTCTCCCTATTTTGTAAGCGCACTACCTCCATTCTATTTGTGTTATTAATGACTTTAAGTTTAGTTAAATTGGATCCGCAAACTAATTAAATCATGTATAGATTCTCTTTTCTAAGTTACACAAAAAGATGATGTCGCTTCACCTCTCAATAAAATCATTAGCACAGAAGTCAGAGGTGGCTGCCAATGGAAATAGAGGAGAGGCAGCCTAAAAGGGGTCATACTGCCATCTGTTAGCCAGTCTATGGCATCTGAGGAGCTGGCAGTGAAGCCAATATATTGGTATTTATTGGGTGGAATGCCCTGTCTGGTGATGCTATCTCAAGCACCGCCAGTTATGAGTGACCATGGTGTCCAGCTGTGAATGTGGCACCCATGACCTATGTTATGGATCAGTGATACGTTGTAAATCTTGCCAAGACCTTGAAATAAAACATTGCTCTGTATGATGAATGAATTATCCATGCCTTCACGGGACATTGCAGCTAATCCAACCGTGTCCTGAGAGGATCATCGCTAAGTGAAGATAAGGACACTGTCTGCCGCCACTCTGAGATATTGATGTTACTGTAAAACATTTATAAGAAGAGAACTTACATTTAGCGCATATGTGATGGATAAGCCAACTGTGCTGGAACTCATCGTATCACCGGCTAGAACCGCGAACAGGGTGGCAAAGAAAACCATCAGGTTCCCCAGAAACTCGAGCCTCACAGCGAGCCACCTATATACACACAAGACATTCAATGGAGTCATCACAACTAGAAGTGTACCTCAAATACAAGAATGATACAGCGGCATATTATTGGATGAATTACACTGGTTTATAAGTGTGATACATTGTCACAGCAACAGGCATGAGCTTATAGTGAATATAGACACTGGGCGGCATTATAATGATGGAGGGATAAAACAACTATAAAACTATCACTCGTTACCTGGCTTATATACTGTGCAGTTTGATCCCTGTACTGATACATAAATATAATATGATGGACTCCAATTGAGGAAACTAGCAGTGACAGTGCTACTGGTATCCATTAGTGGCTCTCTAGTATTACGAGCCGAGGTGCTTACATTGTGCCTCTCTTGTAATACAGTCAGTAATAGGGGGGGGGGGGGTCGCAAAATGGTAAATGGCTTATGTAAAATTTTCCATTTGTGGCTCCCGAATGTCGGATCAGCTAGAATATGGCCTATTATTATTTATGCTGGCAAGACAACATGTTATGATGATGACTCGCCGGCAGCATGTTTCATGGCCCACCTGTTCGACAGAACATTATTGTAGTAGCACACAAGGTTCTCGTTGACCACGTCTTTGTTCTGGTTCATGAATCTCTCCTGATGCCCATAAGCTCGGATTGTAGAGACCCCTAGCAGCGTTTCACCAAACTGGGAGATCACTGGTGAACGAGATGCTCCATCCAGTCTTCTGATTTGTCGAGAGCTTGCAATGTAGTATCTCTAAGGATGCAAAAAAAAAACCCCATAGACTGGTGGATGAAGTTATACAAACATGCAATATTGGTGACAGGTCCACGCGTTCTGTCTGATCTCAGAATTTGCTGAATGTTGAGTTAAAGCCTCAAGAAAATCTGATGAAAAGGAAGTAAAATCTTTATCCTTTCCAGGTTGGATTTCCTAATCCTTTCTTGTGGACCTCTCCGAAGTCCTTGGATGTTGCTGGGTTATGTTTGAAAACAATGTTACCCATAAATGTCATCTCCTTTTAAAAGCACATACTGTTTGCTAGAGTCAAATAAGACTTGAGTTGTCCATGGAGCATGAAGTGCACTCTCCAGCATACTCTGAACGCACAAGGGCACCACCAGTGATATAACGTATCAGCTTTTCTAAGAAATTCCGTATTTTCGTCTGAAGTTTTGATTATGAATTTATGTCAGAGAAATCAGGGGGTTTCAAGTTTTGTTCCTCATGTTATTTGTAGGGTTGCCAGATCGGCCATGTTTTCCTGGACACATATTACTGTTTCACGCAGAGGGGAGGACAGAAAAAAGTGCTGCCTTACAACATGTATAATTCATATGCTACAGGAAGGAAATCAAGGCAGGTTGTCTGGGATTCCTTTCTGATTTCTTATCTGCAGCGTATGGATTCTACATGCTGCAGGGTGGCATCGCCCATCATCATGAATAAACTACAGGTAGCCGATCTGAAAACCCTAATTATGTGTCTTTCCAAACTACTATTCTTCCATTTAGCTTGGCGATTAATGCCCTTCCTGCCTATGGAACCAATAGTATGGCTGTAACGTTTAGGGAAGAGAGTATGATGTCAAGTTAGAGGAATGATGTCATCCTTTATTGAATGTGCTAATCATGTGCATTGTAAACGCTTGATGGACACTTCATGGAAGAGCTACTCACGAGAGGGCAATTTGGGGACAGCATGGACGTTACAAATCCTATGTCATCTGAATAAAAAAATAAACAAGGCAAAAAGCAAGCAATAAGTCTGATGTTCAAGAAAAAACAGTATACGGGTTTAATCCATTATCCAGAATTGGAAAATAAAATAAAAAAAATTGGATTTTGGAACATTTTGGGAGTGCCGAAATGACATTAAAAGAGGGGTAAGTCCACACCTGACCTCATGGAACGGGAAACGATATTATTAAATTTGTTTATAATGCTGGGACTTTGAAGGTAAGCGAGGCTCATCCCTTTGGGTTAGAAAGTGCACAGGCTATTCTCTTATTAAATATAGGAAAGGGTTAACACGCCAGAGGTAGGAAATAAATAATCAATGTAAATTAAGAAAATGCTCGTTTCATCATTAAATTAAGTTATAAAAAAAATCACAAAACAAAACACTAGAATATGCCTTTAAACCCTGTCACTACCAACTGCTTTTTTGTTAAAAATATTATGATCATACTACTGATTTGACATATGAGATGAGTAGCTAAGGCTTTCAAGTCGGGGAAAAATAGCAGTTTTTGCTTAAAGAATGTTATTTTGAGATCGTTAAAAAGTTAAGGAACTGTAAATTTGTTATTTTTTTATTGTTTTTAAATTTTAATTATTGATTTGTAATGTACTCGTTTATCCTTGCAGGAGTGTTGCTTGGCTGAAAGGTTCTAAACTGTAGATGACGTCCCTTACATTGCGCAAAAAAAAGAAAGAAAGAAAGTACAAGCGTATGAGAGATGTACCAGATTGGTAAAAGACCGACATAATGTACAGTTGTGTTCAAAATTATTCAACCCCCACTGAAATTGAGTGTTTTGGCCAGTTTGACATTGATTTTGATCATTCAGTCATCTTGCTTACAATTAAATCAAAGAGGCACGTGTAGGTCAGACAAATATAACATAACATTTATAATGAAATAACCACAAATGTCTTTTCTGTGCTCACATCATTATCAGTTTTATTCAACCCCCAAGTGACATTCAATCTTAGTACTTAGTACAACATCCTTTTACAGTTATAACAGCTTTTAAACGTGAAGCATAGCTTGACACAAGTGTCTTGCAGCGATCTACGGTTATCTTCGCCCATTCGTCATGGGCAAAAGCCTCCAGTTCAGTCACATTCTTAGGCTTGCGCACTGCAACTGCTTTCTTTAAGTCCCACCAGACGTTCTCAATCGGATTTAAGTCAGGTG
Source organism: Leptobrachium leishanense (assembly GCA_009667805.1). NCBI lineage: Eukaryota > Metazoa > Chordata > Amphibia > Anura > Megophryidae > Leptobrachium > Leptobrachium leishanense. The sequence goes on from CM019064.1 coordinate 48,706,240, forward strand.
ACTGCGATGGCCACTCCAAAATGTTCCAGCCTTTAATCTGCAACCATGCTCTAGTGGACTTGGAGGTATGCTTGGGATCATTGTCCTGTTGAAAGGTCCAACGTCTCCCAAGCCTCAGGTTTGTGACGGACTGCATCACATTGTCATCCAATATCTCCTGGTACTGAAGAGAATTCATGGTACCTTGCACACGCTGAAGCTTCCCTGTACCTGCAAAAGCAAAACAGCCCCAAAGCATGATTGACCCCCCGCCATGCTTCACAGTAGGCAAGGTGTTCTTTTCTTCATAGGCCTTGTTCTTCCTCCTCCAAACATAGCGTTGATCCATGTGCCCAAACAGTTCTAATTTTGTTTCATCAGTCCACAGAACACTATCCCAAAACTTCTGTGGTTTGTCCACATGACTTTTGGCATACTGCAGTCGACTCTTCTTATTCTTTGTAGACAGCAAGGGGGTGCGCCTGGGAGTTCTGGCATGGAGGCCTTCATTACGCAGTGTGTGCCGTATTGTCTGAGCAGAAACTTCAGTACCCACATCTGACAAATCTTTTCTCAGTTCCTCAGCAGTCACACGGGGACTTTTCTCCACTCTACGCTTCAGGTAGCGCACAGCAGTCGAAGTCAGCATCTTCTTTCTGCCACGACCAGGTAGCGTTTCAACAGTGCCCTTTGCCTTGAATTTGCGAATGATGCTTCCTATGGTCTCTCTTGGTATGTTTAACATCTTTGCAATCTTCTTATAGCCATTGCCCTTCCTGTGAAGAGTAATCACCTCTTCTCTTGTCTTACTGGACCATTCTCTTGACTTCACCATGTTTGTAACCACACCAGTAAATGTCTAGAAGGAGCTGAGTATCACAGTCATTTTAAAGCTGCCTAATTGTAGCTTATTATGCTTTATTGCTGCTCCGTGACATCCACAGGTGTTTTCAATACCTGATTGAAAACACTTGAATGAACCTCTGTTCTTCAGAGTGGTAGTCTTTAAGGGGTTGAATAATTGTGTCAATGAAGAATTCACAAAAGAAACATTTACTACTGTATTACAAAACCAATTGATGTCATTTTAGTTGCATATGGTTCTTTAAAAAGTCCTTGTAGGATTTCATTCTGAATACAATTACAAATGTACACTAAATTCCCTAAAACCCTTTACAGCATTGGGGGTTGAATAATTTTGAACACAACTGTAAATTTTAACACTCTAGACCAGTAATAATTGGTGCTGCGTCTGGTGGATTAAGGCTAGGGACAGATGAGCGCATTTTCTGCGGCCACCGTCAAAATGTACGTCGATGCGTGCGCACGCATTTTTTCACGGAATACGCTTAAGTGGTCAGACGACCACAGTCGCACAGTCGCAGGTACTCACCAACGCAATTCTAGGGAATTCCGGCTGTTTGAACGTTATGTAGGCCGCACACTAGCAGCGTCTGACGTCTCCTAATCACGCACACACGCTGCCATGCGGCCGCAGCGCACTCTGTACGTCTGTAGCAGCGGTTTCACGTTCTGAGAAAAATGCGTTCATTTGCCGGTTGCGTGGTGTCGGCGCACTTTTGTACGCACGTACTGCGTATATTGGCCGTCATTGGCCGTTATGTGCTGCTACTGCCGCCGTGATATAGGCTAGGGTCAGACGAACGCATTTTTATGTTGTCTGTGAAAAAGTGCGTTGGAACGAATGGACGCATTTTTTCACAGAATACGTGATAGCGGTCATACTATGCGCATTTTCGTCCGTGATTTTGTACGGATCATCAATAAAACACTTTTTGTGTCTGGACGTTATGTTGGCCGGACATTAGCAGCGTCTGACGTCTCCTAATCATGCAAACACGCCGCTAGCGGACGCAGCGCACTCTGTACGTCAGTACCTGCGGTTTCACGTTCTCGAAAAAATGCGTTCGTTTTCCACTTGCGTTGCGCAGCCGGACTTTTGTGCGACCGTACTTCGTATATTGGCCGTCATTGCCCGGCATCTGCTGCTAGTGCGGCCGTGATTAAGTGCGCCAGAACGCGCGTTCGCACTGCCTCAGTCTGACCCTAGCCTTAGTGCGCCTGCACGCGCGTTCCGACTGCCCCACTCTGACCCTAGCCTTAGTTACTTGATAAATTTATCGTATCTTACTAATGTATGAAAATCTATACCAGAGAAACAGGGGAACTTTCTCTTAATGTAACCTGAATATCAACATTTCCTTCAAAAAACATGAAGGTACAATAGTGTTCTCTGCATTTTAAAATAAATAATATATATTAGTGAAGTACAATTAGTCCATCAAGTAAATAAAACCACCAGGTGTGCTGTGCGGTTAAAAGCCGCACGTTTGGGTGTAACGTGACATTGTTTCTGTAAATCACTACGTTATTCACTTTTCGTGCTGGCATTAAATTTTGTACATTACACTGTATATTTGATTTTTCAAAATTTTTTCATTTTCAGGGTTATTCAAATAGAATCGAAAAGTCACCGCACGTTCGGTGACTTTTCGTTCTCTTCAATTCGGCACAATTTGGCGATCCCATTTCGGCGACCCTGCAGTGTATTCAGCAAGCACCACAGGGCCGTCGTAATGTAGGAAAATACCCGCCAAAAACTCACCGCAAAACATACCGAAAACACGCAAAAACATCTGGATTAACCTGCCGAAAAAACCCGAGCAGGAGCCGATCACACGCAGCGCAGCCGCCGGAAAAACTCGACACCGCAGACGAATTCAGTGAAAAAAAAATAACAAAACAGTAGGCTTGAATATTTGAAAAGTGAAACGCTGATTGCAAAGAAACTACTGAGCGAAAATGTCTGGAATTTACATATGAGGTTCAATGAATGATAATAAAAGGGCTGTTACAGAAAAAAGAAAAAACGTTTAAAAAAAAAAGAAAAAAAAAGGAATCGGAATTTTTTTTGTTGAGAAAGGGTTAAGCAGTTCTACATAACTCTCTCTCGCTTGAAAACAAATCTACAACTTCACACTTACTTGAATAAGAAGGTAGAAGAAAGCAAGAGGGATAATAACCAGAGTGAACAGAGGGGTCGCATATATGATGACTAGAATGGTGCCCAGGACATCCAGCATGCAATTCAACCACGTGCGCAGATAGTAATGGAATCGCTCGTCAATCACGTACACATCCTGCAAAAAGAGCCGTGTTGCATTAAGAACTAAACCGGGAATTAACAGTTTGTATCAGTGTTAACAGATAAAAAATTTTTATAAAGCACTAACAAGTTCTGTAGCGCTGTACAATGGGTGAGACAGAATAACAAATATACATAAAAGTTAAACACACAGTACAGTAGGTGAGAGGACCCTGCCTGACAGCTCACAATCTAAGAGGAGAGGGGTGACACTCTAGGTGAGGGTGTTAGGGTATGTGAGGTAGCGGGGTGCACGTGGGCTGAATGGGAAGATGGTGCAAGAAATGTACAGTGGGGGAATCATGGAGTGAGCCTATAGGCTTCTCTAAAGAAATGTGTTTTCAGAGGCTTTTTGAAGGACTGGAGAGACGGGGAGAGTCTAATGTTTTGCGGAGGAGGGAGTTTCATAGAATGGGGGCAGCCCGGGAGAAGTCCTTAAGGTTATAGTTGGGGGTTCGGGTACGAGGAGCAGATAACATCAGGTCATTGGCAGAGTGAAGTGGCCGGAACAGGATGTATCTGCGAATAAGGGAGGAGATGTAGGCAGGGGCACGGTTATGGAGAGCTTTGTACATGAGCACCAGTGTTTTGAATTGGTGTCACGTTTCGTCGTTCCAGCCCTGTCCTTCTGCCCTCTGTATTGGTATAGCCTGTTTAGGCCTTGTGTTTTAGCCTGCTGTTTCTGGTCTGCAGTTCAGGGGTTAATTGGTTTCTGCAGTCTGTTCACCTGTTGGTCTTTGTCCTGATCCCCTCCCTATTTAAAGCACTGGGCCCATATTCCATTGCTCTATCATTTGTTCCAGTTTGCCTGAGTATCCTGTCTGCTGTGATTCTAGAGCTCCCTGTTGTTATTTCCAGTCCTTGTTAGTATTTCCTGCTTAGTTCATTTCTTCGGTTTCTGTCTTCACTGTCTGTCTGCTGTTTCTTTAGTTAGTTCATGTTTTGGTTTATGTCTAGTTCCTGTGCGTTCAGTTCTTAGTTGTTTCTTCCTTGTTGTATTATTTGGTTTTCTGTTTATGTATTTCGCTGATTACCTGGTCTTGATCTCTGGCTGGTCTGACGTCCATCCCTTGTTCTGAAACCCTGGCTACTGTATAAGGTACACGTTCTGGTTATTGACTTCTGGCTTTTCTTCTTGATGTTTCTATTGGATGCTCCTTGTCTGTACTACCTGTATCATTTCTAGTATACCCTGGTATCTGTATGTTTCATGACTCTGCACAATCTTTTCTATAGTATAGATCCGCTATTCTAATGACCGGCCTGTCAGATTTAGGGCTGCTGTACTAGGGTTGTGCAGAGGTCTCTCGTTTATCCTGCGCCGTTTGCTCCTGTTATTGCTGTCCATAGTGTATCTCTGCACATAGGGGCTTTTATCGAGTGTCAGATGTCCCCCTTTGTGACAATTGGATTATAAAAGGAAAGAGGTAGCCAGTGTAGAGATTGACAAAGAGGCGAGGTGAGGTGTGAGAGGTGCGGGAGGTGAGGTGGAGGAGACTGGCACAGGTGTTCATTACAGCCTGCAGAGGGAGAATCTGGGATCTCTTAAGGCCAGAGAGAAGGAGGTTACAGTAGTCGAGGCGGGAGATAATAAGAGCTTGGGTGAGCATTTTAGCAGAGTCCTGAGTAAGACAGGAACGGACGCGTGCACTGTTTTTTAGGTGGAAGTAGCAAGATTTGGTTAGCGACTGAAAGTGAGGAGCGAAGGAGAGATCACAAAATTAATCAAATGAGAAACGGATTACTGGTTTATATAACTCTATTTTAGAACGATTTTAAATATCCAAAGATCTAACAATAACAAAAATCAATATATAAATATATATAAACCTATGTAAATGGGCCAATTGCCTTAAACTGTGATTTACAATTATTTATAAAGCGCCAACATATTGCGCAGCGCACATGTAAGAAAATATAATCAGATCGCCTATCCATTGCATACATTTTCTCACCTTAGTAAATCTGTTAAGCACTTGCCCCATTGGTGTCATTTCAAAGAACTGTAGCGGGAGATGCAGGATATCGTCCAGCATCTGGTTATGCAGCGACCGGGAGGCATAAATGGTCCCTCTGGTGATCACGTAGGCACCGTAACAGACAAACAGCCCTAGAAATATCACAGATCTGTCACGACATGTAAAATATAATGGTCTGTACGAGGTGTCCTGCTGCTAAACCTACGATGACACTTGAGGAATCGAGAATTGGTACAAATATAAAGAACGACGAACACATTGACAGAGGCATTCCTTTAAACGGAATAAATATAATCAAGGCTCAAACCCTACCTTGCACAAATCCTAAGGCGCCATATATCCCCAGCCTGTTGCTCCGTAGGTCTGTCCACTCTGCTGCGTCTTTAACAGATTTGGCTTCAGTTGTCCATTGGCTGAGCCACACGTTCTGACCTATAGCCGTTGCGTTCTGACCGATGTATGCAACTACGGTGAAAAACACCCATAACCATCCAAAAGATCGCAGATACTTCATCACCACAGACATTTTCATCTAGAGAAATACACAAAATAAGATGTAAAAGTGGATTTATTGAGTGTGTGTGTGTGTTTGTGTTGAACAGGGTAATAGGAGTTTGCAGCCTCCTATGTGCAGGAGTCAAGTCCAGGTGGAACGCATGGGAACGGAGTTCCTGCACTAATTTTGCAGAGGGAATGGCGTTCCATTTGCTCCCATACACAATAAAGTCTGCATTCAGGTGTTCAAACATATATTTTCCTGTTAAGTCACAACAAATATAGGATTCATCATATAGTTATCAGATTATATATATACACACACACACTCACACACCACTATATCAGATCTGAGTGTGTCTTTGTATTACGTGTGAGATGATAATCTGGTTTTGCTTCATTTGGTCAGGTCTAGGTTCAGCGACATTATGTGCCCCAAAATGAGGTCATGTGACTCCTTGAATATACTGAATGAGCAGGTTTTTCCATCAATGGGTTTTTTTCTTCCCCGATGGCACAGCGGGCATATTCCAAGATGGCAATGCCAGGATTCAAACTGTGCAAGAGTGGTTCAGAGAGCACGAGACATTATTTTCACACATGGATTGGCCACCGCACAGTCCTGACCTTAACCCCATGGAGAATCTTTGGGATAATGTGCTGGAGAAGACTTTACGCAGCGCTGCGACTCTCCCATCATCAATACAAGATCTTGGCCACAAATTAATCCCTTACCACCGGATGGGTTGTGCCCGTGGAAGGATGTTAATGCCGGTGGGGCGTACGTCCTGCTGTTTGGCTGCAGTGGCGGGCCCCTGGGCCTATACGGCTGAAGCGCCACACGTCATTGGCTGCAGGGGGACGACTTGATTTTAAGCTGTCCCACGGCAGCAAATTATGCGTGACGTGCGCCAACTGGTGGCCAGGCTGGTTGTGCCTCATAGACGCCAGCGGGGCGTGCTATGCCATCCTGCGGTGTTGAGTCCCGCCAGTCGCGGGAACAGCATAGTATGCCCAACGGAAATAAATGTTGTGACCTTGCATGAGCTTATCGACACAATGCCAAAACAAATGATGTAATCAAAGCAAAAGGCAGCGTAATGAAATATTAGCGTGTGTGCCTTTTGGTCACACAGTGTATATACAATAAAAAAAAATGGTGACGCACAAGATTTTTATTAAAAACAAACTGTGTTGGAAGGGCAAGTATTTCAAGTAATTATGGAAAAGATGCGTGTAACATTTAAACAGATCAGGATTCTAATTTAATTGTTCGTACAGCTTGAGAATTCTTCATCTGAAATTCCTAACTATTTCAAAATCCAATTGTTTTAGTTTGCAATTCACACTGAAAAAGGAAAATTCCACATTTGTCTTATTTAGTAATATTGTTCTCAATCAGGAAACAACTAACATCACATCATTTGAAATGAAAAGACACGACAGCGACTCTATAAAGAACTTACATTTCCAGTTGCTACTTTTTCTTTATTCATCCTGGTCTGTTTTGGCCTGTGTAGAAACAATTAAAACGTAATCAAGCGAATTCACCCAATATTATACGTTGATAATGTGTGTATCGGCAGCTCTGGGAGCAGAAATTTTCAGAACTCTGCCTTACAGTAAAAATGCATTTCTGTGCATGGAATATTTTTTATTTTAGTGCAATAAAGCAGAGCCCATACCTGTGTTTTTCAGTAAGGATATCTCCTTGTTGTCCTTTGGAGGCCGTTACATTTCTGGCTTCTTTCACCGGGCTCTCTGAACACAGGGCAGAACTTGTTTTAGTCAATTCCACGATGGACGGAGAGTCACACATTCACAGAGCTATAGTCAGAGTTATAGTCATTTCCCCACTCTGCAAAATAACACAAGTATACAGAACACACACACACACACACACACCATGAGCAGATTTAATAACGCGTGATAATTTAATAAAAAATACTGTAACGCTTTCCTGATATTAAAAAAAATATATTCATAAATACATAGAGATTGAATAGGATTTATGTATGAGGGAGGGAGGGAGGGAAGGATAGAAGGGGAGGGAAGCAAGGCGGGGGAGAAAAGAGACAAGGTATGCAGTAGACATGTGCATTCGTTTTAGTACTAAAATGATTTAGTCCGAATTTTGGGATAATTTAGTTTTGTATGACTCAAGAGAAACGAAACTGCTCAGTTACAAAAAACGAAAGAAACTAAAATAAAATGCACTACATTTTAGTTTCAGTCCTTTTTGTGATATTACATTGATGAGTGAAGGAGACCAGCAATGAAGAGCGGCAACATTGCAACATCCGAAGTTCTGCACCCTCCACATGCCAAATGCAGTAGGATGTTCTATACAGAAGAGGGGCATTAATTAATGCAGGAGGAATGTTCTATACATTATACAGAGAAGGGTATTAATGCAGGAGGAGTTATATACATTATACAGAGAAAGGTATAAATTGAGGAGGATGTTCTATACAGAGAGGGACATTAATTAATTCAGGAGGATGTTCTAAACATAAAACAGAGAGGAGCCTTTTTTTTGTTTAGCCCTTTAAATCCAGTGGCTGTGAGCGCTGAGATCGGCAGCTTGTTATATTATCTCTCAGTACAATGTATCAGGCTCAGCTGTTACAGTAACTGACTGTAACAGCGCTCAGCGTTTCAGTAAAGCAAGGAAATAATATTGTTCTAGCCTCTTATATATAAAAATATTATTTACTAGTTTTACTGAAACTCTGAGCGCTGTGATGAGCAGCAGTCAGTTACTGTAACAGCTTTGCCTGACACGGGGCCGTATTACAATGTTGGTGCTAACTTAACCAGAGCTGTTGTAAACTGAAAACCTCCATAGGCTACAATGGCTCTGGGAAGTTTACAACAGCTCTGGTTAAGTTAGCACCAACTATGTAATATGGCCCACATTGTGCTGAGAGTGAGAGATACTGTAACAAGCAGCGATCTCAGCCCTCTGAGGAGCCACTACAATAGTAATTGTATCCACTGGTTTTCGGATGAATGAAATAAATTAGTTTTCATACTAAAGAACTGAAAATGAATTTCTTTAGCAACTAAATAAATTGCATTTTAGGACTAATCCATTAGTTCAAAACGAATTTTTGTGATGTGCACATGTCTAGTATGCAGTAAGGACGGCAAATAGGAGAGGGGAAGAAGTGGAAAGGGGAGGACATGGCGAGGGAAGGACTTGGAGAGGAATAAGGGAGGGGGAAAGAAAGAAGAAGAAGAGTGGAAGGAAGAAGAACCAATGAAGGAGAAAGGAAGAAAGGGGAGAAAAAGGGGAGGAAGGAAGGTGTGGTGGAAGGAATGTACAAGATAGAAGGGAAGAAAGATGGCAAGAGAAAAAGGAAAGTGGGGAGAAAGGAAGGTGGGTGGAAGAGGAAGGAAGGTGTGGGAAAGGAAGGTGGAGAGAAAGGAAGGATGGTGTGGGAAAGGAAGGTGGGGAGAAAGGAAGGTAGGTGTGGGAAAGGAAGGTGGAGAGAAAGGAAGGAAGGTGTGGGAAAGGAAGGTGGGGAGAAAGGAAGGAAGGTGGGGTGGAGAAAGGCGGGTGGGTGGAAAAGGAAGGAAGGTGTGGGAAAGGAAGGTGGGGAGAAAGGAAGGAAGGTGTGGGAAAGGACGATGGAGAGAAAGGAAGGAAGGTGTGGGAAAGGAAGGTGGAGAGAAAGGAAGGAAGGTGTGGGAAAGGAAGGTGGGGAGAAAGGAAGGAAGGTGGGGTGGAGAAAGGCGGGTGGGTGGAAAAGGAAGGAAGGTGTGGGAAAGGAAGGTGGGGAGAAAGGAAGGAAGGTGTGGGAAAGGAAGGTGGAGAGAAAGGAAGGAAGGTGTGGGAAAGGAAGGTGGAGAGAAAGGAAGGAAGGTGTGGGAAAGGAAGGTGGGGAGAAAGGAAGGAAGGTGGGGTGGAGAAAGGCGGATGGGTGGAAAAGGAAGGAAAGTGTGGGAAAGGAAGCTGGGGAGAAAGGAAGGAAGGTGTGGGAAAGGAAGCTGGGGACAAAGGAAGGAAGGTGTGGGAAAGGAAGGTGGGGAGAAAGGAAGGAAGGTGGGGGGGAGAAAGGCGGTTGGGTAGAAAAGGAAGGAAGGTGGGGAGAAAGGAAGGAAGGTGGGGGGGAGAAAGGCGTTTGGGTAGAAAAGGAAGGAAGGTGTGGGAAAGGAAGGTGGGGAGAAAGGAAGGAAGGTGGGGGAGAAAGGCGGTTGGGTAGAAAAGGAAGGAAGGTGTGGGAAAGGAAGGTGGGGAGAAAGGACGAAGATGAGTGGGAAAGGAAGGAAGGAAGGAAGGAAGGAAGGAGGGTGGGGAAAGAGGAAGGAGGGTGGGGAAAGAGGAAGGAGGGTGGGGAAAGAGGAAGGAAGGTGGGGGAGGGACACAGGGGGGGAGGGACACAGGAAGAGAGAGACACAGAAACAGATATGAAAGAGACATAACTAAGAAAAAAAAATCATGAAAGAAAGATCAAGCATTGATAAATACTTTTGTGAAATTGGAAACACCAGCAAATATAGAAATATTTACACACTGTGTGGGTCAGATACATTGGATGCACACATCCTGCAATGCTCACAACTTTCACCGTAAAATCTTCTTCTAGGTGAAATATCTCTGCTGTCAGTATGACACACACACACACACATTAAAAATGTTTCAACCTTACTAACACCCAGGTTGCCGTAATGTACAGATTACAAAGTGTAGTTGTATTGCCTTTCTAGAATGTGCGGTATAAGATATAAGAGATATGTTTAATATGTTCACTGAGTGGAATTATTATGTGAATCGTATTGTAACTGACGAAAGAAACACTGATCTGATCAGACCTTCTTTTTCCTCATGTGAATCGAGCGAGCGCATCATGTCAGCAAAGTTCTGCCTTTTGGAGACCAGATCGCCATACGTTCCAAACTGAACTATTTTTCCGTCTTCCATTAACACTACGAGGTCTGCTTGTGGAAGAACAGTGAGGCTGTGAGTCACAAGAATTCTGGTCTGAGAACAAGAAAAATCAAAACACAAATTAATGTCCAGGTACATAAAATGCAGAGGAGTTCCATACACCAAAATGTTGCAGTCAGCATTCAAATCACCAACTTCAACCTTTATTACAACAATTTAAAATATAGGTTTTTATCCTCTTTTTTCTAGCTTGTACGTGGTATTTGCTTTGTGAATTTTTTTAATAAAAATATATATTATTTATAAATATTACGATGTTATCTGTAAAAATGGCTTAATACTACAACGGTCATTTAAGTAGACAAAAAAAAAGTGCTTTTTTAGTGTAGGTTTATAGGACTCGAGAGCAGGTGATAACAATGTGAGCACACACATACCGTAATGCTGTAAACAGTACCTGGATCCAGTGAAGATAATTACACACAGTGGGGGTTATTCAGAGAGCATCAAAATGTCGCTGACATGTCGGTGCTCTCCCGTTCCCCGCACTTCGGGGAATCAAAGTTCCCCACCATGCGGTGAATTCAGCATTCACCGCAGGGTCCCTGCAGTGCAGGGAAAACACGCCACAAAAAACACGCCGGAAAAAGCCACCGAACACAGCGCAGACCTGCCGCCGGAAAAAGCCGACAAGCTGACGAACGGAGTTAAAAAAGAAGAAAAACAAAAGCAAGCTTGAAAGTGTCAAAATTTAAATGCTGTTTGCAAAAAAAACCTACTGAACGACAATGCCTGGAATTTCCATATACGATCCAATGAATGATAATAAAAAGGGCTGTTACAAAAACAAGAAATAACGTTTTGAAAAAAAAACAGGAAAGAAAATCCCAAAAAGATCCTAAAAGGAAAAAAAAAACAAAAAATCAATAAATAATGAGGCTTTTTGCTGCAGATTAAAATAATAAATGGTTTATTAAATATGGAGTAAAAACGGGAATATTTTTAACATTGAAGCCTATGGGATTCGCCTGAATAAAAAAAGCCGAATGAAAAGACTGAACAGCAGGGCACTTCGGCAACTTTTCTCTGTTCGGTGTCTGAACAGATTAGCCATTGCTTCTCTATGGAGATTTCACTGCCCTCGAACAGGCACCGTACTTACTGGCAATTCACCAAAATTTTGCGAATTGCCTGCTCTCTGAATAGCCCTAAAATGTAGAGAGTGGATCCCTTCTATTGGTGCCCTGGATCCTATTGCTAGGCTGCTGATACACCTCCCCCAGAAGAGGGAAATCCCTGAAGATTAAGAGCTATTTCAGCTGTGGACACGTAGTACATGCATATTCGCTTTCCAGTGGACTTTCAGCTCGCCGGCGCTACGTTGTTGTTCTCTATATGTTCTTTCCTTAAGGGTTGAATAGAGGAACCCCCACATTGCAACGTTAAGCGAGCGATTAGTGAGTATGGTCTTTTGGGAGCTTCACTCCTTGGTATATTATTTCCAGGAGGAGACCAGGGGAGCCAGGCGGCAGGTTGGGGGGGGGGGGGGGAGGAGGTCACCCTTATGGGCCCACAAGCCTGAGTGGTGAGCTGTATCCATTATAGGCTCCGAATCACATGAGTTGGCACTACATATTTATATTGGTTGTTCTTATACTGCACACAGAGAGCACAATGTATCCTTCTTCTCTCTTTTTTTTTTTGAGAAAGGATTTTACCAGGAAGAATACATTGAGATTTCTCTTGTTTTCAAGTATGTCCTGGGTGGCGAGTATGTACCGTTGGGTGTCTTGCCCAAGGACACTTGCTGGAGAGGTGCTCTTGCTGGAATCAAGCCCATGGCTCCACAGGCTCTCTCCATGCAGAGCAGTGATGTTACCTCTACTCCAAGGAGCCGGTACCCTTTGAGGGAAACAGGACTACAATACTTCAAGATTGCACATGTGAAAGCACTTTAACTACAACCAGAACTGAGGAATCCTATATATAACATAGAGGAGGTGCAGGGAGTAATTAAAAGGCACCCACATCCTGAGGACTGACCCCTGAACAAAATCATTTCCAATTCATCCAGACCCTCGAGACTGTGATACGTGACTATACCCCTCCCATCTTTAAGGATATAATTCCAGATCACTATATGTCACTTTTTTTCTGCTATTAAAATATACACGTATATGCAAGAAATTGGTGATATTGTGACACTTATACTGCACTTTAATATATTCTAAGCACTCACTAACAGATACGCCAGATTTTTAATTAATTCTGCACTTATGCACTTTAGCCACTAGATGGCCCTATGGCACTAGAAGTTTCATTTAGCAAAGATTTTTTTTTTTTTTTGAGAAAGGATTTTACCAGGAAGGATACATTGAGATTTCTCTCGTTTTCAAGTATGTCCTGGGTGGCGAGTATGTACCATTGGGTGTCTTGCCCAAGGACACTTACTGGAGAGGTGCTCGTTGGGATCGAACCCATGTCTCCACAGGCTCTCTCCATGCAGAGCAGTGACATTACCTCTACTCCACCCAGCCGGTACTTTGATCATTAAGCACACGAATAAGTGTTAACGAAACACACAATCTATGTTTTGCATTTCATTCTATTGATTGCGAATCATTAAGCACAAGAATAAGTGTCAATAGAGCACATGTTCTACCTCTTGTACTGTATTCTACTGAATGTATCTCTCTAGGACATTTTTTCTCCCACAGAAGGGAGAACTATTGTATACAATGCATACATAGAAACATAGAAAAATGTCGGCAGATAAGAACCTTTCGGCCCATCTAGTCTGCCCAATTACATGGATACTTTACCTGGATTTATCTTTTGTTTAGGATAGCCTCATGCCTATCCCATGCCTGCTTAAATTCAATTACTGTTTTGGCCTCTACCACTTCTACTGGAAGACTGTTCCATGTATCCACCACCCTCTCAGTAAAATAATGCTTCCTGATGTTACTTTTAAACCTTTGCCCCTCTAATCTAAGACTATGTCCTCTTGTTTTGCTACTTTGTTTCATTTTAAATATACTCCCTTCCTCTACCTTGTGGATTCCTTTTACGTATTTAAATGTTTCTATCATATCTCCTCTGTCTCGTCTTTTTTCCAAGCTGTACATGTTAAGATCATTAAGCCTTTCCTGGTAACTTTTCTCCTTCAAGCCGTACACCATTTTAGTAGCCCTTCTCTGAACTCTCTCTAAGATGTCTATATCCTTCTGGCGATACGGTCTCCAGTACTGTACACAGTACTCCAAGTGAGGTCTCACCAGTGCTCTGTACAGTGGCATGAGCACTGATACTGTTGGACCTGCGAGACATTAACTGTCCTAATATAAGGAACTAGTGATGAGGTAGCGCTACACAGGGGACACCACTTACTCAGCCCCGAAATGTCACCGTACGGGGAAATTCCCTGTTTGGTGACATTTCGGGGCCAGATCGGCTGTGTCTGAATAACCCCTAGTAACCATCTGCCCAGGTCTGGACTCCACTATTAATGAAGTTATTGTGACCTAAGACTATATGCACGAAGGGACCTGTGGAGTAAATGATCAGAAATACCATCATGTTCCATCTGTTGCAGTTGGGGTTATGTTTTTTTTTATATATTAAGTGTTTTGTTTAACCCTTTCACCGGCACGTTGTTTTAACAAAATCTGTTTAAATTACACCTTAACTCTAACCTTTTCACACACAAAATGATTCCACAATAAAAGAGCATTAGATGCTACTCAATGGATCAGACATATGGGGAGACCATGTATACCTTATTTTTGAGCAGTCCATTTCGTCCAATGACTTTATCAAATAAGTGTCTCCCTACGTGGACATCGACGGCAGACAGGGGGTCATCTAGTAGGTAGATATCTGCATTATTGTACACGGCTCTGGCCAGGCTCACCCTCTGCTTCTGACCCCCACTTAGGTTCACACCCTATTGTAGAATAAAGAAAATATATAATTCATATTATTAATAATGAGTAGATCGGTTAAAGTATGAAAACAAAACCTGATGTTGGTTTAACAATGTTTAAGCAAACAACAACAAACAAAACAAAACAACCCTGAAGCTCTCAGTGTGTCAGTTAACCTCCCTGGAGGTAATCCCCGAGTGTGGCTCAGGGTTAAATTTCAATGCTGAAAGCGGTAACCCCATGCCACACTCGAGCTGGATACATACCTGTACCTGCGATCCCTCGCTGACCTCCCGCAATCGCATTCTCCTCTGTCCGATCACGGCGTCCTGCTTCCCTTCTCGCGACAAGGGAACCAGGACACCGCAATCGGCCGGAGGTGACTGTGGGGGACAGCGAGGGAGCGCAGGGATTGGGAACCTAGAGCCGATACGGGAAACTGGTGCCATTTTTGGAATCAAAAGGTCAAATATACCCAGAAACAGGTCTAACATTTGAGGCACCAAAATGTGTGTTGGCTGATGTAATCTACAGCATTATAAATCGCTGGGGCAGGCCTCACCCGTTCCCCGATTTCAGTCTGATCTCCGTTTGGTAACAGTTCAAGGTCTGGCAGCAAAGCGCAGGCGTCCAAGACTTGCCCGTAGTACTGTCTGTCATAGGACAGGCCGAAAAGGATGTTTTCTTGAAAGACGGCGTTCTGTATCCAGGCTTGTTGGGAAACGTAAGCCACAGATCCCTGTAAGTAATTAGATACATCGACATTAACAACCAAAACAAAACATGAAACCCTGTGCCAACAGTCTGATTGACAGGTGCGGGTGTGGACGCAACACATTTGACAGGGGATTTCTTAAAACTCTACACATTAGCTTGCCGTATGGAAAGCGCAATGCGGAAAGGTAGACTTATCCAAATAAAAAAATAAAGAGTCAAACTTCTGTGAACAATGACAGATTCACTTCGGGGAAGAAAAAACAGACTTGAAAGGGACAATGTTGCCGTACATAGAAACAGAAAATGTCGGCAGATAAGAACCTTTCGGCCCATCTAGTCTGCCCAATTACATGGATACTTTACCTGGATTTATCTTTTGTTTAGGATAGCCTTATGCCTATCCCATGCTTGCTTAAATTCAATCACTGTTTTGGCCTCTACCACTTCTACTGGAAGACTGTTCCATGTATCCACCACCCTCTCAGTAAAATAATGCTTCCTGATGTTACTTTTAAACCTTTGCCCCTCTAATCTAAGACTATGTCCTCTTGTTTTGCTACTTTGTTTTCTTTTAAATATACTCCCTTCCTCTACCTTGTGGATTCCCTTTACGTATTTAAATGTTTCTATCATATCTCCTCTTTTTTCCAAGCTGTACATGTTACAGCTCTCATTCCTGTGTAATGGTTATATCCCCATTAAAGTACGAATAGGGAGCTTGTATGGATTGCTATTCTTACACGTCTCTGAATCGTTCCTTCCAGTTTGTTCATCTCTCCAAGGATTGCTGACAAGAGAGAGGACTTTCCTGACCCGACTTGGCCCACCACGGCCACCAACGCTCCTTCAGGGACCTTCACATTCAAGCTGAGGAAACACCATCACATTACAATCCACTACCTCATTATTCAAGTATGGCTAAATAAAGCATGTATGTATAAAAATACAATAAATACATAAGCACTGTGAAAGCAAAACACACAATAACAACAAGAACCCGAAATACAGGATGAGGCTTTTCTCAGAATGGGGCTTCGATCGGTGACAGGTTTTACCTCCCGAGCGACTAGATGTGCGCAGCTTTCACTTAACGGGTAATTCGCTCGTTTACTGCTCGTGTTCGACAGTTTATAGACTGAAATAAATATTTTCTATAGAAATGGAATAGAAAATGTTATATTCCGAACAGTGATTAACCCTTTCAATACTAAAGCATTTTCCAGAAATCCACTGCCAGGACCCAGAGAATTTATTGATATAAAAAATAAAAAAAAAACTTTCTGATACAGAAAGTGTAAAAGTTACAGTTACTTATAAAGCACTAGCAAGTTCCGTAGCGCTGTACAAGGGTGAGACAGAATAACAAATATACATTCAAGTTAAACACAGAACAGCTGGAGAGAGGACCCTGTTCGAGAGCTTACAATCTAAGAGGAGAGGGGTGGCACGCTAGGTGAGGGTAAATAGAGAACCTGAAGTAGTGGGGCGCGTGTGGGCTGGGTGTGAAGGTGCAAGAAATGCACAGTGGGGATTAGGGAGTGAGCCGGTAGGCTTCTCTAAAGTAATGTGTTTTCAGAGACTTCTTGAAGGACTGGAGAGATGAAGAGAGTCTAATGTTGCAGGGGGCGGTGAAAAGGGGGCAGTTCGGGAGAAGTATTGATGGTGGGAGTTGGGGGGAGGTGATGTTATTTGACAGGCATATGGCTTCCCTAAAAAAGTACGACTATACGTATAATAATACAGCTGGAGCTTTGAGTTTCTGTGAAAAAAAAGGGATCTCTGAACTGTTCAAACAGCTTCAGCTTTGGATGACCTGTCCAAGGTGCTGAAAATTCAACGACAGCGTCTGGAGCCCATTTGCATTGCTCCAAAATGTGAACTTAGTGACGTCGAGCTCCTGTAGGAGCTTTTAAAGAAGGAGTAAAATCGATCGTGGTAGTGAAGGGGCTAAAGTAGGAACAATTCAAAAGAAGCCTATAGGAAATAGAACAAAGTCTGCATGGCATACACAGATATCATTTTATGTATATATCTAAGAGCATTTAAATAGTATATGTAATTAGAAACCGCAGAGGCAGGAAATCAGACACTGACAAATATAAACACACAGGGTTATTCAAAGAGATCCGAATTGCTGGCGAAAGGTAACCGAACAGTGAAATTCAGCGTATGGTTACCTTTCCTGGCCATTCGGCTATTCAGAGAGCAGGCAGTTCGCCAAATGTTAGCGAATTGCCTGCAAAACGATACAAAAACACAAAAGCAACACCAGAAGACACATTCTAAGTGCTGTAGTGATCACCCCACCCCAAAAGAGTAACTGGGGTGAACACTCCTGGTAATTAGGATTAAACCTGATAAATAGCAAAGAATACACACACACCTATATGGGAGCCAGAATCGGGTTCCCTGGCTAGACCAGAGAGTGCTAGGATGGAAATAAATATGTTTAATAGTCATCATTAAAATCACACTCACTGGGAAAGGAAAAACATAAAAAAATATACATGTGTTTGTATATAACCTAGAAGTTGGCAATTGGAAGGTCTAATGACAGAAAAGGCTCAATACTCGAGTGCTACAATTCATCAATTCAAATCATGCCACTACCCCACTCCTCACAGGACTCTTCTCACACTAGGTAGATTCTTGGTCCATATATATATATGATAATGTGAATGAATCTGTGAGCGACAACACACATCATGCAGTGAAAAAAATGGTGAGGAGTGGGGTAGTGGCATGATTTGAATTGATGAATTGTAGCACTTCAGTATTGAGCCTTTTCTGTCATTAGACCTTCCAATTGCCAACTTCTAGGTTATATACCAACACATGTATTTTTTAATGTTTTTCCTTTCCCAGTGAGTGTGATTTTAATGATGACTATTAAACATATTTATTTCCATCCTAGCACTCTCTGGTCTAGCCAGGGAACCCGATTCTGGCTCCCATATAGAATTGCCTGCACATACGGTGCCTGTTCGGTGCCTGTTCGGTGCCTGTTCGGTGCCTGTCCGAGGGCAGTGAAATCCCCATAGAGAAGCAATGCTTCATCTATTCAGAGAACACAAACCAACAACACAAAGTTCCCGAAATGCCCTGCCATTCAGTGGTTTCATTCGACAGGTTTATTCAGGAGAATCCCATAGGCTTCAATGTTAAAAATATTCCCGTTTTTTAATTCAATATCTAATAAACCGTACATTATAAAATTCTGCAGTAATTTTTTTTAGATTTTTTAGGATCTTCTAGGCATTTTTTTTTGCCGTTTTTTTTAAATCTTATTTTCTTTTTCTGTAACAGCCCTTTATATTATCATTCATTGGATCTTATATGTAAATTTCAGACATTTTCACTCGGTAGAATCTTTGCAAACGGCGTTTCAATTTTCAAACTTTCAAGCCTACTGGTTTTTGTTTTTTGTTTTTTTTCACCTCCTTCGTCTGCGTGTCGGGTTTTTCCGGCGGCCGCTCTGCGCTGTGATCGGCGGCTATTCGGGTTTCTCCGGCGTGGTTAATCCAGCTGTTTTCTGCCTGTTTCGGTGAGTGTACGGCGAGTGTTCGTCAGGCTTGCAGCAGCTTTTCCCTGCACTACGGGGGCCCTGCGGTGCTTGCTGAATACACCGCAGGGTCGGCGAACTAGGAATTGCCGAATCGCCCCGAAGTGCAGGGAACGAAAAGTCACCGAACGTACGGTGACTTTTCGAATCTCTTTGAATAACCCTGATAGAAAATCATTGGGAGAGTTGCAGGAAGCTGAGGAAAAGCCGCTACCTGGAGCAGAAAAAGAATATCTAAGAATAAAATTTTGCCAATTGAAAGAATGAAAATTAATGGTAATGCACAAAAACATAAAATTATTACTTTGCATAACCAAAATCTTACTCTTTCAAGATGTAAGGTCCTGTTTTTTCCCATTGCAACGATGCACCGGTAAAACCCACGGCGTGATCTATAGGGAAAAAAAAAAAAAAACACAAAGATGAGCTTATACAAACAAATAACAAGCCCGAAAGCAAGAAAATAATCCAAGTTGCTTCTTTTTTCTATACACACCTGTACAAAGTTTACTTACTTCCATTATAGTTAGTTTCAATGTCACGGGGGTTAAGTTCTTCTCCACAAAAAAAGTTTTCCAGTCGACCAAGAGAAACCTTTGTCTAAAAATACATAAAAACTTCCCCAGTACTTTTGGCAGGTCAGAATAAATAAATCTAGAAACTTTATTTTAAAAAATATACAGGGTTATTCAAAGAGATTCGAAAAGTCACTGCACGTTCGGTGACTTTTCGTTCTCTCAATTCGGTTCCTTTTGCCGATCCCATTTCGGTGACCCTGCGGTGTATTCAGCAAACACCACAGGGTCCCCGAATTGCAGGGAAAAGCTGCCGCAAACCCGACGAAAACTAACTGCAAAACCCGGCGAATGCACGCCAAAACACGGAAAAACATCTGGATTAACCCCGCCGAAAAACCCGAGCAGGAGCCGATCACACGCAGCGCAGCCGCCGGAAAAAGCCCACGCCGCAGACGAATGGAGTGAATAAATTAGTAAAACAGTTTGCTTGAATGTTTGAAAAGTGAAAAAGTGATGTTTGCAAAGAAACTACTGAGTGAAAATGTCTGAAATTTACATATGAGGTCCAGGGAATGATAATAAAAAGGGCTGTTACAGAAAAAATAAGTAAAAAAAAAAAATGCTTAAAATATCCTAAAAAAATCTATAAATAAACAGACTCTTTACTGCAGAATATTATAATGAACAGTTTATTAGATATTGAATTAAAATGGGAATATTTTTAACATTGAAGCCTATGGGATTCGCCTGAATAAACCTGTCGAATGAAACCACCGAACAGCAGGGCATTTCGGCAACCTTTCACTGCTGGTTTGTGTTCTCTGAATAGCCGAAGCAGTGCTTTTTTATGGGGATTTCACTGCCCTCAAACAGGCACCGAACAGGCACCGTATGTGCAGGCAATTCGCCAGGATTTGGCGAATTGCCTGCTCTCTGAATAGCCGAATGGCCAAGAAAGGTAACCGAACGCTGATTTGCAGCGTTTGGTTCCCTTTCGGCAGCCATTCGAATCTCTTTGAATAACCCTGATGGTAATTATGGCTTGTGAAGAGTTGCGAGGAAACACTTTCCATTTCATTTAGTTCTTGAGTTTGTTGCAAAGAGCTCAGGTAATTAATGTGGTTGGGATCTAGGATTAATAAAGTTGTATTGAATTTGACAGCACAAGTTCTCAAGACATTAAAATGAACCTTGGCATAATTTGAGAGGAAATTCTTAGCTATAAATTGTGCTGCTCAAACAGCTTTAAATACTTTCTGCTGCTTTAGGTGAAATCTCCTTTCCACAAGTTTCAATAAAGAGAATTTGCTACGAGAACGGTTTGGATAAAGGAAAATGGTTGTCGACACAATTTGCATAAAAAGCTTTTTACAGAAATCAGGAAAAAATAAAGAAGTTGCACAGGTCTCAAATAAAAGCTCATCTCGTTACCTGCATTACCAGCGAGATGACCGTGGGCAGGTCAAAGAGCGGGAGGCGCAAGATATTAAACAGAGATATTGTAGTAAAAACTTTGGACGCTGTCAGAATATTTGCATCATCCAATAAAAAGTACACACCAAACGTAGCTATGGAAACCTAGAAGGAAAAGGAATATTTGTAAACAACACACAAACAGGATTCATTTCTGAGATTTTCTCATGTATGCGATCAGAACACCTCCCCTCCAATCATATTTTAGATTTAATTATAGGGGAGAAATAGAAGCACCATTAAATATTTTAAAATATAAGTGGTTATTCTCTAACCACAGCTGCATGACCGAAGATCACCAAAATTGCAAACGACGGTATTGTCGCAACTACAGTGACACTTAAATTCATCAGCAACAGAAAAATCTGATGCAGAACAAAAGGGACTTTATGGACACCCTGTACTTCAGTAACATAAAAGTGTCAATCTTCATTGAACTCCGACAAACTGAGGTGACAATGGTAAAACCTGGGATTTATATGTGGGGGATCCTGGAGGAACAAGATCCGGGACCTCTCGTTTTTTTGACTGTCTGTTCCGGGACTTATTTGGGTGGATTCAGTAGCTCCCGTGGTATAAAAAAATAATAAATAATAGCATGAAATAAAAATGTATATATAACAGTGGTCACATTTGTACATAGCATGTGTTTTCAGAGCTGTGTTCTGAACGCGTTACGTGACGTGAGCCCACATTGTCACCCCTCTGCTCTTATATGAACGCTGAGTTACCCCACATTCTGATTTACAAATCAAGCACTGGGTAAAACCCATGGTAGACAACTTCGTCAGAAACTATGGTGACAACTGCAGTGACACCTAAGCTAAATTAATTAATCAGAAACTCTGGTGGAAACCCCATAGAAAACGAAGCTGAGAACTATGCAAAGCAACGTCAGTATGAACTATGGGGAGTGGGCAGGGTGAAAACAACGAACCACAACGAAACATCCCATAATAGTCTAAAGTATTTGATTTGTTGTAGCTCTCCGAAAATCACTGAACTAAATCCATTGCTCTTGAATGAAAGATAGTGAAGAGTCCTTATAGTCCGTACTGACATCGTTGCAATCAGATACATTTGCAACTTAGGTTGGGGTCAGACGAGCATTTGTAAGAGTGGAAGGAACGTCCGTGAGAGTGGACGTTCCTTCCACTCTGACGCCCGTCTGGCCAACTCGCTGAGAGCAGTTAGTGCGCTCAGCGCTGCAAGGCTCGATCTTCCTATGGAGGATCGAGCTTTGTAGCCCCTTTCGAACGCAAAGCGTCGTCGTAGCGCTTCGACGGGGAGGCTTAGTTTCAGCATGGTCGCATCACGGCCGCTGTAGTGAGCGTGCTCCAGCGTGTGGCCGGCCCCATCGCAGCGTCACCACCCTGCGTCAGACGCCAAGTGGCACGTCAGTATGGGCGCACATAAGGGGGTCAGACGAGCGCACTAATTTTTTTTTGTTTTGAGAAAGGATTTTACCAGGAAGGATACATTAAGATTTCTCTGGTTTTCAAGTATGTCCTGGGTGGTGAGTATGTACCGTTAGGTGTCTTGCCCAAGGACACTTACTGGAGAGGTGCTCGCTGGGATTGAACCCATGACTCCACGGGCTCTCTCCATGCAGAGCAGTGACATTACCTCTACTCCACCCAGCCGGTAATTGTCGGACAGTCACCTTCTCTGTCTACTAATCCCTTATCAATGCTTTATGTTTGTGGAAAAACTGATTAATACAGTAAAGCGTGATTTATTTTTTTATTTCTTATAAATTATCCACGGGAATGACGCCCATTAAAATTTCATATTGTATGCAGCAACCTGTTTATGGCCCTCATCATAAAACACATGATTGCAGTAGAGATTATACTACAATCAACAAAATCCCAATTCCTTAAACTCAATTCACATCTTCGTTTATAGTGGCGGCCCTGGAGGTCCTCCTTACACAACGTTTAGTTACTTTAAGGCTAAGGTCAGACGAACGCAGTATTAACGTGCGTTTAGCCGCACTAAATCACGGCCGCGCTAGCAGCAAATTACGTACAATGCCGGGCAGCATATGAACAACGGCCGCACGAAAGTGCGGCCGCGCAACGCGAGTGGCAAACAAACGCATTTTTTCGGGGAACGTCAAACCGCTAGCGGAATATGCTGGCGCTTTATAAATAAAGAATAATAATAATACTGACGTACAGAGTGCGTTGCATCCGCTAGCGGTGTGTGTGCGTGATTAGGAGACGATAGACGCTGCTAATGTCCGACCAACATAACGTCCAGACGCAAAAAGTGTTTTATTGATAACCGTACAAAATCACGGACGAAAATGCGCATCGTATGACCGCTATCGCGTATTCCGTGAAAAAATACGTCCATTCGTTCGAATGCACTTTTTCACGGACAATGCGAAAAATGCGTTAGTCTGACCCTAGCCTAAGATATGATCCCCCCCCGAAACAAACACGAGTGGCCATACTATAGTATACATATATGTTAAATAATTGAATCAAATCAGTTTTCCTATTCATAGTTACCACAGCGTGAATCCCAAAAAACTTCTGTCATTTCTTCTCATATAATAAAGAATAAGGCAAGACGCTGCGCTACGCTATAGCAGAGACAAGTGAAGTCAGCCACACAAAAATGTGGTGCTTTCAGTGTATCTGACTGTCTTCGTTAAGCCAGATCTTTTTATTAAAATTCAAAACAAATTTATAACCAATGAGAGTGCTCCAACAGACATGGTTAATTTCTGCCCCCCAAACAATAATGTGATGTAAAAGCCAATCAGTATACAGATATATTACCACGTCAGAGTTGACCAACACGGTCAACCCCACAAGCACTTCTTATTACCATATATGGTTCATATTGATAGCATAAAGAGGTTTTTTTTTCTATATTCTGGCTTACACGTTTTGCGCTCTTTTTCTATCCTTGTAACGGTAAAACAAAAGGATGGTGTCTGCTTTTAATTAAAATTCTTTGGCTAGCTTCGAGACGATGTGTGGCTAGAAAGATTTTAAACTAAGAGGCATATTGACTAAGATATCTATTTGAATCACATATATATATATATATATATTCATACAGGAAATTAAAAGCTACTTATTTATTTTCAATGTATACACTATAAACCCTTTCACTACCAAGTGATCTTTGTTGAACAAAATGTTATAACATTTATTTAAAACGTGGGATGTGAAGTTATCAATTAAATATAGGTTGAAATAGAAGTTTTGCACAGAAATTGTTAAATAATGTTAATTTGCTAATTTTTTATTTTTCATGTATTAGTTTATCCTTTACAGAAATATTGTTGAAATGTAAGATTAAGAGCTCTAGATTGTGTCTTTTACATAATTTCAAACGGGGTCTGCATTATTATCATACAGACATAAAAGATTTTTGTGCTAGATTCTGTAAATGCGATAAATAATAAAATGTTCAGATCTCCTGCTTATGGGGATTTGTAATGATTATAATGAGATTATTAGCGACGCAGCTTCCAAAAATACTGATACAATATAAAAATAATATCTGTATGTGACAAAATGCCTGTATATGGAAATTACAGTAACACCTTGCATCTGTACTGTACTGTATTGTATTCACTCATTATAACCCCTTGACTTTTATCCCTGTACAGCAGTGACTGACCCCAGGGCTCTCCCTGTATTCTGCCAAATCCATGGCTTCTGTAATGCTGCAGTAATCTATTTGAACTTTTTGTTACATTGAGGATTGGGTTGCTATTTTCAAATGGTTTGATGCCTCTTCAGGGTGCTTGGAGAGACAACGGATTTCGTTTCTCCACTGGGGACACACTAATCCTGCTTTAAAAAGGAGCAAAAAAATGGTCTTTTGATATACTAATGAGTGCTTTTCAATGCAAAATCGAGATAACCCCTTCACACCCAAAATCGAGTTAATTGTATTGTAGCAATGATTTTAAATCAAACAGACAAGTCATTACCAGAAAGGGAATACATGTTAACGTCAGCATGGAGAACGTCGTCAGGTAGCCAGTGGATTTCAATACGTCCATTTCACCTTCTCGAATGTCAACAACTTTCTTCTGGTAAGAGGGCTCCCAGGCATACAGCTTCAAAATCTGCAACATATGATTCATTGTCATCAAAAAACACATTTACTGCCTTGTTTTCAGCTATGAATTCTACGCCTACATTAATACAAGTCAGACAGTAAGTGTGTCATCACACTGGACTGTTAATACAGAGTTTGGGGGCCGCCGGTGAACGCAGGAAGGCTTTGTCGATTTACCTTAGCTGTGGGTCCACAGGACGAGATCAAAGGATCTTTCTAGTTGGTTCATGCAAAGCTATTTATAACGTATGACTGCTTTACCCCAGCAGGGTGGATGAGCACTGCCCTATCCTTTGATGCAGTGCTTTGCCATGTGTGGGACTAGGTACACCTGGATTGAAGGAGAGAGCAGTCCTTTCCATCCTTTGAGCCTGCCCATCACTCACCTCCAACGCATCCATGATGCCTGCCTGATACCCAGCCTAAGTCTGTACTTGTAACAACAAGAAAATATGCTGCATGCTCAACTCCCATCAGGAGGAGCTACACAACTCCTGCGGCCAACCCCGGAACTTGTATAAAGAATAAAAAAAGTCATATGTGCGCAACCCTGTACAATACCTACAAAAAAATGAGATTTTTGGTTCACTTACAATGGTCATTCCAAGCATAAGCCCACCCGCCACGTCGAGGGGAATCTCATGGGTGAGTCAAAACAGAAGAGTGCGAAAATCACCAAAGAAATGGCTTATGCATGGAATGGCCATTGCAAGTGAACCAGAAATCTCGGGCACTATTTCATACAGGGTTATTCAGAGAAAGGTGAAACTCTGGAGAACTTTTGGAGAAGTGAAAATTCTAGGTCAAAATAGCCGATTTGGAAAGTGAGATAAATGGGAGAATTTTTCTAGTTTGGCTGTTTTGACCTAGAATTTTCACTTCTCCAGTCATTCTCCTTAGTTTCACCTTTCTCTGAATAACCCGGATTGTGAAAGCTAACGTTCGGATGTATAAACGCTACTGCCAGGATAATTGACTTTAAAGCTTGTCCCCCCATATTACCTTCCGGATATAAAATATGTAAGAAATCACTTTGTGTATCGTTTTTTGCGCTAGCTTGTGCGAGTTTACTGTACTTTGTGCATCCTTTACTTGACATGGGGAGCGAAATCAATCTGTAGAGCTTCGAAAAGTAAGTTATCACAAAGTGCTAGCGCTAAGTACCTCAGTGACATACAAGGCAACATTTTAGCTACACCTAAAATTTGCCAGATCATTCGCCTAAAAGAGAACAGTAGCCCGATCTGTTGCTTTTTCTGGCTGCGTGCAGAGTGAGACTGGGGACAAATATTTCCCAGTCTCCCTCCGAGATCACTCAGCGGCCCTGAATGATCTCAAGAGTGCAAGATCGCGTAGGGCTCGCGGCCTGGAAGTGCAGCCCTTCAGGAGGTAATACTCTGGCATCGCGAAAGCGCTACAGCAAATATCCCTTCAGTTAGTGCTGCTTTCCAGGGCGAACTGCCGGCGTAGCTGGGGTCGGTACGAGAAAACCTGCGGGCATAGATTTTCTCCCATTAGCACCCCCATTTCAGCATTAACCAGGGAATAGGACCCCTTATGTTTTTGTAGGCATTACACAGGGTTGAGTACATATGACATACTTTTTCTTTATATAAGTATGTACCTGTGTCTGTGTTACTGTATTAAGGCTAGAACTCATTAACTGGTCATTCAGGTTTATCAGAAAAATGTCCTATTGGTGATTGAAAAGCCCCCAGCTCCAGCCGATGGCCTTACGGACCAATTGGAATCTTGTACACTAACTCACACGCCCCCAAAGAAGTCCAGAAGCCATGAAACGTGTCGAAGGGGGAGATGATGGAGTATAAAGATTTTCTTCACATGCTCTAAATTGTTTTTAAATGTTGAGTGCAATAAATACCGATGTATTTCACACTCCCTACAACAGGGATCTCACACTTGGGGCCTCAGATGTTTCTGAACTACACCTCCCATGACTCTCTGGCCATTTATTGGCTATTCAAAGAATTCCGGTAATTTTAGGCAACAAACAACACTGGGGGGGGGGGGGCAAGAGTTTGATATCCCTGATCTGCAAACCTGTGAATGCATACAGCAACACCCAATATCTTCTGAGCAGGACACCCTGCACTATTGGTGTGTTGTTACCGCTGATATATCACTTGTCTGTATACATTGTTGGAGTTGACGTCTAAGCGGAAAAGGTGAGACAATTGTTACGGCTGTCAAGAAAACTGAGAAGGTGTGTTTTTGCTAACGGCTTCCATCTTTAAAATAGGTACCAGGCACTGTATTGGTATTTAACCCCACGAGTGTTCCTGAAGAAATTTGTGCTTGACATTACAATGAATTTACCTTTATTCCATGCAACACTTCATTTAATAATTTGATTCGCTGGTCCTTACTCTTTAGGTGGCTTTTCTGTGTAAAACAAAACAAGAATATTATCAGCAAACTACTGTCTATTATCAGCAAACTATTTTTTGGGAGGTAAAAGGCTAGAATAGTAAAGATTCTACTGTTTAACATTAGTTAGATACGTGTGTATTTCTTTTTCCTGCTTGAACCACAGCTATACAAAAGAAACGCAACATTTCGGTGACACAGAATCTGAATTTTTATTTAATTATATATTAAATAAACATTGGTTTCCTTTGCATTACGGCTTTTTCGCCGTCAGTGCAGACACATATATAATTTAGGGGGGGGGGAGAACCTCTAATCCATCACACATGTCTGTGGCATCATACATTGCTAAATATAAGGGTACTCAATCACAAGTCTCATGGTGCTCAGTTACCTTTAGTTGCTTTACTTTAGAAGCTATATATGCATTTAAAGGTATAATAAGCACCAGCACGGCCACGCCGGCTAATATCGCGGCCCCGAGCTCCTGCCACAGGAAGACGATAGCCATGAGGATCTGGAACGGCGCTGACCAGAGGAGATTGATGTTGACCATTAGGTCCATGAACTGCTGGGCATCCGACGACATCAGGTTCACCAATTCCCCGGCTGTGAATTTCCTCCGAGAAGTATTTGCCAAATTTAAAGACTATAAAATAGGAAAGCAGCATAAATGGATGGAATGTATAGAGTGATGATGCACATTTTAGTCAGACATTTTGAACTTTTTTTCATTTCCTGTCACATGGAACAACGTTTTATTTGTTCTATACAACCCCCCCCCCAAATAATAACAACAACTCAGTTGTACGTTCGCTTGAGTGAAATCCCAAGAATTTAGCTCGTCATTTGAAGAAGAAAAAAAAAGAAACACAGTTTAGAGGAAAATTGTAGCTCATTGGAGAAAATCTTGAGTTACAGTTACACGTATTTATAAAGAGCCAACATGTTCCGTAGCGCTGAGTACGTCTGGGAACCTTTTAAACAGATTTGTTATTTAGAATTACTATTTCATGAAAATAATTAATTTTTTATTCATATTTATTTATTTATTTGCAAAGTATTTTACCAGGAAGGATACATTGAGATTTCTCTTGTTTTCAAGAATTTCCCAGGACATACTTGAAAATGTGTGAAATTTCATTAGATTTATTCCCGGAAAAATATTTTGTAACTAAGTAAAATATCTAAAACAGCGACTAGCATTAGCACAGAAATACCCAGGGGGTCTGGGCCTAAAAAAGTAAGGGTGGGAACTCATCAAGATTTCTGTCCCCAGATTAGCGATTATCTCACACTTAAACACACACTCAAATCTGATATATATATATATATCTATTTGTAGATTTTAGCAAAAATATTTTGTCATTGGTATTTGTCACAGACCTCCGCTCGTCTGCCTGTCCTGCTCTCCAGACACCCCCTGACCAAGATCAGCCCGGCCGCTGAGTTGCTCAGAACTCAGTGTCTAAGAACAGCCTGATCTGTAGCTCCAGACCGGCTTGGTCGGATCCTCTGCCCTGGAGCCTTTTCAATGACTTTCCAGATGACCGCTCCTTGCCTTCTGAGTAAAGAAAGTAAGAGTACCCCGAAAGAGACCACAGACAGGCTGTATGTTCAATCAGGAATCTGATGTTTATTGAAAACGCACCAGTATTTATGCTCAGGTCCAACAGGGATCATCTGCATATGGCAAACCCCCTTTGAAACCACTGGGGAATTCCACTGGAACATAATTACACAAACATTACTTAGCTTTAATTATCACACACCTCATTTACATAATCCATTGTCAGATTGTGACAGTGTTTGCCCACAAGGTTGACTCACACCTCACACATGCAGATAAACAGACACAGCATTCTTGCATAATCACAGAGCATACAGACCTAGTTAAATTTTGGTTAAACAAAGAAATAAGCTTTAAACTAAATTGCAAACAGTAAATAATGACGAAACTCAGACCTGCATCCCCAAATTCACATTAGAATATTGTATGAAGAAAGGGAATGCAATAAACGCGATTTATGGGGAATGAGTCCTATGAACATTCTCTGCCATAATTACCCATAGTCTGTGGGTATGAGGCTGGCATCCGCTCCTCTCCAAGGGGCCCACAGTCTATATGTAGTTCGGGCAATGCTGTGAGTGCCCGCACCAGCCAGTCCCAGACACCTGGAACACAAATTACTCAATAGGTGGAGGAGGCTTCCGTCACAATATTTATTGTGAATTAACGAGGAAAGGTATGATTAACCACCTGACTACAGGCTTTATAGTGAGGGACCAACGGGAACTCCGTTCCCTTTGCAAAAATTGGAGGTAATGCATTCCCACGCGTTCCTCCTCAGCTTGACCCCTGGAAATACCCCCCAAACAGCTCCAGTTTGCCCAGGAAGGCATATCCAAAATTCCAAATGTCCCATGTGGCAATGACAGTCTCTCTCTAAGGGAGTGCTTCTGCATCAATACGTCCACTCAATCAAGCAATGGATCTATCAAGACATAAAGATCAATAGAATATCTCACTGGTTGATGAGATGTTGCAAATTGCAGCTCACTGAATCCCAGGACCTGAGGCTGCCATCATTCTGGACAGCGCTTAATGAGGTCAAATGGGAAGGCAACAGGCATGGGAAATCCTTTGCACTAGTGAATTACTCAACATGTTACTGCACATTGTACGTCGGTCCGGTCCCGGGCACTGCCATCCCCGAGGTCTGTGGGCATTAAGGCCAGGGTCACACAATCATGGAGAGAACGGACATGCTTTCCTCTTGGACGCCCGTGTGGCCTCCTCGCCGATTGCACGTCAGTGCCCCCAGCCCTACAAAGCGTGAGTCTCCTAGTTAAAAATAATCTTTATTAACAAACGGACAAACAGCAACATTGAGAGCTGCAACATTACCGGTCGTTTAGTGTTAAAAAAAAGATGTTTATTTTTTAACCAGGGGTTAAAGCGTCGACAGGTCTTCTTTGCTTTATCATCGTTTTTGGCAGGCAAGCAGGTTAGTGGCAGTAACGGCCAGTGAGAAACCACTTATGTAAGGTTTGTATGTGTCCTGGGGTGGACAACACCCAGAGTATCTACGTACAGTATATATAAAAACTGCGTGCAGAGGTACCAGGCCAGAAAAAATTGATTTTCTCTTCCACTGATTAATGTCGCTTTAGTAAATAAATTGACATGACATTAAACCATGTGGTTAAGATCGAAGGGGAAACAACAATGTACAGTTACTTAAAAAAGGTACTAAATATATACAAAGGAGACGAGAAACAATATTACAGGTTTGAGCTAGAAATATCAAGAAGTAAAAACAAAAAAAAAGAATGGGTTGTGTACTAAAAACTATATTATACAAACTAATACAGTGAAAACCACGCTGAAATCTAAGCTAAATCACTACGGCAAAAACTATGATGGACACCAGTGGTGACCCCATTTAAACCTGCACTGTGATCTCCCATTGTACAGCGCTAAGGAATTTGTTGGCACTTCATAAATCCTTGTAACTGTAAATATGCTAGACAACTTCAGGAGAAATCACAGTGGAAAAAACGGTGAAAGGTACCGGGGAACTACATTAGTGGTGGTTCTCTAAATAGTGCATTTGCCATAGTTTCGGCTTAGTCGCTCCACTGTAGTCTGCCGAACAAAACCACCACTCGTTCAATGAAAGAGTAACACTTAAGGGGTTATTCACAAAGCACCGAAATTTCAGAAAATATTACGGTGCTTTTCACTACAGTAGACTTTGTCGATTCCATTTCTTCAAAACTATGGTGAACTCACACTGAAGGGTCACCATAGAACGTCGCTGAAGAGCAACAAGGACCGCCGAACTGGCATTGGCAAAATTCAATGAACTGGAGAAAGAGAAAGGAACTCTCCTAATAGGTGTTTAAAACCACTAAAAATTTATTAAAATGTTTCTAAATAATAATAATAAAAAGGTCCTATAAAAAAATAATAAAAAACGGTCTGTTACGGAATTTTAAAAATTGCCTTTAAAAGAACGGAGAATCAAACATTTAGTAAAAAAAAAAAATAAGAAAATAAAATAAAAAACATCTAAAGGATACAAAAAATAAAAGACTTTTTGCTGAAAATGAAAAGAAAAAAAACAGTTGAATAGAATTTTTTTTTATATATTTTTACATTGATTCCTATGGGATTCGCCTGTTTAAACTCGACGAACTGAATCCCTGTAAATCTGGGCATTTCGGTGCAGATCGACGCTCTCTGAATTAACCATTAACTCTCTATGAGACAATTTCGCTTCTGCCGAGGGTTGCTGAATTGCGGCGATCTGCACCATATTTCGCTGGTAATTCCAGTATCTGGCGAATTGACAGCTTTCTGAATAGCCGAATGGCCACGAAATTGCACCGTAGGTT
The DNA here is from genome assembly GCA_009667805.1 of Leptobrachium leishanense. Taxonomy (NCBI): domain Eukaryota; kingdom Metazoa; phylum Chordata; class Amphibia; order Anura; family Megophryidae; genus Leptobrachium; species Leptobrachium leishanense. The sequence goes on from CM019064.1 coordinate 48,737,830, forward strand.
GAAATTCATCGTTCGGTGGCAAGTCCGGCGTTTACTGAATAACCCTTTAAGTGATTAAACCCTTATAGTTGTATCAGATTCCCCCCATGGACAGTGAAGACGGCAGCCGCATCAAGCTGTGTATTCGACGTGATCACCGTAAAGTCCTTGTTATTATGATTGAATGCACAGGACTGTCCGGGTTCTGTTCGGTGAGGACATGGCCAGATATCACACACTGTGTAGTAACCGTGTTGCCGGTACATGTCCTGCCGAGTGAATGGGAAGAGGATTGCATACTATTTGCAGCTTATCCCTTGGTAAGACATTAACTTAACCTTCAGACAACATTCCTATGGGTTATATATTATGCAGGGCTGGTTTAACCTGTACAATGTACATTGCATAGGGGTTGGTTCACTCTAAACCCAATGAACCTGCTCACGGATCCTGCGCGGTATGTTAGGGATTGTATGTCATGGCTCGGGAACAGTTAAGAGGCAGTCAAACCACAGCGGAGTTTCAACAAGAAGTAGAAGCAGCACTTCATACAATCTGTTAATGTCTTTATGAATGTCAACAACGTTTCAGTCCACCAGGATAAGTCATTAAAAAGTTGGTTTATTAATATAGAAGAATAAAACCAGAAGAAACTCCGAACGCGTTTCCTCCTTAAATGTATATGGACTTTGTCATGACCCATGATTTAAGATTTATTGTATATTTTTCTGTTTTGTGTTGAATCTGCCTATGCTGCTTACATGCTATTGATTTCATAGCTATTTTGTCCTTTCTGGGTTTCCCTAGCTTTTCTGTATTCAGCTAGTTCACACCCCTTTGCTCAGTGTCTTGTTGTTAGTTACTTCCTGGTCACATAGCAGCCATTCTGTGATCACTGCTAGACAAAGCTAATGTATTTTTATCTGCATAGCTGTACACTAACAAGATTGTCAGTCTGATCATTAAACTTTTCAACTGGATTCATCTTTCTATGTGTCAGTTTTTGCTGAGTTGAAGGTATCTGCTGAACTTCATCGTGTGAGTACTGGTCGAATACAGACTTCAGCTAGTCTAAAGCACCCACGCCTCACAGCTTTGCTTAGGGAAGCAGAATAGACTTCATCAGAGAATACTGTATTCAATAATTAACCGTGTTTTATAGTACTTTTTCGCGGGCTTTAGGCTGAATGTTCTGCACGTCTGTCTTATCATGTCTGATGAAGTCCATATACATTTAAGGATGAAACACGTCAGAATTACTTTTATTTTTATTCTTATATTAATAAACCCACTTTTTAATGACTTATCCTTACGGAGTCTTCCCTGTTCCAGGCATCGCTGGGTGACATTAGAAGAGAGTCCTGAGGAGTCTTGAAGTGGTATTATTGATGTGCCTATATTACTGCTATATAATGTGAATGAAGTCCTTGGTCGGCTTCTTTACTCCAAGTGTCTATTATACTGCACTATTATGGTTATTTCCAGAATTCAGCCATTTCTTACCGCTGACACCACAAAGCAACTCAGCCACGCCCTTGTCATCTTCAAACTTGACTATTGTAATAATCTTCTAGCTGGCCTCCCTCTCTCCTGCCTCTTCCCCCTACAGTCCATCCTAAATGCCTCTGCCAGGCTTATTCACCTCACCCGCTGCTCCTCTCTGCGAGTCCCTTCACTGGCTCCCCATCCACTGTAGAATTAAATTTAAAATCCTTACCCTGACCTACAAAGCTCTCACTAACTCAGCTCCCCACTACCTGTCCTCACTAATCACCAAATACACCCCAGCCCGCTCCCTAAGATCAAACAGTGACCTGCGCCGGGCTTCTCCCCGCATCACCTCTTCCCATGATAGACTGCAGGATTTCTCACGCGCAGCCCCCGTCCTCTGGAACGCTCTCCCTCATACTGTCAGACTTTCCCTTCCACCAAATGCTCCCTTAAGACATTCCTATTCAGGCAAGCCTACCACCCGACTCACTATTACACCTCACACCTCACTGCCCCAACCAGTCCAGTCCATCACTCACACCTTGCAGTCCGTCCCTCTCACCTTGCAGTCCGTCCCTCTCACCTTGCAGTCCGTCCCTCTCACCTTGCAGTCCGTCCCTCTCACCTTGCAGCCCGTCCCTCTCACCTTGCAGCCCGTCCCTCTCACCTTGCAGCCCATCACTCTCACCTTGCAGCCCATCACTCTCACCTTTCAGTCCTCTCTTCCTGTTTCCACCCCCAACCCGTCTAGATTGTGAGTTCCCATGGGAATAGGGCCCTTGTGTCCTCTTGTACTGCTTTATCACATGTTGTTCAGTCTCAATGTATTGCAACCCTGTCTATATTGTGCCCATTGTTTAGCGCTGCAGAATATGCTGGCGCTATATAAATAAAGAATAATGTATTTTAGATCTACCTCAGATTCTCTTTTTTATTCGGACTCCAATTGACGTTAAGAGGAGGGGATACCGAGGTGAGATCAGGCGTTTCATGGTTTTAAGTGTTCTCTACCACAAATCTGTGTGTTTCAGAATGTTTGCGTCATTAAGCAGGGGTATTTTATGATGCAAATAAAGAAACATTCACCCTGGAAATCACCAGTGTACCCTTTAAAATTCGTATTTTAATCCCACATCTGCCCGTTTAAAATTATGCCTTCACTCTTCTTTCTGGAAAGAGGAGGCCCTTACAAAACACAGGAGAAAGAAGGAGTCTCTCCTAGACAAGCAGAAACCACCAGACACAGCCACCGCCTCATTACCACAATTAAGACTGCAAGATCTATCTTGCTAATAAGGGGCAAAATAGCTTTTCAACCTGTCTGAAATGTCAGGATGTTTGTCTATGTATCTCTAGATCAACCTGTACGCAGCCTCATTCCGTTGATTCAGGGTTAGGTTTTTGCAGGACACACGGTCGTGCTGACAGTCTCACCTTTTTGTAGATAAGTCCGGTAATTGAAGTTTTAAACTTCACAGCCGTAAGCATGTTAAACTGTTGGTAGAGCTGAAGAACCAGAGTCTGCAAGATGGTGACCACAAGAAGAGCCACAGCAAAGATGTATCCGTTCCAGGGCTGCTCGGAGCGGCTCTCACAGAAAAAAATCATCTGTCTGTGGGAAATACCAGAGATACAGTTTAAGGTCTATGTCCATGTGATGATATAGAAAATTCATTTGGGCTTGGTCTATTAAAAACCATTGAAACATCTCAATATACACCGGTGGCCAAAATTGTGGATACACCTTACATTTTTACAAACGTTTGCAGTTTAAAGTACTTTTTATATAAAAATCTCTAAAAATGTCAAATCACAAGTAAAATTTAATATAGTAATTGAATGCCATGACAACAAAAAAAATCTTTAAATAAATTCAATTTTGGCTGGAAATGTCCCATAATGCATCTTGGCTGTTATATAGCATAAAAGTGATCATTTCAAGTTTGTCACAATGTGTTTTCTCAGTAACGTGTTGGATAGCCTTTGGCCTTGACTCTACAAGTCTTTTGACACCCTCTTCTGTGATCAAATGATGCCAGAAATTGATTATAGCCTCAATGAGCTCGCTTGTTGCTCGGATTCTTGCTCGAGACCGTGCGTTTCAATCTTGACCACAGATTTTCAATGGGATTCAAGTCAGGGCTATTTCCAGGCCAGGGAAATGACAAATTCAGAAGATGTATGCACAATTTTGGCCACTAGTGTAATACAATGTACTTAAAGCATTGTATCTTTGTTTAGTTTTGTCAGGGTCCTTTTCTTGCTTAATTGCTTGCTAAAAATGACATAGCTGTGCTGTGCTTCAGAAATCCGGCAAACCTGACCTGTTAGGGGGACCCGTGGACGGGAACCACTGATATAGGATACTGTGATACTGTTGCTTCTCACCAAAAATAAACATTTACTATTTATTATATACTAGGTGTTAAGCCTGCCCAGAGGTCAGTCTATTGTTGAGGATCTGGCTGCTCTCGGGGCACCCCGGCATCTGTCTGCTCTCGTCAGATTGTCGCAGGGGGTGATGGGTGTGGGGTGGTTGCAGGGGGCGATAGGGCGGTTGCAGGGTGTGTGTGTGTGGGGGGGGGGGGTTGCAGGGGGTGATGGGTGTGGGGGGATTGCAGGGGGTAATAGGGTGGTTGCAGGGGGTGATGGGGCTGCAGGGGATGTGTGGGAGGTTTGCAGAAGGTGTGTGTGTGTTGGGTTGCAGGGGGTGATGTGTGGGGGGGGTTGCAGGAGGCGTGTGTGGGGTTTGCAGGAGGTGTGTGTGTGTGTGGGTTCGAAGGAGGTGTGTGTGGGCGGGTTTGCAGGAGGTGCGTGTGTAGGGAAGGTTTGCAGGTGTGTGTTGGTGAGGTTTGAAGGAGGTGGTGTGGGGGTGTAGGGGAGGTTTGCAGGAGGTGTGTGTGTAGGGTGTTGCAGGGTGTGTGTGATGTGAGGTATGCAGGAGGTGGTGTGTGTAGGGGAGGCTTGCAGGGTGTGTGTAGGGGGAGGTTTGCAGGGTGTGTGTGATGTGAGGTTTGCAGGAGGTGTGTGAGGTTTGCATAAGGTGGTGTGTGCCTGTAGGGGAGGTTTGCCGTGTGTGTGTAGGGGGTGCAGGGTGTGTGTAGGGGGGTTTGCAGGGTGTGTGTGATGTGAGGTTTGCAGGAGGTGTGTGAGGATTGCAGGAGGTTGTGTGTGTAGGGGAGGTTTGCAGGGTGTGTAGGGGAGATTTGCAGGGTGTGTAGGGGAGGTTTGCAGGAGATGGTGTGTGGGGCTTTGCAGGAGATGGTGTGTAGGGAGGTTTTCAGGAGGTGGTGTGTGGGGGGGGGTTGTAGGAGGTGGTGTGTGTAGGGGAGGTTTGCAGGTTTAGTTGAGGCTTGCAGGAGGGTGTGTGTGGGAGGTTTGCAGGGTGTGTGGGAGGTTTGCAGGTAGTGTTTGTGTGAGGTTTGCAATGTGTGAGGTTTGCAGAGGGTGTGGGTGTGTGTGAGGTTTGCAGTTGGTGTGTGAGGTTTGCAGTGGGTGTGTGTAAGGTTTGCAGTGTGTGAGGTTTGCAGGGGGTGTGGGTGTGTCTGAGGTTTGCAGGGTGTGGGTGGTTTGAAGGGTCTGTGAAGGAGGTTTGCAGGGTGTGTGTGTGAGGTTTGGAATGTGTGAGGTTTGCAGGGTGTGTCTGTGAGGTTTGCAATGTGTGTGAGGTTTACATGGTGTGTGTGAGGTTTACAGGGTTTGTGTGTGAGGTTTGCAGGGGTGGGTGTGTGAGATTTGCAGGGTGTGTGTGTAATGTTTGGAATGTGTGTGAGGTTTGCAGGGTGTGCCTGTGAGGTTTGCAATGTGTGTGTGAGGTTTACAGGGTTTGTGTGTGAGGTTTGCAGGGGGTGTGGGGGTGTGAGATTTGCAGGGTGTGTGGGAGGTTTGCAGTGTGTGTGTAGGAGGTGTGCAGGGTGTTTGAGATTTGCAGGAGGTGTGTGAGGTTTGCATGAGGTGGTGTGTGTAGAGGAGGTTTGCAGGGTGTGTGTAGGGGAGGTTTGCAGGGTGTGTGTGTGATGAGGTATTCAGGAGGTGTGAGGTTTGCAGGAGGTTGTGTGCGTAGGGGAGGTTTGCAGGGTGTGTGTGTAGGGGAGGTTTGCAGGAGGTGTGTGTAGGGTGGTTTTCAGGAGGTGGTGTGTGGGGGTTGCTGGAGGTGGTGTGTGTAGGGGAGGTTTGCAGGTGTAGGGGAGGTTTGCAGAGTGTGAGGTTTGCAGGGTGTGTGAGGTTTGCAATGTGTGTGTGAGGTTTGCAATGTGTGTGAGGTTTGCAGTGGGTGTGGGTGTATGAGGTTTGCAGTGTGAGGTTTGCAGGGGTGAGGGTATGTGTAGGAGGTTTGCAGGGTGTGTGAGGTTGGCAGAATGTGTGTGTTTGTGAGGTTTACAGGGTCTGTGTGAGGTTTGCAGGGGTGTTTGTGTGAGATTTGCAGGGTGTGTGTGTGGGAGGTTTGCAGGGTGTGTAGGAGGTTTGCAGGGTGTGTAGGTGGTTTGCAGGAGGTGTGTAGGAGGTTTGCAGAAGGTGGTGTGTGTAGGGGAGGTTTGCAGGGTGTGTATGATGTGAGGTATGCAGGAGGTGTGTGAGGTTTGCAGGAGGTTGTGTGTAGGGGAGGTTTGCAGGGTGTGCGTAGGGGGTTGCAGGGTGTGTGTGTGATGAGGTATTCAGGAGGTGTGTGAGGTTTGCAGGAGGTTGTGTGCGTAGGGAAGGTTTGCAGGGTGTGTGTGTAGGGGAGGTTTGCAGGAGGTGGTGTGTGTGGGTTTGCAGGAGGTGTGTGTAGGGTGGTTTTCAGGAGGTGTGTGTAGGGAGGTTTTCAGGAGGTGGTGTGTGGGGGTTGCTGGAGGTGGTGTGTGTAGGGGAGGTTTGCAGAGTGTGGGGTTTGCAGGGTGTGAGGTTTGCAGGGTGTGTGTGGGAGGTTTGCAGGGTGTGTGTGGGAGGTTTGCGATGTGTGTGAGGTTTGCAGTGGGTGTGGGTGTGTGAGGTTTGCAGTGTGAGGTTTGCAGGGGGTGAGGGTATGTGTAGGAGGTTTGCAGGGTGTGTGAGGTTGGCAGAATGTGTGTGTTTGTGAGGTTTACATGGTCTGTGTGAGGTTTGCAGGGGTGTGTGTGAGATTTGCAGCGTGTGTGTGGGAGGTTTGCAGTGTGTGTAGGAGGTTTGCAGGGTGTTTGTGTGAGGTTTGCAGGAGGTGTGCGAGGTTTGCATGAGGTGGTGTGTGTAGGGGAGGTTTGCAGGGTGTGTGTGTGATGTGAGGTATGCAGGAGGTGTGTGAGGTTTGCAGGAGGTGTGTGAGGTTTGCAGGAGGTTGTGTGTGTAGGGGTGGTTTGCAGGGTGTGTAGGGGAGATTTGCAGGATGTGTGGGGTTTTCAGGAGGTGTGTGTAGGGAGGTTGCATGAGGTGGTGTGTGTGTAAGGGAGGTTTGCACATGTAGGGGAGGCTTGCAGGAGGGTGTGTGGGAGGTTTGCAGGGTGTGTGAGGTTTGCAGGGTGGGAGGTTTGCAGTGTGTATGAAGCATACAGGGTGTGTTTGTAAGGTTTGCAGAGGGTGTGGGTGAGGTTTGCGGTAGGTATGGGTGTGTGAGGTTTGCAGTGTGTGAGGTTTGCAGGGTGTTTGTGTGTGGTTTGCATGAGGTGGTGTGTGTGTAGGGGAGGTTTGCAGGGTGTGTGTGATGTGAGGTATGCAGGAGGTGCGTGAGGTTTGCAGGAGGTTGTGTGTGTAGGGGAGGTTTGCAGGGTGTGTGTAGGGGTGGTTTGCAGGGTGTGTAGGGGAGATTTGCAGGGTGTGTAGGGGAGATTTGCAGGGCAGGTTTGCAGGAGGTGTGTGTAGGGAGGTTTGCACGTGTAGGGGAGGCTTGCAGGAGGGTGCGTGGGAGGTTTGCAGGGTGGGAGGTTTGCAGGGTGTGTGTGGGAGGTTTGCAGGTTGTGTGTGTATGAAGCATACAGGGTGTGTGAGAGGTTTGCAGGGTGTGTTTGTGAGGTTTGCAGAGGGTGTGGGTGAAGTTTGCGGTAGGTATGGGTGTGTGAGGTTTGCAGTGTGTGAGGTTTGCAGGGTGTTTGTGTGAGGTTTGCATGAGATGGTGTGTGTGTAGGGGAGGTTTGCAGGGTGTGTGTGTGATGTGAGATATGCAGGTGTGTGAGGTTTGCAGGAGGTTGTGTGTGTAGGGGAGGTTTGCAGGGGTGGTTTGCAGGGTGTGTAGGGCAAGTTTGCAGGAGGTGATGTGTGGGGGTTTGCAGGAGGTGTGTGTAGGGAGGTTTGCACGTGTAGGGGAGGCTTGCAGGAGGGGGCGTGGGAGGTTTGCAGGAGGTGTGAGGTTTGCATGAGGTGGTGTGTGTAGGGGAGGTTTACAGGGTGTGTGATGTGAGGTATGCAGGAGGTGTGTGAGGTTTGCAGGAGGTTGTGTGTGATGGGGAGGTTTGCAGGGTGTGTAGGGGAGATTAGCTCGGTGTGTAGGGGAGATTTGCAGGGTGTGTTTAGGGCAGGATTGCAGGAGGGTGTGTGAGGTTTGCAGGGTGGGAGGTTTGCAGGGTGGGAGGTTTGCAGGGTGTGTGTGTATGAAGCATACAGGGTGTGTGGGAGGCTTGCAGGGTGCGTTTGTGAGGTTTGCAGAGGGTGTGGGTGAAGTTTGCAGTGGGTATGGGTGTGAGGTTTGCAGTGTGTGAGGTTTGCAGGGTGTTTGTGTGAGGTTTGCAGGAGGTGTGAGAGGTTTGCAGGAGGTTGTGTGTGTGTAGGGGAGGTTTGCAGGGTGTGTAGGGAAGATTTGCAGGGTGTGTGTAGGGGAGGTTTGCAGGAGGTGATGTGTGGGGGTTTGCAGGAGGTGTGTGTAGGGAGGTTGCATGAGGTGGCGTGTGTGTAGGGGAGGTTTGCACGTGTAGGGGAGGCTTGCAGGAGGGTGTGTGGGAGGTTTGCAGGGTGTGTGAGGTTTGCAGTGTGTGAGATTTGCAGGGTGTGTGAGGTTTACATAGTGTGTGAGGTTTGCAGGGTGTGTGGGGGAGGTTTGCAGGGTTTGTGTGGGGGTTTGCAGGAGGTGTGTGTAGGGAGGTTTGCACGTGTAGGGGAGGCTTGCAGGAGGGTGCGTGGGAGGTTTGCAGGGTGTGTGAGGTTTGCAGGAGGTGTGTGAGGTTTGCATGAGGTGGTGTGTGTGTAGGGAAGGTTTGCAGGGTGTGTGTGTGATGTGAGGTATGCAGGAGGTGTGTGTAGGGGAGGTTTGCAGGGTGTGTAGGGAAGATTTGCAGGGTGTGTGTAGGGGAGGTTTGCAGGAGGTGATGTGTGGGGGTTTGCAGGAGGTGTGTGTAGGGAGGTTGCATGAAGTGGTGTGTGTGTAGGGGAGGTTTGCACGTGTAGGGGAGGCTTGCAGGAGGGTGTGTGGGAGGTTTGCAGGGTGTGTGAGGTTTGCAGGGTGGGAGGTTTGCAGGGTGTGTGGGAGGTTTGCAGGGTGCGTTTGTGAGGTTTGCAGAGGGTGGGGGGAGGTTTGCAGGTTGTATGGGTGTGTGAGGTTTGCAGTGTGAGGTTTGCAGGGGGTGTGGGTGTGTGAGGTTTGCAGGGTGTGGGTGTGTGGTTTGAAGGGTGTGTGTAGGAGGTTTGCAGGGTATTGTAGGAGGTTTGCAGAATGTGTGTGAAATGTTTGCAATGTGTGTGAGGTTTGCAGTGTGTGAGATTTGCAGGGTGCTTGAGGTTTACATGGTGTGTGAGGTTTGCAGTGTGTGGGTGGGAGGATTGCAGGGTGTGGGTGGGAGGATTGCAGGGTGTGGGTGGGAGGATTGCAGGGTGTGTGGTTTGCTGGGTGTTTGTGGGAGGTTTGCAGGGTGTTTGTGGGAGGTTTCCAGGGTGTGTGGGGAGGTTTGCAGGGTGTGTGTGTGGGGGAGGTTTGCAGGGTGTGTGTGTGGGGGAGGTTTGCAGGGTGTGTGTGGGGGAGGTTTGCAGGGTGTGTGTGTGGGGGATGTTTGCAGGGTGTGTGGGTGTGTAGGATGTTTGCAGGGTGTGTGTGTGAGGTTAGCAGGATGTGTGTTTGGGAGGTTTGCAGGGTGTGTGAGATTTGCAGTGTGTGTGGGAGGTGTGCAGGGTGTGTGTGGAGGTTTGCAGTGTGTGTGGTTTGCAGGGTGTGTGTTGTTTGCAGGGTGTGTGTGAGGTTTGCAGAATGTGTGTGTAATGTTTGCAATGTGTGTGTGAGGTTTGCAATGTGTGAGATTTGCAGGGTGTGTGAGGTTGCAGGGGGTGTGGGTGTGGGGAGGTTTGCAGTGTGTGTAGGAGGATTGCAGGGTGTGTGGTTTGCAGGGTGTTTGTGGGAGGTTTGCAGGGGTGTGGGAGGTTTGCAGGGTGTGTGTGGGGGAGGTTTGCAAGGTGTGTGTGGGAGGTTTGCAGGGTGTGTGTAGGAGGTTTGCAGTGTGTGTGTGAGGTGTGCAGGGTGTGTGAGGTTTGCAGGGTGTGTGAGGTTTGCAGTGTGTGTGAGGTTTGCAGGGTGTTTGTGTGAGGTTTGCTATGTGTGTGAGGTTTGCTATGTGTGTGAGGTTTGCTATGTGTGTTTGAGGTTTGCAGGGTGTGTGTGAGGTTTGCAGGGTGTGTGTGAGGTATACAGGGTGTGTAAGTTTGCAGGGTGTGTGTGAGGTTTGCAGGGTGTTTGTGTGAGGTTTGCTATGTGTGTTTGAGGTTTGCTATGTGTGTTTGAGGTTTGCAGGGTGTGTGTGAGGTTTGCAGGGTGTGTGTGAGGTTTGCAGGGTGTGTGTGAGGTATACAGGGTGTGTGTGAGGTTTACAGGGTGTGTGAGGTTTGCAGGGTGAGGGTGTGTGAGGTTTGCAGAGTTTGTGTAGGAGGTTTGCAGGGTGTGTGGTTTGCAGGGTGTTTGTGGGAGGTTTGTAGGGGGTGTGGGAGGTTTGCAGGGTGTGTGGGTGGTAGGTTTGCAGGGTGTGTGTGTGTGTGGTAGGTTTGCAGGGTGTGTGTGTGGGAGGTTTCCTGGGTGTGTTTGTGTTTGAGGTTTGCAGGGTGTGTGGGAGGTGTGCAGGGTGTGTGTGTGGGAGGTTTGCAGGGTGTGTGTGAAGTTTGCAGTGTGTGTGTGAGGTTTGCAATGTGTGTATGTGTGTGAGGGTTGCAATGTGTGTTTGAGGTTTGCAGAGGGTGTGGGTGTGTGAGGTTTGCACTTTGCAGTGGGTATGGGTGTGTGAGGTTTGCAGTGTGTGAGGTTTGCAGGGTGTGGGTGTGTGGTTTGAAGGGTGTGTGTAGGAGGTTTGCAGGGTATGTGTAGGTTTGCAGGGTGTGTGAGGTTTGCAGAATGTGTGTGTAATATTTGCAATGTGTGTGTGAGGTTTGCAGTGTGGGTGTGTGAGGGAGGTTTGCAGGGTGTGTGTGAGGTTTGCAGGGGGTGTGGGTGTGTCAGATATGCGGGGTGTGGGTGGGAGGTTTGCAGTGTGTGTGGGAGGTTTGCAGGGTGTGTGGGGGAGGTTTGCAGGGTGTGTGTGGGAGGTGTGCAGGGTGTGTGAGGTTTGCAGTGTGTGTGGTTAGCAGGGTGTGTGAGCTTTGCTACGTATTTGAGGTTTACAGGGTGTGTGAGGTTTGCAGGGGGTGTGGGTGTGAAATTTGCAGGGTGTGTGTGGGAGGTTTGCAGGGTGTTTGTGGGAGGTTTGCAGGGGGTGTGGGAGGTTTGCAGGGGTGTGTGGGAGGTTTCCAGGGTGTGTGTGGGAGGTTTCCAGGGTGTGTGTGGGAAGTTTTCAGGGTGTGTGGTTTGCAGGGTGTGTGGGAGGTTTGCAGTGGGAGGTTTGCTATGTGTGTGATGTTTACAGGGTGTGTGAGGTTTGCAGGGGGTGAGGGGTGGTAACTGCGGGCCTCTGGATGCGCAGGGCCCGCAGTTACCACAGCTTCAAAGGGCCCGGCGCTCCAGCAGTGATGCTGGTGTCTCCCAGCTGTCACTTATACGACTTTGAACTCCTGGCTGGCTAATCTGTCCTATAAGTGACAGCTGGGAGACACTAGCGTCACTGCTGGAGCGCCGGGCCCTTTGAAGCTTTCGTAACTGCGGGCGCGCCCTCCAACGGATTGGCATTTTTTTTTTCGTTCCTCGCGCAACCCAGCGTTTTTTTTCAGCTGCGGGTGCGCATGTAAGTTTGCGCAAGCGCATTTGAAGACGGCGGCATGGCGACAGACACACCGCCGTCTTTCTGTTTTATTGTACAGATCATAACCTGGCACGGAGTAAGGGTCTTTGTCCCCGAGATAAAAAAAAACACATACCGTGTAGAGAAGGTCCGTATAACCCCTGGACTGTCCACTGTTTCTAGATAAGTATTCCCTGGGCTTTGTAGGTCTATCCCCAGATTTTCAAGCAGATTTTATGCGCACGCAAAAAGGAAGAAATCAGATTGTAAAACTTGGAGCAAATGAACTTACTTTAAGATCTGAGGACTGGCGAATGCCAAGATGTCAGCAGCAAGCTTCATCAGAGCTACCTGGATAACCGAAGCCTTGTACGTGTTCCACAGCGCCCGGAATAGAAGTCCTCTCCTGTGGCCAGAGCCCTGCAAAAGGACAGAACAAATCTCCACTTTAAATCTTCTTTAGCCCCAATAAATTCATTTTTGAGGTAATATATTGAAAGACTTCATAAAAACGTTTTTTTTTTCTCCCTCTGGGATCACGCCGCCGACCTGCAGGTCATGTGACCTGGCAGCAGAAGACTCCATGAAGGGGATGCTTGCGACGGTGCGATAGCGCTGCCCCGAGCACCCTGGACCCTAGTGGTTTCTGTGCTACGCAAGTTGCGTTAGATAGCTGCAGGCACTTCCAGGTTCAGCATCCCTGAGTTGAAGATGAGGAGCTGCGCACGGCGAGGAAAAAATGGTTAGTAATATATCAACCAAAAGTAGAGAAAAAAAATAAAAATAATTGGGCATGGGCAGAGCTGTCAGCAGCCTCAACCCAATTATTTAATTAAGGGAAATAGAAGAACTCTGGTGTATACATATGATGTTATGTAAATTGTATCTCAGTCACGTGATAAAAGGCTCTGTATAGGACTGAAACATTTTCTGAGACGAGTCCTCCATAAAAAAATACCAAGATTCTCTTCCAGAGAGCCCAGCTCATCCTTCTCTTCTCCATATTACATGGGAATGGCCACCCTGTTCCGTATGGCACCAGGGCAAGAAGTGCTTCGTGTATGCGTGTGCCCTACCTGTCCAGGATTGAGAGTATTACATTATAGGAGGCTTTGGGTATATTGCACCTGTTTTAAATCCATAACAGCTTTTTTTTGTAGAGACAGAGAAGCAATAAAAATGTTACGAAGCATAATGATGATGGTACAAAGCGTGTCATACAGTGAATTTCCAGGATTAACCTTTATAAAGACAACATTCTCTTCTCTTAGTTTACCCTTTTCTCATGTTCCGAGACTTCTTTCCTCCAATTGGTTTCAAAGGCCGGGTAGATCCTGTAAGCGGAGTCACCTTCATTTAACTCAAACAGGTCCTCTCTTTCCAACGGTTTCTTATAACCAAGAGATATTACGCTGTGAACAGAGAACAGAGGGGAATCCTTAAGAAGACCATCTTCATGGTCTATTAGAAATATTTCATGAAGTGCTGCACCAATTGTAGCCGTCGAAATCGAAAACAGGCGCATCACGAGCCCAAACGGGGACACAGTCGTTCTGTCTTTTGCCTGGTAGTGCAGATGGTCAGGACTGGTGGGGATTGCATTTCCCGGTGCACAAAGAATGCGTGAGAGGCAAGAGGTGTGTGTACACAGTAAAAAGCATCCCCATTCCTTTGAGACTTGAGATGTTCACTCTCTGGTAGACAGATCTCTCATAATCTCTTGTCCTCTCTGACCCAAAATGCCACCATTTGATTTTCCGATCCTCCCCATGTACGCCTTTGAGGGCACAAAACAATTGGGGATATTTGTCACATCCTGTGGAAATAATCCTGGTTTTATTTTACTGTAAATTAGGGGTCGACAAAGAGGGAATGTGTGGGAACACGTCCCTTCACCATTTATGCAAAGGGAATTTAATTCCCATACTCATACAGTTGTGTTCAAAATTATTCAACCCCCAATGCTGTAAAGGGTTTTAGGGAATTTAGTGTACATTTGTAATTGTATTCAGAATGAAATCCTACAAGGACTTTTTAAAGAACCATATGCAACTAAAATGACATCAATTGGTTTTGTAATACAGTAGTAAATGTTTGTTTTGTGAATTCTTCAGTGACACAATTATTCAACCCCCTTAAAGACTACCACTCTGAAGAACATAGGTTCATTCAAGTGTTTTCAATCAGGTATTGAAAACACCTGTGGATGTCACGGAGCAGCAATAAAGCATAATAAGCACCAATTAGGCAGCTTTAAAATGACTGTGATACTCAGCTCCTTCTAGACATTTACTGGTGTGGTTACAAACATGGTGAAGTCAAGAGAATGGTCCAGGAAGACAAGAGAAGAGGTGATTACTCTTCACAGGAAGGGCAATGGCTATAAGAAGATTGCAAAGATGTTAAACATACCAAGAGAGACCATAGGAAGCTTCATTCGCAAATTCAAGGCAAAGGGCACTGTTGAAACGCTACCTGGTCGTGGCAGAAAGAAGATGCTGACTTCGACTGCTGTGCGCTACCTGAAGCGTAGAGTGGAGAAAAGTCCCCGTGTGACTGCTGAAGAACTGAGAAAAGATCTGTCAGATGTGGGTACTGAAGTTTCAGCTCAGACAATACGGCGCACACTGCGTAATGAAGGCCTCCATGCCAGAACTCCCAGGCGCACCCCCTTGCTGTCTCCTAAGAATAAGAAGAGTCGACTGCAGTATGCCAAAAGTCATGTGGACAAACCACAGAAGTTTTGGGATAGTGTTCTGTGGACTGATGAAACAAAATTAGAACTGTTTGGGCCCATGGATCAACGCTATGTTTGGAGGAGGAAGAACAAGGCCTATGAAGAAAAGAACACCTTGCCTACTGTGAAGCATGGCGGGGGTCAATCATGCTTTGGGGCTGTTTTGCTTCTGCAGGTACAGGGAACCTTCAGCGAGTGCAAGGTACCATGAATTCTCTTCAGTACCAGGAGATATTGGATGACAATGTGATGCAGTCCGTCACAAACCTGAGGCTTGGGAGACGTTGGACCTTTCAACAGGACAATGATCCCAAGCATACCTCCAAGTCCACTAGAGCATGGTTGCAGATTAAAGGCTGGAACATTTTGGAGTGGCCATCGCAGTCACCTGACTTAAATCCGATTGAGAACCTCTGGTGGGACTTAAAGAAAGCAGTTGCAGTGCGCAAGCCTAAGAATGTGACTGAACTGGAGGCTTTTGCCCATGACGAATGGGCGAAGATACCCATAGATCGCGGCAAGACACTTGTGTCAAGCTATGCTTCACGTTTAAAAGCTGTTATAACTGTAAAAGGATGTTGTACTAAGTACTAAGATTGAATGTCACTTGGGGGTTGAATAAAACTGATAATGATGTAAGCACAGAAAAGACATTTGTGGTTATTTCATTATAATTGTTATGTTATATTTGTCTGACCTACACGTGCCTCTTTGATTTAATTGTAAGCAAGATGACTGAATGATCAAAATCAATGTCAAACTGGCCAAAACACTCAATTTCATTGGGGGTTGAATAATTTTGAACACAACTGTGTATATATATATATATATATATATATTACACTATAAAGTGTATGTTTATGATATGATAAATACTAATTTGGGGACAGAAATCTTGTTGAATTTCCTCACTAATATTTTTAGGACTTGACCCCTGTCCAACGATATGGGGTAAAAATGTAAGGCAACATATGACCATGGCTGAAAAGTGATACTGTTATTTTATGTTCCCTCCACCTCTGCTGTACGTTTGTGCAGCTTCACTAAAACACTTTGCTAGCGCTAGGGAAAAAAATAAATAAAAAATGAAAGGTCTCTCAGGAGCCAAACTGAAAAATGAGATTCAATAAGAAATTCTGCATTGACTGAGGACTGAGCGATTCTCCCCATTATATGTACACTCACCGGCCACTTTACTAGGTACACCTGTTCAATTGCTTGTTAACACAAATTTCTAATCAGCCAATCACATGGCAGCAACTCAATGCATTTAGGGTTCTAGACGTGGTGAAGACGACTTGCTAAAGTTCAAACCGAGCATCAGAATGGGGAAGAAAGGGGATTTCAGTGACATTGCACGTGGCATGGTTGTTGGTGCCAGACGGGCTGGTGTGTGTAATTAAAAAAACTGCTGATCTACTGGGATTTTCATGCACAACCATCTCTAGGGTTTACAGAGAATGGTATGAAAAAGAGAAAATATCCAGTGAGCGGCAGCTGTGTGGACTAAAATGCCTTGTTGATGTCAGAGGTCAGAGGAGAATGTGCAGACTGGTTCAAGATGAAAGAAAGGCAACAGTAACTCAAATAACCACTCGCTACAACCAAGGAATGCAGAATACCATCTCTGAACACACAACACGTCCAACCTTGAAGCAGATGGGCTACAGCAGCAGCAGACCACACCAGGTGCCACTCCTAACAGGTAAGAACAGGAAACTGAGGCTACAATTCACACAGGCTCACCAAAATTGGACAATAGAAGATTGGAAAAACATTGCCTGGTCTGATGAGTGTCAATTTCAGCTGCAACATTCAGATGGTAGGGTCACAATTTGGCATAAACAACATGAAAGCATGGATCCATCCTGCCTTGTGTCAACGGTTCAGGCTAGTGGTGGTGGCGTAATGGTGTGGGGGATATTTTCTTGGCACATTTTGGGCCCCTTAGTACCATTTGAGCATTGTTTAAACACCACGGCCTACCTGAGTATTGTTGCTGACCATGTCCATCCCTTTATGACCACAGTGTACCTATCTTCTGATGGCTACTTCCAGCAGGATATTGCATCATGTCAGAAAGCTCAAAATCATCTCAAACTGGTTTTTTGAACAGGACAATGAGTTCACTGTGCTCCAATGGCCTCCACAGTCACCAGATATTAATCCAATAGAGCCCCTTTGGGATGTGGTGGAACGGGAGATTTGCATCATGGATGTGCAGCCAACAAATCTGCAGCAACTGCGTGATGCTATCATGTCAATATGGAGCAAACAGCAGTGGACTGGAAAAAAGGAGGGGGGGGGGGCGACTGGGAAAGGTCCAAAATCTGAGAAAAAGTTAGACAAAACCAAGACCGTTCAAAACCAATCAACGTCAGACATGCAAACCCTGGGGACCAACACCTGTATCAACACTGACTGATCCGAATATCTGTGGATATCTTCTCTTGTCCTATTGCTACCACGTGAGTACAACCACGGCACAACCTAATGATCAATAACCAGTGGCAAGTCTTACATCCAACCCATATGGGTCATTATATACATGTACTAGACAGGGTCAAAACATCAATACATTAATTGTCCATATGACAATTCATAGAAATACCAGATTGGCAAGAATTGGTTCACCAGGTTGCAACACAAACACAACCATCAAAATAAAATCATGTCAATATGTACCAAAATCTCGGAGGAATGTTTCCAACACCTTGTAGAATCATCTATGCCAGTGGTTCCCAACTGCGGTCCTCAAGTACCCCCAACAGGTCAGGTTTTCCAGATATCTGAAGCACAGCACAGGTGATATGATTTGTTGCTCAGTGATTCAGTCTGCATTTCCCCAAGGTGATCCTTAAAACCTGGCCTGTTAGGGGGAACCACCAATCTATGCCATGAAGAATTAAGGCACGTCTGAAGGCAAAAGGGGGTCAAATCTGGTACTAGCAAGGTGTACCTAATAAAGTATTTTGCAGTTGCAGCCGATACATTTTGCGCAAGAAAAACAAACACAATTTAAAATAAATAAAAATGCAAATATCGACTGAAAAATTGCGAAATCAAAATCGCTATGATCTCTCAAAACCTGAGTTGCAGAGGAGAGGCACTTCACACCTACTCCTGATAGTTCATAAAAAAATCTCCATTGTAAATCTGTGATCTCTCTTCATTCTGTTCTTTTATTTTCTCACTCCGCCAGATCATACTCAGCAATCAACTCAAGGCCATCTACTGTCCATGCACCGTATCCTCTGCTCAATTTTACACTTTTGTCATCTGGTGCTAGAATAGCTTTATTAACCCCTTAGAGAAAATATACAGTTTGAGCATCCAGAGTTCAATATCTGAAGACACTGAAAAGCAGACATTTCCAAGCCCTGGGGCTCAGGTGCATGAATCGGTCAGATATCCAATACAACCAAAGGAGATTTCACATCGCAGATGTTCAAATGCATCAATTCAGCAACAGACATCAACATTTCAATGCTGAAAAAAAGTATTTTGGGTCTGAAACACTGAGCTCTTTCGCAGAAAAAATGTATTTGATACATTATTTCAATTTGAACGTCTGACCTGCGGAACAACCCTTGTGTGACATGCGTCACTTTAGACTTGGGGTGCGTGGGCATGGAGATGGATTTGGGGTGCAGGCCTGAGGTTCTTTATTATTTTCTTTGCCCTCATGTGCAGAATGTTTTGTGATCTGTGATTATGCAGGAATGTTATTGTCTGGCCCTTGTGTACCCATTATCTGTTGAAAGTATTAACATAGCAGTGTACTCTTTATCTCAAGAATATGCTTATCGGTTTCTATTTGAATAGTTTGTAAATCTGCTGTCTGTAATCTGTTATCATAATCCCCATTATCTTGACTCGTTTAGAAATGTTACATGATGTTTGATTGCACTGTCTGTAAGCAATGTCATTATATTTAGGTTTGTCCGGCCTCATTAGAAATACTATCAGGGTAATTCAAAGAGATCCGAATGGCTGGAGAAAGGTAACCGAATGCTGAAAATTAGAGTTCGGTTACCTTTCTTGGCCATTCGGCTATCCAGAGAGCAGGCAATTCGCCAAATCCCAGCGAATAGCCTGCACATACGATGCCTGTTCGAGCGCAGTGAATCCACATAGAGAAGCAATGCTTCGTCTATTCAGAGTGCAAAAGCCAGCAGTGAAAAGTTGCCGAATTGCCCTGCCATTCGGTGGTTTTATGCGGCAGATTTATTCAGGCGAATCCATAGGCTTCAACGTTAAAAATATTCCCGTTTTAACTCAATATTTAATAAACCGTTCATTATAAAATTCTGCAGTAAAGAGTCTATTTATAGATTTTTTAGGATATTTTAAGCATTTTTCTGGATATTTTTTTTCAAACAAAAGTCGGCTTTTTACTTATTTTTTCTGTAACAGCCCTCTTTATTATCATTCATTGGACCTCATATGTAAATTTCAGACATTTTCGCTCTGGTTTCTTTGCAAACAGCTTTTCACTTTTCAAACATTAAAGCAAACTGTTTTGCAAACTTATTCACCTCCTTCTTCTGCAGTGTCGGCTTTTTCCGGCAGCTTCGCTGCTTGTGATCGGCTCCTGCTCGGGTTTTTCCGGCGTTTTCGGCGGGCATTCGCCGGGTTTTGCGGTTAGTTTTCGTCAGGTTTACTGCGGCCTTTCCCTGCAATTCGGGGACCCTGTGGTGCTTGCTGAATACACCGCAGGGTGGCCAAAATGGGATCGGCAAAACAAACCGAATTGAAGAGAACGAAAAGTCACCGAACGTGCGGTGACTTTGATTCTTTTTGAATTACCCTGTCTGTAATGTTTAATTTAACTGTCTACCTAAATCTAATTAGGTTACACAAAAACCTCCCCTAGAAGATGTTATGATTTTGTGTATGTAAATGACCCATGTGTGACTGTATAAATGTGTGTGGGGGGGGGATTGGGGGTCCTGCAAGGAAACGGCATTGGCAGATGCGACCCTGTCGGGGTACAGAGATCTGTCCCACCTTGGAACCTTGCTTTATAAATACATACACCTTTTATTCTTACTTTGGCCACTCACCAACGTCAAACTAACCCCTTCCACTTATCTGATGCCCCTTTATTACCTTTAGATTGTGACCTCACAGGTTCTCGATGTATAAGGAGTTGTTTTTGCTACACGGGATGTGTCCTTTGTATTGTGCTGTTATATTTGTTGCTTGTATTTCTCCAAATAAAGTGATATAATAAAAAAAAAAAATGATGATTTCGAGCTGTACCTGCTGTACCAGGCGTAGGTGATCCGACTGAAGAAAGAGGCATTCTTCTCGGGATTGTCTTTCTGCAACAACATTAAGTGGAAAAATTAAGGGAGCAATGCAAAATGAAAAGACGTCACAACATGCTGTACAAAAGAAAAGCAAGAGTTAAAGATCTGAAAAGGGTAATATTCCCGAACCAGACCCCCCCCCCACCCCCACCTTTACTACCATGCAAGTCCTATTTTAATATATAACAATACAGGAACTGTTGGTGCCAACAAAATAATAAATAATATTAGTGCCAACACATTCCGCAGCGCTGTACAAGGTACAATGGGTAAAGAAAGGGCAATTAAACAATACATACAGGAGACAGGTTAGTATTCTTGCCAGCAGATACAGGAGGACATGAGGGCCCTATTCCCATGGGAATTTACAATCTTGATGGGTGAGAAACAGGAGGAGAGGCCTGCAGTGATGAGTTAATGCAGGGAGAGGTGAGGAGGGCTTTTGGGTATAATATAAATAATAATAATATTTATCTGAGAAATTCGATAAACCTCCATTAAGTTAACATTAAACCATTTTTACAAAATTGAAAATTAATAAAGATAATTATTGAATGTTTTAATTAGGGCTGCAACTAACGATTATTCTCATAAAGCGATTAGTTGGCCGATTATTATTTCGATTAATTGATTCGTCAGATAAAAAAAAATATAGAAAAAAAAATTTGCTTACTTAAGTAACCACAACCCCTCCCCCTTTTTACATAAGCAATTTGAATATCTTGCGCACTTTTCACACAAAGTATGCGAGTGCTTGGTCAGTGATGGGTTGCTGCTGCGAGTGCTTGGTCAGAGGGATGGGTTGCTGCTGCGAGTGCTTGGTCAGAGGGATGGGTTGCTGCTGCGAGTGCTTGGTCAGAGGGATGGGTTGCTGCTGCGAGTGCTTGGTCAGAGGGATGGGTTGATGCTGCGAGTGCTTGGTCAGAGGGATGGGTTGATGCTGCGAGTGCTTGGTCAGAGGGATGGGTTGCTGCTGCGAGTGCTTGGTCAGAAGGATGGGTTGCTGCTGCGAGTGCTTGGTCAGAGGGATGGGTTGCTGCTGCGAGTGCTTGGTCAGAGGGATGGGTTGATGCTGCGAGTGCTTGGTCAGAGAGATGGGTTGCTGCTGCGAGTGCTTGGTCAGAGAGATGGGTTGCTGCTGCGAGTGCTTGGTCAGGGGGATGGTTGATGCTGCGAGTGCTTGGTCAGAGGGATGGGTTGATTGCTGCGAGTGCTTGGTCAGAGGGATGGGTTGACGCTGCGAGTGCTTGGTCAGAGGGATGAGTTGATGCTGCGAGTGCTTGGTCAGAGGGATGGGTTGATGCTGCGGTGCTTTGGTCAGAGGGATAGGTTGCTGCTGCGAGTGCTTGGTCAGAGGGATGGGTTGATGCTGCATGCGCAGCTTAAGCCCATGTTTGCTTTCTCAAATGAACGCGGCTGCAAGCACTTGGTCATAGATGATGATGTCAGCATGAAATCGGGGTTAATAAGCTAAAGTGGTCAGGGTGCGTAGAGTGTCCCTTTTAAATAATTTCGTAAACAAACTGAGTGGTAGGAGGGATTTGAGGTGGAAGGGAGTGACTTTGCTCAAGTGACTTGACTTGAGTGTGAGAGGGAGTGGGTATGGACAAAAGACCGGATATGAGTGTAGGGAGTGAGTTTGGGGAAAGGAACCAGACCAAAGGGAGGGAATGGCAGTTCCTGACCGAAGAGGGTGTAGCAGGGAGGGTGGGGCGGTGGCACAGGACTCCAGCTTCAAGCAAGGATAGAACACAGGCATACAGCTGCTTCACCCAGTGGCAGAATCCTATTGTTTGTGTTAAAGTTCTGCTACTGTTGTAAACGGAATAAAAACAAACTGGTTGTGTCTGACAAAACCCTAGAACTAAATCATACCTAGTAAAGCAGCGGCGCGTCTTCTCCAATCAGCTCCGAAGCTGAGGTTATTTACGTTTAACTCCGTCTGACTCTGAACAGTGTGTGCTGTACACGGGACGATTAATCAACACCGATTAATCGATAATGAAAATAGTTGACAACTATTTTAATCAATCATCGATTAGTTGTTTCAGCCCTTGTTTTAATACAAAAATATTGAACGTGTAAGGTTTATAATTTTATCAAGGGTTAATCCACAAAACGTTACAGTTAATTGTACCAGATCTGGAGCTATGCAGCAAATACCAAGCAACGAAGCAGCTTTACTATGTAAGAGATGCCAAAACGCAATATGAAATGAGATTTACAGAGATATATATACTGACGCTATTAAGTCGGGTAAAGCAAACAGGTTCGGCAAGTAAGGTACAAATGTATGATTACATGTATGAGTCTATTGTGCATGACTGACAGGTCATTTAGCTGGAAAATATATATGACGGGACAGCAATATACTTGAAATAACTGGTTTTAAGCAAAACACAAAAATCTCTTTGAAGGTATTGAAAAGTGAGGGAAAAGTGAGGGAAAAATGGCTTTAAAAGACCGGGAAATGACAGTGAGAGGAGCCGAGGAAAGAGAAAAGGAGGACAGAAAGACAGCAAGATCAAATAAAACGAGATGAAAAGTAAGAGCAGGGAATTAAAAGTCTAACGGGAATAATCTGTGCCTGTAGATTTTCCCGTAGTGTCCAAATGTTACCACGATATTCCGCAGCACCTCGCACCGGAACACAGCGCTACCCTCCGTGATACTCGAGGTAGCGCTTCCGCGCCACCGTGAGTATCACCTCCTGGAGTCTATAGGATTCTATAGAGGCTTGCTCTTCCAGGCTGCGAGTCCTGCGCGGTCTCACTCTTGCAGAGCCGCGAATTTATGGTGGATGGAGACTGGGAACTATTTGTTCCCAGTCTCACTCTGTTCGCAGCAGATCGAGCCAATGACATACTTGGTGCTAACGTTACGTTAGCCCAAGTATTTACCGCATATTTCAATCCAAACGCTAATGGGTTAAGTAACCCGTTTGCGTTTGGTACCTTGCTCTTTTCAGCGCGAGGTTACTGTACTTTGTGCTCCCTATACTTAACATGGGGAGCGCGAAGTGTTAATCAGCGTTAGGATTACAAAGTCCTAACGCTGATTAACGTTCGTCTGCGGTTAACAATAAGTTAACCACAGCCAGGACTTGGTGCTAACGGATTCCACTGGTGCAGAATCCGTTAGCACCATCCAGAAACCTCCCCAAA
This sequence comes from Leptobrachium leishanense, assembly GCA_009667805.1. Lineage (NCBI taxonomy): Eukaryota > Metazoa > Chordata > Amphibia > Anura > Megophryidae > Leptobrachium > Leptobrachium leishanense. Next base: position 48,760,586 of record CM019064.1, read on the forward strand.
AAATTTGATATACTCACCTCCTGTTCCACGGCGAGGACCACAGCTCTGTCCGCCTCATCAGTCCGGCGGGAGCTGGGAAAGACTGGGGGGAAAAGTCCCCCCAGTCTCCCCCTGCATATCACTACACTGACCTGCCGCAAGGCGAGATCCGGCTGGTCATGTGACTGCCGGCGTCTGCTTCAATGGAGTCCTATGGACTCCATTGAGAGGATGCTTGCGGCTGCGCTTAGCGCTGCCGCGTGCATCCTGGGGCTTAGCGTCTGCAAACAATGCAGGCAGCTTTTTTAGCGCCTGCATTATAATCTAGCGCTAAAACGCGGCGCTAGGGGGAAAACTACAGGTGCAGTTTTTCCTCCCTAGCGCCCGCGTTTTAGCGCTAGTATCGTAATTTAGCCCTTTGCATTTTCAGAATCATGTAATACCAGCTTTTAGAAGATGCTAAAATTTCCTTTTGCACGTCCTGATGCTAATTAGCGCTAGCAGTGCACTTTATAATACCTTACTTCTCGAAACGCTAACATACACTTGCGCTCCCCATGTTAAGTATAGGATGCGCAAACAGTAAGCTCGCGGAAAAAAACGATGCACTAATGGATTACTAAGGAGGGTAGCGTCAGGAATGTGCGTTAAACACACTTTTCCTGACGGTAACACTTACACAGAGGAGCTAACGTTACCGACAACTATGGAATAGAGCCCTATGAGTCGGGAATATTGCTTTGTTATATAAAAAATTATTATAAATCAAATTTTCAGTTGAATTAAAATTATGAGAAAGAACACTTGGGCCAAACCAGTGCTGCTTGACCAAAGGTGATTTTTATCTTAAACAAAAACCAAGAGGGACAAAACTTAAGGGGGGGGTCGGCAGATTTTAAGAGTTATCATTCTTTTCTTTTTTTTCTTGGAGGGGTGGTGGGGGGGGGGCTTTGAGTGTTCCTTTAACATCCAGCCAGAATTTCAGAATTTTTCCTGATGCCTTCTGTTTACGTTCGCTGAAAATCTGTCCCCTCTCCTCCTCAGCACTGAAATACAGGGACAGACATTCCCACCTCTGGTTCAAAAATAAAAAAGGAGCACAGAGTCGCAGCTGTAATACATGTATTTGGTGATTTACTCAAAGGGTCACCCAGTGGTCTTTAAAGTGCCAAGGCACAAAACACCTTCACCACACATTGTTTCCTTTAAAACATTTATGTTCAGTGGATTTTCTTAAAGTCTCCGTTACTATGACTGAGTAAACTTGTTCTTCAAAAAAGACCTGCAGGTGCCCCAGGACCGAGCCTACTCGATCTCGATTTATACTGGAACAATGCTGATAAATTTCTTTTGCACTGAAAGAAATTCATTTGCAAATGGTCTCCAGAACACGTCCCTTAAGTGCCAACACATGTCGCGCGATATGCCAAAACGGTTTGAAAAGCTTGGAAGTAGGCGGTTCCTTTAAGACCGAAATTGTAATGTACATGTAGTAGCACTTTTGGGCCAGCAGAGGGAACCCTCTGTCTGTAAGATAAGGCTTACATACAGTGATCATGTACATTAGAGATGCGTCTGTATATAATGGAAAGTGATTTTCCTTAAAACCACCAGCTCCTGACAGTTACAGTATTTTATGGTGCTGAAGGGGGTTATTGCAAGCAGCCGGATACACACTAACAGGGATTATTTAGAGGTTTTTGGTCTTTATATTGCTGGAGTTCATACGATGAGCAAGTGACGCGCGTTTCCAAGGTGAAACACCAGCACAGCGTATGTGGTTTGCTTCGTTTCAGAGAAGAAGCTGGGGAATTGAAGACTCCGGAGATCAGAGCATGTAAACAGTGTCCTGTATAACTCACTCGGTACTCCAGGCGCAGCCCAAGGTTTTATACTCCGGAAATTTCCACTTCTTACCGGCACAGTCGTTACGCTTGACTGAAACCCAGTAATAATAATATTAAAGGTGGGGTATACGGACGCTCAGCAAATCATCATCAGGCTGATCCATCGTGCTGCGTCAGTATCTTCGTTTATTAAAATGATTTATTTATACAGGGTTATTCAAAGAGATTCGAAAAGTCACCGCACGTTCGGTGACTTTTCGTTCTCTTCAATTCGGTTCGTTTTGCCGATCCCATTTCGGTGACCCTGCGGTGTATTCAGCAAACACCACAGGGTCCCCGAATTGCAGGGAAAGGCTGCCGCAAACCTGACGAAAACGAACTGCAAAACCCAGTGAATGCACGCTGAAAAGCCACAAAAACATCTGGATTAACCTGCCGAAAACCAAGCCCGATCGCACACAGCCGGAGCCACCGAAGCAGCTGAGACCGCAGACGAGGGAGGTGAATAAATTAGCAAAATAGTTTGTGTGAATCTGTGAAAATAAAACGCTGTTTGCAAAGAAACTACTGAGCGAACATATCTGAAATTTACATATGATCCAATGAATGATAAAAAAGGGCTGTTACAGACAAAATAAATAAACTTAAAAAAAAAAAAAAAAATGCTTAAAATATCCTTAAAAAAATCGATAAATAAATAGACTCTTTACTGCAGAATTTTATAATGAACAGTTTATTAGATATTGAATTAAAACGGGAATATTTTTAACATTGAAGCCTATGTAATTCGCCTGAATTAACTTGTCGAATGAAACCACCGAATGGCAGGGCATTTCGGGAACCTTTCACTGCTGGTTTGTGTTCTCTGAATAGCCGAAACAGTGCTTTTTCATGGGGATTTCACTGCCCTCGAACAGGCACCGAACAGGCACCATATGTGCAGGCAATTCGCCAGGATTTGGCGAATTGCCTGCTCTCTGGATAGCCGAATGGCCAGGAAAGGTAACCGAACGCTGATTTTCAGCGTTCGGTTACCTTTCTCAAGCAATTCGGATCTCTTTAAATAACCCTGATAGTTTCCCATTAATTGAATAAGCCCCAGCTAACAAAATCTGCCTTATACCCGCAGCTGAACCTTTGCTGGCTCCTGCTTGCCATCTGACACCCTTTACATTTTACATGGGCTTTGCTCCTTGCTTTCAGGCACATACACTCAGCAACACCTCAAACAAATACACCCATCATTCACACGCACACCGACGGCACAGTCACACGCATACTGACGGCACGTTCACATGCATACCGACGGCAAATTTACCCACATACCGACGGCACGTTCACACCAGTGACGTGCAGTGAGGTCAGTGGCTGGTGAAGCACTGGCTAGTATCAGAGCCAGATATACACAGGTTACGTAGGTTCTGGTTCAGTGCTCCCCAGGATCTGGCTGCTCTCAGTGCTCCCCGCGAACAGCCTGCTCTCAGTGCTCCCCGGGAACAGCCTGCTCTCAGTGCTCCCCGGGAACAGCCTGCTCTCAGTGCTCCCCGGGAACAGCCTGCTCTCAGTGCTCCCCGGGAACAGCCTGCACTCAGTGCTCCCCGGGAACAGCCTGCACTCAGTGCTCCCCGGGAACAGGCTGCTCTCAGTGCTCCCCGGGAACTGCCTGCTCTCAGTGCTCCCCGGGAACAGCCTGCTCTCAGTGCTCCCCGGGAACAGCCTGCTCTCAGTGCTCCCCGGGAACAGCCTGCTCTCAGTGCTCCCCGGGAACAGGCTGCTCTCAGTGCTCCCCGGGAACTGCCTGCTCTCAGTGCTCCCCGGGAACAGCCTGCTCTCAGTGCTCCCCGGGAACAGCCTGCTCTCAGTGCTCCCCGGGAACAGCCTGCACTCAGTGCTCCCCGGGAACAGGCTGCTCTCAGTGCTCCCCGGGAACTGCCTGCTCTCAGTGCTCCCCGGGAACTGCCTGCTCTCAGTGCTCCCCGGGAACTGCCTGCTCTCAGTGCTCCCCGGGAACTGCCTGCTCTCAGTGCTCCCCGGGAACTGCCTGCTCTCAGTGCTCCCCAGGAACTGCCTGCTCTCAGTGCTCCCCAGGAGCATTGTATCGGAGGACAGGGCGCTGCTCCTGTTTTAAGATGCTTTGGGCTTGGGATTCTGTATTAAGATGCTTTGGGCTGATGGTTCTGTATTAGGATGTTTTGGGCTAGTGGTTCTGTATTAGGATGCTTTGGGCTGGGGTTCTGGATTAGAATGCTAGGTCAGTGGTTCTGTATTAAGATGCTTTGGGCAGGTGGTTCTGTATTAGGATGCTTTGGACTAGTGGTTCTGTATTAGGAGGATTTGGGCAGGTGGTTCTGCAAGTGGTTCTGTGCTGCAGCCCTTAATGGCAGGGGAGGCTCGTACATACCGACGGCACGTTTCACCGGCATATCGACTGCACGGTCACACGCACACCGACGGCACAGTCACACGCACACCGACGGCACAGTCACACGCACACCGACGGCACAGTCACACGCACACCGACGGCACAGTCACACGCACACCGACGGCACAGTCACACGCATACCGACGGCACAGTCACACGCACACCGACGGCACAGTCACACGCATACCGACGGCACAGTCACACGCATACCGACGGCACAGTCACACAGTCCCATCTGAAAAGAAATCTGGATGAGAGCTGCTTAATTACAATGTATGTCTTTTATAAAGAACATGAAATACCTCATACATGAGCCTCCTGGGGTTACATGGGAGGGGGGCTTGGTGTACACCTGGGATTATATGGGGGATCTTGGTGTACTCCTGGGTTTGCATAGGAGGGGGAATTGGGGTACTTTTAGGACTACATGGAAGGAGCTTGGTGTACTTTTTCCCCATGGGATTATATGGGGGGGCTTGGTGTACTTCTGGGATTATATGGGGGGGGGGGGCTTGGTGTACTTCTGGGATTGCATAGGAGGGGGAATTGGGGTACTCCTGGGGCTGGGACTACATGGAAGGGGTTTGGTGTACTCCTGGGATTACAGTTGTGTTCAAAATTATTCAACCCCCAATGCTGTAAGGGGTTTTAGGGAATTTAGTGTACATTTGTAATTGTATTCAGAATGAAATCCTACAAGGACTTTTTAAAGAACCATATGCAACTAAAATGACATCAATTGGTTTTGTAATACAGTAGTAAATGTTTCTTTTGTGAATTCTTCATTGACACAATTATTCAACCCCTTAAAGACTACCACTCTGAAGAACAGAGGTTCATTCAAGTGTTTTCAATCAGGTATTGAAAACACCTGTGGATGTCACGGAGCAGCAATAAAGCATAATAAGCACCAATTAGGCAGCTTTAAAATGACTGTGATACTCAGCTCCTTCTAGACATTTACTGGTGTGGTTACAAACATGGTGAAGTCAAGAGAATGGTCCAGGAAGACAAGAGAAGAGGTGATTACTCTTCACAGGAAGGGCAATGGCTATAAGAAGATTGCAAAGATGTTAAACATACCAAGAGAGACCATAGGAAGCATCATTCGCAAATTCAAGGCACAGGGCACTGTTGAAACGCTACCTGGTCGTGGCAGAAAGAAGATGCTGACTTCGACTGCTGTGCGCTACCTGAAGCGTAGAGTGGAAAAAAGTCCCCGTGTGACTGCTGAGGAACTGAGAAAAGATTTGTCAGATGTGGGTACTGAAGTTTCAGCTCAGACAATACAGCGCACACTGCGTAATGAAGGCCTCCATGCCAGAACTCCCAGGCGCACCCCCTTGCTGTCTCCAAAGAATAAGAAGAGTCGACTGCAGTATGCCAAAAGTCATGTGGACAAACCACAAAAGTTTTGGGATAGTGTTCTGTGGACTGATGAAACAAAATTAGAACTGTTTGGGCCCATGGATCAACGCTATGTTTGGAGGAGGAAGAACAAGGCCTATGAAGAAAAGAACACCTTGCCTACTGTGAAGCATGGCGGGGGGTCAATCATGCTTTGGGGCTGTTTTGCTTCTGCAGGTACAGGGAAGCTTCAGCGTGTGCAAGGTACCATGAATTCTCTTCAGTACCAGGAGATATTGGATGACAATGTGATGCAGTCCGTCACAAACCTGAGGCTTGGGAGACGTTGGACCTTTCAACAGGACAATGATCCCAAGCATACCTCCAAGTCCACTAGAGCATGGTTGCAGATTAAAGGCTGGAACATTTTGGAGTGGCCATCGCAGTCACCTGACTTAAATCCGATTGAGAACCTCTGGTGGGACTTAAAGAAAGCAGTTGCAGTGCGCAAGCCTAAGAATGTGACTGAACTGGAGGCTTTTGCCCATGACGAATGGGCGAAGATATCCGTAGATCGCTGCAAGACACTTGTGTCAAGCTATGCTTCACGTTTAAAAGCTGTTAGTACAACATCCTTTTACAGTTATAAGATTGAATGTCACTTGGGGGTTGAATAAAACTGATAATGATGTGAGCACAGAAAAGACATTTGTGGTTATTTCATTATAAATGTTATGTTATATTTGTCTGACCTACACGTGCCTCTTTGATTTAATTGTAAGCAAGATGACTGAATGATCAAAATCAATGTCAAACTGGCCAAAACACTCAATTTCAGTGGGGGTTGAATAATTTTGAACACAACTGTATATGGGGGGGGGGTCTTGGTATACTCCTGGGATTATATGGGGGGGGTCTTGGTGTACTCCTGGGACTACATGGAAGGGGCGTGGTGTACTCCTGGGATTATATGGGGTGTGGTTTGGTGTACTCCTGGGATTATATGGGGGGCTTGGTATACTTCTGGGTTTGCATAGGAGGGGGAATTGGGGTACTCCTGGGGCTGGGACTACATGGAAGGGGTTTGCTGTACTCCTGGGATTATATGGGGGGGGGGTCTTGGTATACTCCTGGGATTATATGGAAGGGGCGTGGTGTACTCCTGGGATGACATACTCTTCCCACGACACACACTTTTCCTACATCATCCAGTGGAATATCCAGGGATTTCTATAGCTTTCATAAATTGAAAGAAAAAAAAAACACAACAAAACAAGTTGGATGATAATGCTACCAAGGCTTACTGGCTACAAAAACTGAAGGTCACACTGATACAACATCACAAGACCACACATCATCACAAGACTAAACACATACACTGGTTACTGAGTGTGTGACACAGGAGGGGACAGACAGACAGTGACAGTCATACTAGTGATTAGTTAGATTTTAGCCTTTGTACGGCACCAAGGAACTTGTTTGCGCTTTATAAATACTTGCACTAGTAATTTGTAGAGTTTATTCTCATTGTTATTAGTATCAAGCACCAAGAAACTGAACGACACAGACCATATGGGTAAATGTTGAAAACACAGATACATGGTGACATAATTGTTATCAATGTAAGCGGTTTCCCTGCTGGAAAGAGTGAAAATCCAGGTATTTACTAAACAGAGCTTGTGATCAGTAAACACAGGGAACTCATCTCCAGCTCCTCAATGACAGCAAGAAGGTTTAAGCCCATAGAGTCCGAGTGCCCAAACCGGATCACTAAAGCAAATTGTGTCTCAAAAGGGCCAAACCTGCAATTACACCGCAGTTCTTATAGAGAAACAATCAGGGGTTATTCAGAGAGCATCGACATTTCTGCGCCCTCTCGTTTCCGCACTTCGGGGAATCAAATTCCCCGAGCCTGCGGTAAATTCAGCATTCCCAGCTGAGTCCCCCGAATTGCAGGGAGCGGATCTGAAAATCCACTAAAAAAAAAAAAAGAAAAAAAAAAAAGAAAATCCGCACCAATACTATCCGAAAAATCAGATCAATCCAAGACCACAGAAAACATAGAAACATAGAAAAATGTCGGCAGATAAGAACCTTTCGGCCCATCTAGTCTGCCCAATTACATGGATACTTTACCTGGATTTATCTTTTGTTTAGGATAGCCTTATGCCTATCCCATGCCTGATTAAATTCAATTACTGTTTTGGCCTCTACCACTTCAACTGCAAGACTGTTCCATGTATCCACCACCCTCTCAGTAAAATAATGCTTCCTGATGTTACTTTTAAACCTTTGCCCCTCTAATCTAAGACTATGTCCTCTTGTTTTGCTATTTTGTTTCCGTTTAAATATACTCCCTTCCTCTACCTTGTGGATTCCCTTTACGTATTTAAATGTTTCTATCATATCTCCTCTGTCTTGTCTTTTTTCCAAGCTGTACATGTTAAGATCATTAAGCCTTTCTTGGTAACTTTTCTCCTTCAAGCCGTACACCATTTTAGTAGCCCTTCTCTGAACTCTCTCTAAGATGTCTATATCCTTCTGGAGATACGGTCTCCAGTACTGCACACAGTACTCCAAGTGAGGTCTCACCAGTGCTCTGTACAGTGGCATGAGCACTTCCCTTTTCCTACTGCTAATACCTCTCCCTACACAACCAAGCATTCTGCTAGCATTTCCTGCTGCTCTATTACATTGACTACTTACCCTTAGATCCTCTGAAATAATAACCCCTAAATCCCAACCCTCAGATGTTGAGGTTAGGACTGTATCAAATATTCTATATTCAGCCCTTGGGTTTTTACGTCCCGCTGAATGTACCCGAGGATCCGCCGCAAACCCGCCGAACATGTCCGGAAAAATCCAACGATCCGCCGAACACAGCGCCGACCAGTCGCTGCAAAAAAGCAAACGAACAGGATAAAAGAAAAAAAAAAACGTATTGAAAGTTTTAAAATTTTAAACGCAGTTTGCAAAAGAGCTACTGGCCGAAAATGTCTGGAATTAACATAAAAAAAAAAAAAAGGTATAATAATAAAATCCCAAAAAATGCCTAAAAAATAAAGAGTCTTTTTGCTGCAAATTAAAAGAATAAACGGTTTAATAGATATTGAATAAAAAAAGGAATATTTTTACCATTGAAACCTATAGGATTCGCCTGATTAAACCTGCCGAATGAAGCCACCGAACATCAGGGCATTTCACTGACATTTCTTTGCTGTTCGGCTTCTCTGAATAGATTAACCATTGCTTCTCTATGGGGGATTTCACTGCCGTCTAAAAAGCGTCAGACAAGCGTTTTGCAGAGCGGATGGACGTTCTTTCCACTGTGACGTCCGTCTGGCCGACTCGCTGAGTACAGTTCGTGCGCTCAGCGCTGCAAGGCTCGATCCCTCTATGGAAGATCGCGCTTTGCAGAACTTGCTGAATGGCCGCTGTTGCATGCTCAATTCGTGCATGCGCTACAGCGTATGGCCAGCCCCGAAGTGTGACAATGCTGAGACGGACGCCTTTACGCACATCAGTACGGGCGTACATAGGCCAGGGTCAGACGAGCGCACTAACAGGCATCATATTTCACTGGCAATATTTGGTGAACTGCATATATATATATATATGCAATAAACACACTTATTATAGTGTGGAGGCTTTATATCTCACTTCTAGTCCTTCACGACAACCCTTGTAGACACATATATATATATATTACACACACGACTGTCTGAGCTAATTCTGTGCTTAAGTCTTATATGGAAAATACAATGCAAGAGGTTTTAAATCATACATACAGTATTTTTATTGAAAGAACTTGAGCATCACCAGTAAGAAATAACAAATAACGGGTCTATTTACTAACAAGGTAATGGTGGTGAAAGGGTTACTGAAGGCATCTGCTTTTTCTGCTTCGTCTCCAGGTAAGGTTTATTGTAGTAGTAATTTAGATGGATGCAGGGGACATGTCACTTACTAGCACACCACAAAAGGCACATTGTACCAGGTTTCCTTGCAGTGCGCTGCTAAGATACGTGTCATACAATAGCGTATATTCACTAATTAGAACACTACACCATGCTGATCCCTGTAACCCTTTTGATGCCGCAGGGCATACTATGCTGTCCCCGCAGGTTGAGGGGCCTAAACACCATGAGTCGGCATAGTGCGCACCGCAACCGGCCCATATATGTGATTGGCTACACTACGCGCCTGCACTACACGCGCCGATTGCATCAATGGCTGCCGCGTGACAGCGGTCCCACGGCAGCCAATGACATGATCAGCGTGTGCCCAAGGTAGTTGGGCCAAAGTCTGGCATCAGCGCCAGAGGTTACGAGCTATGCAGTCCTGCAGTGTTGAGGTACCGCCTTGCCACCGTCGGTAAGGGATCGGCAGTAACAGCAGTGGCGTAGTTATGGTTTGCATGCCTTAGGTGCATGCCTTAGCAAAAGGCCACCGTAGTGTGCCGAACATGGAATCGCTGAAACCCCGAAGCACCCATCCCAGTGGGACTCTCGTCTACAGCCACAGCAGCCGTTTGGCCATCCACAGATCCCAGGAGTGGGGTAGTCCCCGACTCTCCCTCTCGCAGCACCCCAGCAGGACATCAAAGCGGCCTTCATTCGGCACCACACTCCTCTAGTAAGCGGGTCTTCATCCCCCTCCGACAATAGCTGTAGACAGGCGTCCAGGCCTGATATCGCAGCCGTCGCACCTCAAAAGGAGGGAGGGGAGCGTCCTGCAGCCAGCCCACATGTGCGACTTCCGTCTCCATCACACTGGCCTCCCAAAATGGTCAAGAAATGTGGGCCCTCCGTTTCCACAGCCGAGGCCAAGCCAAACACGGACCACTCCAGGAACACGTAGGAACAGCAGGGCAGGATCCCAGATCAGGAGGTAGGCCCCAAAATGGCCACCGGGAAACCACTCCGGCCTAAATGCAGGAGCTGCAGCACCAGTCTCTGGTCTGGAGGGGGGGGGAACAGAATGGCCCCCGGACAAAGTGCACCTGATGGCCGACTGCAGCAGGACCACAAAGAGGGGAAAAAAGCAGCAAGAGCCGACTGAAACCCCCCCAAACGAGGGAGAATGCCACAGAGCTCCACCAGGACACATCTGCTCCCGTCCGCGGCCGGCCACGCCCCTCCTCAATAGTGCGTTTTAACATTGAAGCCTATGGGATTCGCCTGATTAAACCTGCCAAATGAAAACACAGGGCATTTCCCTGACATTTCCCTGCTGTTCGGCGTCTCTGAATAGATGATGGGGGATTTCACTGCCATTGAAGATCACCGAACTGCACTGTATTTCCCCTTCAATTTGCCAGCATTTGGTGAATTAACATTTTAGTGAATAGACGAATTGCCACGAAATTGCAATGATCGGTGAAATTCACCTTTTGGAGCAATTTGGTGGCACGTTCGGTATTTAGTGAATAAGCCCTAATGACTCAGTCTGAATCATGTGACTCCGGTGTATCGGGGTTAATGGGCGCATAGACACATCGCAATAAGTACATTGCTGTGAATGGGGAGAGCAGCCCCCCCCCCCGGACTTACCTTCCCAGAAGCAGAGAGCCTCTCATAGGCAGTAGCGCGGCCTCCCGTGAAAGCCTTCAGCATTCTAGCTCCAGGTACTGAGTGTTACTGGGGAGTCCTGGGCCAGATTATACACATGCCATGCAGGGGCTGAGGAGACCCAGAGAGACCAGGGAAGCCAGAAACACCGAATCCAGCACTGATCCCTGCTGTGATCCTCTAAAGAGATCAGTTAATCAGGGGGACGATCTCTCACCTACAAAGGTCTCTGTACCTGCGCACTCTCCAGTCTCTCAGTTCCCATTGCTCAGACCTGCTCTCTGATTCCCCAATAAACCTCTGCTCCCTGTTACCTGCACTCTCAACAACCTCTGATCCTCTGCTCTGCACTGGCAACACTCTGCTGCACTCTCAGCTCTCTATCTCCTGTATCCCTGCACTCTCAGCTCTCTATCTCCTGTATCCCTGCACTCTCAGCTCTCTATCGCCTGTATCCCTGCACTCTCAGCTCTCTATCTCCTGTATCCCTGCACTCTCAGCTCTCTATCGCCTGTATCCCTGCACTCTCAGCTCTCTATCTCCTGTATCCTTGCACTCTCAGCTCTCTAGCTCCTGTATCCCTGCACTCTCAGCTCTCTATATCCTGTATCCCTGCGCTCTCAGCTCTCTAGCTCCTGTATCCCTGCACTCTCAGCTCTCTATATCCTGTATCCCTGCACTCTCAGCTCTCTATCTCCTGTATCCCTGCACTCTCAGCTCTCTATCTCCTGTATCCTTGCACTCTCAGCTCTCTAGCTCCTGTATCCCTGCACTCTCAGCTCTCTATATCCTGTATCCCTGCACTCTCAGCTCTCTATCTCCTGTATCCCTGCACTCTCAGCTCTCTAGCTCCTGTATCCCTGCGCTCTCAGCTCTCTATCTCCTGTATCCCTGCACTCTCAGCTCTCTATCTCCTGTATCCCTGCGCTCTCAGCTCTCTATCTCCTGTATCCCTGCGCTCTCAGCTCTCTAGCTCCTGTATCCCTGCGCTCTCAGCTCTCTATCTCCTGTATCCCTGCGCTCTCAGCTCTCTAGCTCCTGTATCCCTGCGCTCTCAGCTCTCTATATCCTGTATCCCTGCACTCTCAGCTCTCTATCTCCTGTATCCCTGCACTCTCAGCTCTCTATCTCCTGTATCCCTGCACTCTCAGCTCTCTATCTCCTGTATCCCTGCACTGCACTCTCAGCTCCCGTCTCTCTCCTGCACACTCAGCTCTCTGTCCCCTGTCTCCCCTCCTCTCAGCTCTCTGTCCCCTGTCCCGTCTCCTCTCAGCTCTCTGTCCCCTCTCAGCTCTCTGTCTCCTCTCAGCTCTCTGTCTCCTCTCAGCTCTCTGTCCCCTGTCCCCTCTCAGCTCTCTGTCCCCTGTCCCCTCTCAGCTCTCTGTCTCCTCTCAGCTCTCTGTCTCCTCTCAGCTCTCTGTCCCCCGTCTCCTCTCAGCTCTCTGTCTCCTGTCTCCTCTCAGCTCTCTGTCCCCTGTCCCCTCTCAGCTCTCTGTCTCCTGTCTCCTCTCAGCTCTCTGTCTCCTCTCAGCTCTCTGTCCTGTCTCCTCTCAGCTCTCTGTCCCCTGTCCCCTCTCAGCTCTCTGTCCCTGTCTCCTCTCAGCTCTCTGTCTCCTCTCAGCTCTCTGTCCCCTGTCCCCTCTCAGCTCTCTGTCTCCTGTCTCCTCTCAGCTCTCTGTCTCCTGTCTCCTCTCAGCTCTCTGTCCCCTGTCCCCTCTCAGCTCTCTGTCTCCTGTCCCCTCTCAGCTCTCTGTCTCCTGTCTCCTCTCAGCTCTCTGTCCCCTGTCCCCTCTCAGCTCTCTGTCTCCTGTCTCCTCTCAGCTCTCTGTCTCCTGTCTCCTCTCAGCTCTCTGTCCCCTGTCTCCTCTCAGCTCTCTGTCTCCTCTCAGCTCTCTGTCCCCCGTCTCCTCTCAGCTCTCTGTCTCCTGTCTCCTCTCAGCTCTCTGTCCCCTGTCCCCTCTCAGCTCTCTGTCTCCTCTCAGCTCTCTGTCTCCTCTCAGCTCTCTGTCTCCTCTCAGCTCTCTGTCCCCTGTCCCCTCTCAGCTCTCTGTCCCCTGTCTCCTCTCAGCTCTCTGTCTCCTCTCAGCTCTCTGTCCCCTGTCCCCTCTCAGCTCTCTGTCTCCTCTCAGCTCTCTGTCTCCTGTCTCCTCTCAGCTCTCTGTCCCCTGTCCCCTCTCAGCTCTCTGTCTCCTGTCTCCTCTCAGCTCTCTGTCTCCTGTCTCCTCTCAGCTCTCTGTCCCCTGTCCCCTCTCAGCTCTCTGTCTCCTGTCTCCTCTCAGCTCTCTGTCTCCTGTCTCCTCTCAGCTCTCTGTCCCCTGTCTCCTCTCAGCTCTCTGTCCCCTGTCTCCTCTCAGCTCTCTGTCCCCTGTCTCCTCTCAGCTCTCTGTCCCCTGTCTCCTCTCAGCTCTCTGTCCCCTGTCTCCTCTCAGCTCTCTGTCTCCTGTCTCCTCTCAGCTCTCTGTCTCCTGTCCCCTCTCAGCTCTCTGTCCCCTGTCTCCTCTCAGCTCTCTGTCTCCTCTCAGCTCTCTGTCCCCTGTCTCCTCTCAGCTCTCTGTCTCCTCTCAGCTCTCTGTCCCCTGTCTCCTCTCAGCTCTCTGTCCCCTGTCTCCTCTCAGCTCTCTGTCTCCTCTCAGCTCTCTGTCCCCTGTCTCCTCTCAGCTCTCTGTCTCCTCTCAGCTCTCTGTCCCCTGTCTCCTCTCAGCTCTCTGTCTCCTCTCAGCTCTCTGTCCCCTGTCTCCTCTCAGCTCTCTGTCTCCTGTCTTCTCTCAGCTCTCTGTCTCCTCTCAGCTCTCTGTCCCCTGTCTCCTCTCAGCTCTCTGTCTCCTGTCTTCTCTCAGCTCTCTGTCTCCTCTCAGCTCTCTGTCCCCTGTCTCCTCTCAGCTCTCTGTCTCCTGTCTTCTCTCAGCTCTCTGTCTCCTCTCAGCTCTCTGTCTCCTGCTTTCTCTGTCCCTGAGTTTCTCGCTGCTCTCTGTGCTGTCACAGCTTCCTGGTTTGGCTGCACATCCTCCACCTTTCATGCAACAGAGCAGCCCAGGCCGTGACAGGCAGCCAATCAGAGAGCTCCTCCTGCACACTGAATGAATGGCGTCTCCTCATTAATCGGTGTGTGACAGGCTCAGGGATTCCTCCAGGCTCACACAGGGCGCTGCTCCCCGGCCTCTCTCCATTTAGCTCCTGCTGGGAGGATGGATTCCCATTATCCTGCCCGGCTGCATCTCATCCTCCTGCAGCATATCCCATTCAAGCTGCGCTGTGCTGTGCACCACCTCCTCCTCCTCCTCCTCCTCCTCCTCTGCTGGTACTCTGCCCCATTTCATTTATTACCTTACATTTAATTTAGTATACACCCCATTTCATTTATTACCTTACATTTAATTTAGTATACACCCCATTTCATTTATTACCTTACATTTAATTTAGTATACACCCCATTTCATTTATTACACCTCCCATTTCATTTATTATGACCCCATTTCATTTATCATGGCCCCAATCTATTTATTATGCACACCATTTTATTATGGCCCCATTCTTTTTCATCATGACCCGTTTCATTTAGTGCCTATCCGTTATAGCCCCTTGTAGTTATTATGCCATTTTTTTTGCGCGCAGTTTATTATGCCAAGTAGCACATTGCTTCATTTCATTAGGACTCCCTGCCACCGTTTTATTTGATTTGAGCCCCATTCGATCACACCTGTGGTCCATTTTATTAATTTTACTCACACTTTATATGGATTTTTTTTCCAGTTTGATCTGTGCCCGTTATAGAGGAGTTGTGCTCCATTTTATTGGAATATTGACTCAATGTCACAGATTTGTGTCCATTACTATTTTACAGATTTTTGACCCATTAATTTTTTATTAAACTTGTACTGCCGCAGAATGTGACATCCTCGTTATCGGGCTGTATGTTCACATAGTTGTAACCCTATGTCCTCTGTATGTGGCTCTGTAGTTGTCCGCATCCAAGTCCCACCATATCTGAATCACAAACACGTGGTCAGATGCAGCGCGCCTTTAGAATTCAATCACTGCAGGACCTGCGGGCAACCGTTAAGCTGCACTCTGGCAAGACAGGATTGCGTCTATGCGAGCACGCAGCGTGAGCTTTTTTTACCCAGGGGACAAAGTTGTCATGTGCCCCCCCCAGAGCTTCCCAAAGCCGGGGCACAGCTAGCAAATGCTTGCAGCATACCCGTTGAAAAATGCTGATCTGAACGCTGGGATAACCTTTTAAAAAGATATGATTTATGCTCTATAAAGCAAACTTAGAAAAACCTATAACCAGGACACGGCGCACCATATCAAATGGATGCTCACCAAAATCCCTGACCAGCAATGCTCATTGGCATCTCCATAAGTGAGAACATATCTGGTTGGGTTTAAAATGTTTCCGCACCTATGGTCCTCATCCAATGCAAATCCATTTTCCCGGGACGTTTGACACATTTGCTCCTCTTGGGGACAGACTTTGGTATAAGTGTAAGGTATGTCAAAATCAGGTATCCCATTAAAAGGTTACATTATAAAGTAAACTAATGGCATTTCTATTAAACCACCAGTAGATGGCTGCAGAGTGAAAAGCCTGAATGATGAGCACGTGTTCATGCAAAATGCTTCCCCTTAGCAGAGGTAGGAACCATAGAGCAGGGTTTCCGTTTCTGAAAGGAAGTATCAAAGTACAAATCCTACCAGAACTGAAGTCATGCTTTATGTGTCATTGCAGGTAAGAGGGAACATATCCAGTGTTATAAACAGGGCAAAAGTGATTCAATTCACATCCCTGTAGTTAGAAAAGGCTGTTTCTACTGCTGGGAATTAGATAAGGCAGCATACAGATGTCGGTGGGTAGGATCTAATGTTATACTGTATTGATTATATTGCACCATTAGCTTACTATAAGGTAGATGGAGTAATCATATCTGTACATGTTTAATTGTTTATTATTTTCTATAAGGACGTTATTACTGCATAGGTGAATGTTAGGCCTGGTTCACACCTGGGCGTTTTACAGTGCGTTCCTACGCTCTATAAAAGGCTCAAAACACTGAAATCCCATTATTTCCTATGGGCATGGTTCTCACCTGGGAGTTTACAGTGCGTAGGAACGCACTGTAAAACGCCCTATGCCAAAAGAAGTACAGGAGCTTCTTTTGGGGCATATTACAGCGCGTTTGCAGCCATAGACTTAAAAAAAATGCTCATAAAATGCCCGACAAAAAGCACGCATAAGAGATACGCTCAGGTGTGAACCCAGCCTTACTGTATATATCTAAATGTGTATTAATGTATAAGGAATGGAAGTAATCAAAGTACACTCCTACCAGAACTGAAGTCATCCTTTATGTGTGTTGCAGAAAACGTTTAAATAAAAGCACTTCTGGTTTCACCCAGCCCGCTCCCTTCGCACATTGGAATTATGTTGCAGATATGCTGAAAGTATGGTCAATAAGAGTAGATTTAAATGACGTGTGGTTCCAGTCATGGAGGTACAACTAAACACTACCCCTAACCTAAACTGTAACACCTGTGCAATACAAATAAAACACATGCTGCTGTTATCTTCCCCTTTTTTTTTTTAAAGTAATTGCATGTAAAAAAAAAAGGAAAAAAAAATATTATCTTTAGCTATTGGTTTCTTTTTTCTGGACATTTTCCTCTTGATTCAACATTTACCAAAATGTTATGGTGTTTTTTACGTTGTGGCTGTGCTTTATCTTCCACAGTATTTAACAGTTAAGGCTGCAGGGGGTGTATTGTAATTCAGGCTAGTCGAGATAAGACAGGGGAGCTTAAAAGTAGTGGTGCACCGAAATTAAACTGCAACAAATGACTTTTCACCCTAAAGTTTTTCTAAAATAGCCATTTTTGTATAATATTAGACTTCATTTGAAATGAGAATCAAGCCAATAATAACCACACATTTATTCAAAGTATCTCAGATGTTCAATTCGTCAAATTCCTCTGAACTGGGCGAAGAAAAAAACCCAAAGTCTAATATTCTCCTAATAGGAGGTTACATCAATAAAAATGTGTCTAATAAAAAAGGTCCTTTTATCCACTTAAACGCCACAGGACTTTCTATGCCGTCTGCATGGTGGGAGGGCCTTGAAGCCGCATGGCGTACTAGTACGCCCCGTTGACTTCAGTGGGCTGCCTCGGTTCTTCCCAACAGCCATCGCGCAGCCTTTAGGTAGTCCCCCTGCACAGTGGTGTATTTAAACTCGTGCACCCCCTAATTTAAATTTGACACACCTTTTCCTGTCAAGATCACCTCTTCCCATTTAAACCACACCCTTCCTCTTTAGGCTCTACCTTTTCATCTTAGAGCTCCGCCTCTTCCTCTCTGTAATATTGTATAAACCCATTGAAATGTACGGTGTGTATGAGCATATCAGAGCTGCACAGCAACGAAACCCACAGAAATGTGCATGAGCATATCACAGAGTACCTCAGCAATAAACCTCACTAATGTGCAGTGTGTATGAGCGTATCACAGAATCCACAGCAATAAAACTCACTCATGTGCAGCGTGTATTACTGGATCACTGAGCTACACCGCAATAAAACTCACAGTAATGTGCTGTATGTTTCAGCGTGAGTTTTATTGCTGCGTAGCTCTGTGATATACACACCGCATATTGCTGTATCACAGAGCTACGCAGCAATAAAACTCACAGCAACGTGCGGTGTGTATGAGCGTAAGTTTTATTTTTGACTGAGCTACGCAGCAATAAAACTTACGCTCATACACACCGCACGTTGCTGTGAGTTTTATTGCTGCGTAGCTCAGTCATACACTCACACTCACAGTAATGTGCGGTATGTAGATCACTGAGCTACGTAGCAATAAAACTCACAGCTCATACACACCGCATGTTGCTGTGAGTTTTATTGCTGTGTAGCTCTGTGATACGCTCAAACACACCGCACATTGCTCCTCATTGTGGAAGACACGCACGCACATGCTGCGATTCGAATGTTGGAGGCACGTTCAGATTGAAAACTGGGTCCCAGTGAGCGGCATGGAGGCATTTTTTGCCACCCCCGGTTAGTGCCGCAAAAGTGTCGCCCTAGGCCTAGATACATCACTGCCCCTGTAGCCAATGACACATGGTGGCTGAATGGGCAGGCCTAATCCGTGTCCTGCGGTGACAAGGCCGACCAGTAGGCCTTGCCAGCGTTAACCCCTGCCCGACGGGCCACATCCACCCATTGATAAGTGGTTAAAATAATAATAAAGGAGCTGTTACAAAACAAATTTTTTTGTAAAATAATGTAAAAGAAAATTACAAAATAACCAAGCCTGGAAGCCCCAGGAGAGCACCAGGCCCGGCCAGCCTCTAGGCTGGTGTCTTCGGCCATTTCTGCTTTTTGTCCAAAAACACCATTTTTGGCTGATAAGGTCGGCGGCCGAAATTTCAGTACATTCCTACTTAAGACTTCTAAGGTTTCCCTGGTGATGTCCTTTGAATAAATCCCACACAATACAATATTTTGAGTCAGTGATAGTCATAGAATGGAGCCTATGGGTCAATTGCCACACAGTGAGGAGCAAGTGATGAAAAAATATGGGGGGGTGGCAGTTTACAACACAAAATAACACCAGGGCCGGCGCTGCTGCTAGGTGAGCTAGGCGCCCGCCTAGAGCTCAGCGCCACCTAGGGCGCAGCCAAGCTCCACAGGCAGGGCCGGCCCGACAGTGGTCCCCGTCCCCCAGCTCCGGTCACAGGAGCTATAATCCTCTCTATTAAATCACTGGCAGCTGGCTCAGAACCCTCCCAAATCGCTGCGTTGGCGGCGCTGCACTGTGCCTCGGTCTCACACTCTACTGCCTCACGTGAGGGGGTGGCGCCAGTGCACTGTGCTCGTGGTAGAGGACAAAACGCAGGAGAGGTCCAGCGGAGACAGGCAGCAGCATGAGGCAGAGGCTGTGTCTGGGAGATTGCCCAGATGCTAACAATGGTAGAGCAACATCATAAGCTAAGGGTTTTACATCCAGCACCCTGGAAAGTGAGCTATAGCTGACATGAGAGATGCTGGCCATGTCCTCCTGAGCAAGCAGCACCAAAGTGGCATACAGAGGCTTCTGCCTCTCCACCTTGTGCTGAGCTTGCCCCCTCTCTCCATACAGAGCTGGTCCTGCGGACCTTCCACCTTCAGCGATGTGCTGTGTGTACTTAAATGTGTATGCTGTGTGCAGTGTGCATGCAGTATATGGAGGGTGTTGTGTATGTAGTATGCTATGTGTTTTGTCCTGTGCGTCCCCACAGATGTTCTTTCAATGGTGAGTGGGGGGTGTAATGAATTGATCTGGTGAGTGGGGGGGGTAATGAATTGATCTGGTGAGTGGGGGGGTAATGAATTGATCTGGTGAGTGGGGGGTAATGAATTGATCTGGTGAGTGGGGTGATTGATCTGGTGAGTGGGGGGTAATGAATTGAGTCTGGTGAGTGGGGTGAGAATTGATCTGGTGAGTGGGGGGGTAATGAATTGATCTAGAGAGTGGGGTGAAATTGATCGGTGAGGGGGGGTAATGAATTGATCTGGTGAGTGGGGGTGAATTGATCTGGTGAGTTGATTGCTGGTGAGTGGGGGGGGTAATGAATTGATCTAGAGAGTGGGTGAATTGATCGGTGAGTGGGGGTGAATTGATCTGGTGAGTGGGGGTGAGTTGATAGGTGGTGAGTGGGGGTGAATTGATCTGGTGAGTGGGGGTGAGTTGATCTGGTGAGTGGGGGTGAGTTGATCTGGTGAGTGGGGGGTAATGAATTGATCTAGAGAGTGGGGTGAATTGATCGGGTGAGTGGGGGGAATGAATTGATCTGGTGAGTGGGGGTGTAATGAATTGATCTGGTGAGTGGGGGTGAGTTGATCTGGTGAGTTGATCTGGTGAGTGGGGGTGAGTTGATCTGGTGAGTGGGGGTGAGTTGATCGGGTGAGTGGGGGGTAATGAATTGATCTCTGTGAGTGGGGTGAATTGATCTGGTGAGTGGGGGTAATGAATTGATCGGGTGAGTTGATCTGGGTGGAGAGTGGGGGTGAGTTGATCTGGTGAGTGGGGGTGAGTTGATCGGGTGAGTGGGGTGAGTTGATCTGGTGAGTGGGGGTAATGAATTGATCTGGTGAGTGGGGGGTAATGAATTGATCTGGTGAGTGGGGGTAATGAATTGATCGGGTGAGTTGATCTGGTGAGTGGGGGTGAGTTGATCTGGTGAGTGGGGGTGAGTTGATCTGGTGAGTGGGGGTAATGAATTGATCTGGTGAGTGGGGGTGAATTGATCGGGTGAGTGGGGGGGTAATGAATTGATCTGGTGAGTGGGGGTAATGAATTGATCTGGTGAGTGGGGTGTAAATGAATTGATTGGTGAGTGGGGGTAATGAAATTGATCTGGTGAGTGGGGTGAGTTGATCTGGTGAGTGGGGGTAATGAATGATCTGAGTGAGTGGGGTGAATTGATCGGGTGAGTGGGGGTGAATTGATCGGGTGAGTGGGGGGTAATGAATTGATCTGAGTGGGGGTGAGTTTATCTGGTGAGTGGGGGTGAGTTGATCTGGTGAGTGGGGGGGTAATGAATTGATCTGGTGAGTGGGGGGGTAATGAATTGATCTGGTGAGTGGGGGGGGTAATGAATTGATCTGGTGAGTGGGGGGGTAATGAATTGATCTGGTGAGTGGGGGGGTAATGAATTGATCTGGTGAGTGGGGGGGGTAAGGAATTGATCTGGTGAGTGGGGGGGTGAATTAATCTGGTGAGTGGGGGGTAATGAATTGATCTGGAGAGTGGGGGGGGAGTTGATCTGTTGAGTGGGGGGTAATGAATTGATCGGGTGAGCAGGGGGGTAATGAATAACATGACATTTGATATCCTTTGGGGGGGGAATAAATAAATTACATAACTGAGTTTTATTGCAGTGGATTCTGTGATATGCTGATTACACACTGCACATTACTGTCAGTTTTATTGCTGTGCAGCTCTGTGATACGCTCTTACACACTGCACATATCACAGAGCTGCACAGCAGTGTGTAAGAGCGTATCACAGAGCTGCACAGCAATAAAACTCACAGTAATGTGCAGTGTGTATGAGCGTGAGTTTTATTGCTGTGCAGCTCTGTGATACGCTCATACACACTGCACACTACTGTGAGTTTTATTGCTGTGGCGCTCTGATACGCTCATACACATCTCCTGTTACTGTGCGTTTTATTGCTGTGGAGCTCTGTGATACGCTCACACGTCACGTGTTTTTTTTTTTGGGGGGGGGGGCGCAAGTAGCTGGTCTGGCCTAGGGCGCAAAATAGCCTAGCACCGGCCCTGAATTACACACAATGGATGCACCCAGTGATACAGAGTAAAATATTTTCTCAAACATACACGTGCTTTGTTTTTTTTCTTGTAAGATATCAGCAACAAATAAACACAATAGGTACATTGAATTTTTTGGTGGTAGTGTCTCTTAAAAAGACAGAGCCCCACAGGAGCCCCTTTAAGGCTGGCGCCAGACTATGTGCGCCCGTAATGACCTGCTTACCGGCGTCCGTCGCAGCGTTGTGATGCTGCAACGGGGCCGGTCACACGCTTGTGCGCTCAGCGAGGTGGCCAGATGGGCGTCAAGTGGAAGGAAAGTCCACTCACGGACGTTCCTTCCACTCTCCAAAAGACGCTCGTCTGACACTAGCCTAAAAGGACTCAGTCACTTAGAAAAACCAGGACAGTCACAAAGGGGTACAAGTGTATGCTGATTCTGAGAGGTTTAGATGCGGCCCACTTAGAAGCAGTAACATTACAGGAATCTATAAACCTCATGGTATGTTTGCTGTACCTGCACGCGAGATTGCAAAACATGTAACAGATTACGCAAAAATGTGATTAAAATGCCACGGTCACAGGCAAGATGACAAGATGACATTAGCACCTCTCCCTTTACATAGATCAAAGTTTTCACTGACCAATATTCCAAAATAAAAACCCAACACACACAGATATTCTGTTAGTAGATTTCCACCCTGTCCCCCACGTAAATGCGGCATGCCGCTGACGTCCTACAGGACAGCTTTGTGCCTGTCACAATCTGCACGACAGGCAGAGAAACCTAAGGACTGCTGGACAGACCTTTAGTCGGACCACTACCCCCTCCCCGCCCCCAAAAATGGCACGGGGGGGGGGGTTGTCGTGGGAGAAACTTTAAAAGGGGACAAAAATGAAAATCAATAAACACTGACCTATATAAAAAGGGAGAGGTGTCCTGTCAAAATGAGAAAAGTAGGTTTGCTCATGGCAGGCACACTTTAAATTCTTTGTCACTTCAGCTTTCTGTAGACTTGTAAAATCCAAATAAAAAACAGATTTTCAGTGCTCTTCAAATACCATACCTTTACTTCCTGGATATTTCCCTCCGTCACAGGGAAGTATCACAAGGCTGGTTCTCCTGTCCTGATGAGCATTTTCCAGTCAAACGTCTCTCATACATTCAGCAATATGAAGCGTTAACATAGCCACAGGTTTCTTTTACGCAGTGACTGTTAGCACATGAAGGGAGCTGCCTTGCAGCGTGTATAACTCAACATGGGGGAGGGTAAATGTGTGTCTAGAAAAAGATCTGCCAGCAATGTTGGCAACAGCACTCTATTCTTTTTTCACCTGGATGCACAAACCGAGGGCTCATCCAGTTCCAAGAATGTAAATCCAGAAATAATGGAGAGTCCGTACCCGAACTGAATACCTCCGTCAGCGGGCTCTCTCCCCTTAAAGCAGTTCTCACGGCCCACCCAAACTTTAACCGGGGATGAAAGAAGGACGGAGACCTCATTGAGAATTCAAAAGCAGACAAACACCTACACACCGTTAGGAACAACCCCCCCCCCCTTCATGAATACAACCAAGCAGATCAAATAACAGCACAGGGAATGGGACCTTCAAACAATGGGACCTCCTGGGAGGAGCAGGGGGGGGGGGAGCAGGTAAAACAAAGGAATATTTTATTTTCCTTATGTACACTATACAGGGAGGATAGATAAGAGGGAATGTACACAGTATACACAACAGGAGACTCTACAATAAATCCATATGAGAATAATACGCAGACATCAGAAATCTTTAGATGAGGGATGTTTAAACACTGAAAAAACAAAATATATTTAAGATCCACCAGTTCCAATAGTCTCTTCCACGGGCCAGCCCACAGCCCCCTCCAGATGCTCCAGTGACAGTAGGTTCCATCACAATGGATGAAATGGTGCTGAGGTACACGCACACACCTGGATGAAATAGGGGCATTATTGCTTGATTTTCAGAAAGATCTGGCTGGCCTAAACGCCAGACCTTTTCAGTCGAAAACAGATCCCAGTTAACCGCTACAGCAGGGGTCAGCAACCTTGGCTCCCTGATGTTTTCGGAACTACGTCACCCGTTAGGCTGACTGAGCCACATGAGAAATGTAGTTCCCAAAACATCAGGGAGCCAAGGTTGCTGACCCCTGCTCTACAGGAACCCCTCTTAACCAGGAGGAGAGCACACACTTTAGACTTTAAAGGGCCCCTCCCACCAAGTGCTGAATTGCTGCTGACAGGCAGCTAGAGTGCCCCTTTAATGCCGAGCATGACCGTCCCCTGAAGACACAAGCCCCTAAAGTAAGCTTTACCATCTGCAAATGGGCAAACAGAATTTCAACAATCACAAGGTGGCCAGAAGATAGCCTTACCAAAGTTTGCATTGAAGGGAAAAAGTGAGTGTCTAACCGGCTGTTAATAAAGCTATTCAAGGATCAGCTTCATGCCACTTGGCCGCACATGCACCAGGAGTCTTCAAGGTCTCACATCACTAGATCATCCAGCGCTACTTCCGGCAGGTGGGTAGCTGTTGCCAGAAAGCAGCAGAGAAGACGGGAGAGCGAAAAGTACGTTTTAATAGAAATAAATCTGAAGAAGAAAACAAAAATGCGGTAGAGGATAGCATTTATTACCCGGTTTACCCAGTGCCCTCCAACAGTTTCCCCCTTTACCAACAGCTCAAAGAAAAGACACATACAAGCACAGGTTTGATGCAGATCCTTTTAATGCCGATGCATAAAAGCCATTTAATGGGTAGGATTTTATCCAAATTGCATTACTAAATAAATACCTGGGAAACGTGTCAGACGTCCCTAGCTTTAAATAATATAATTTACTAACATACAGTATGCTATAACAGTGTATATGGTGAACTCAAAGAAGAAGAAAAAAAGAAAAGAAGTATGACATTGTGCATTTGCAGCTAGCTGCCATGAAAACTGGCATAAGGGATCAAGCTGCATTCATATCTCCAAGCGTCCGGCCACAGGAAGAGTTGGTCATCAGTCATCTGACTATAGACAGCTTCCTCATTACATTGGTGACCAACAGACAGAACCCCAACCCCTGCATGGCAACGCGTTGCTCCCTATTTTAGTGCAATAAATGGAATTCCACATTCTATCACAGGACAGCTGTATCAATTCCTTCTTTTCGTCTCGTGCTTTTCAGGATTTTTGGATCGCACAGGTTGGTCGCTGCCACCGTCCGTGTCGTCACTAGTGGAGTCTCTTGCTTCCGCACCGCCCTTCCTTTTCTTTGGATCCTTTTGGCACCATACAGAGTTCCTGGGATCCGTCAGGCCCCAGGTCTCACACCTGGGCCCAGCAGAATAACTGGAACCTGGATCTTGGTAAAGTTGGGTGGAACCGTTTTGACTCCATGGAAGACTTTCATTGTAACACGGGGGCACCTGGGGCATTAAGCCACACGCGGTATTCTGATAGGCCATATATGGGTTCATCTGTAGCAAGGCGAAAAAAATAAATAAAAAAAAAGTGGGTTTACGGTTATGATGCACAATGCAAGAAACAGGACTGCAGCTGCCCACCCTCCCCCAAAAACAGGGATCAGCGACCATGGCCCTCCAGATGTTTTGGAGCTACATTTTCCATGAGGCTCAGCCATCCTAATGACAGGCTGAGCATCACAGAAGCCGTGCAGAAATAAATACTCACCTGGAGGACCAAGGTTGCCATATCCTGCCCCAAAACCCTCCAACATAGTCAAACTGCAATCACTGAAATGAAAGAAAAGGAAAAAAAAAAATTCAGATGACAATCAGCCTGGGGCCACATGAGCGCAGTAAGTACGTCTGTTGTAACAGACCTACCTTTCCATGGACGTACTTGTGAACACAACATGATGCACATGAATTGATGATTTTTTTCTTCTATACGGTCATGGCCGAAATTGTTGGCACCCCAGAATTTTTTCCAGAAAATCAAGTATTTCTCACAGAAAAGTATTGCAGTAACACATGTTTTGCTATACACATGTTTATTCCCTTTGTGTGTATTGGAACAAAACAAAAAAAAGGGGAGGAAAAAAAAAGCAAATTGGACTGGACATAATTCTTGGCACCCTTTCAAAATTGTGGCTAAAGAAGATTGTGTCAAGCATGTGATGCTCCTGTAAACGCACCTGGGGCAAGTAACAGGTGTGGGCAATATAAAAATCACACCTGAAAGCAGATAAAAAGGAGAGAAGTTCACTTAGTCTTTGCATTGTGTGTCTGTGTGTGCCACACTAAGCATGGACAACAGAAAACTTGACCCTGGACATACATTGAGATTTCTCTCGTTTTCAAGTATCCTTCCTGGTAAAATCCTTTATAAATAAAGGAGGAGAAGAGAACTGTCTGAGGACTTTAGAACCAAAATTGTGGAAAATATCAACAATCTCAAGGTTACAAGTCCATCTCCAGACATCTAGATTTGCCTTTGTCCACAGTGCACAACATTATCAAGAGGTTTGCAACCCATGGCACTGTAGCTAATCTCTCTGATGAAAGGTTGCAATGCAGGATAGTCCGGAGAGTGGATAAGCAGCCCCAAACAAGTTCCAAAGAAATTCAAGCTCTCCTGCAGGCTCAGGGAGCATCAGTGTCAGGGCGAACTATCCGTCGACATTTAAATGAAATGAAAACGCTATGGCAGGAGACCCAGGAGTACCCCACTGCTGACACAGAGACATAAAAAAACAAGACTACAGTTTGCCAAAATGTACTTGAGTAAGCCAAAATCCTTCTGGGAAAACGTCTTGGACAGATGAGACCAAGATAGAGCTTTTTGGTAAAGCACATCATTCTACTGTTTACCGAAAACGGAATGAGGCCTACAAAGAAAAGAACACAGTACTTACAGTGAAATATGGTGGAGGTTCAATGATGTTTTGGGGTTGCTTTGCGGCCTCTGGCACAGGGTGCCTTGAATGTGTGCAAGGCATCATGAAATCTGAGGATTACCAAAGGATTTTGGGTCACACTGTAGAGCCCAGTGTCAGAAAGCTGGGTTTGCGTCCGAGATCTTGGGTCTTCCAGCAGGACAATGACCCCAAACATACGTCAAAAAGCACCCAGAAATGGATGGCAACAAAGTGCTGGAGAGTTCTGAAGTGGCCAGCAAGGAGTCCAGATCTAAATCCCATTGAACACCTGTGGAGAGATCTTAAAATTGCTGTTGGGAAAAGGCGCCTTCCAATAAGAGAGACCTGGAGCAGTTTGCAAAGGAAGAGTGGTCCAAAATTCCAGGTGAGAGGTGTAAGAAGCTTATTGATGGTTATAGGAAGCGACTGATTTCAGTTATTTTTTCCAAAGGGTGTGCAACCAAATATTTAGTTAAGGGTGCCAAGAATTATGTCCAGCCCATTTTTGGAGTTTTGTGTGACATTATGTCCAGTTTGCTTTTTTCCCTCATTTTTTTTGTTTTTTTCCAATACACACAAAGGGAATAAACATGTGTATAGCAAAACATGTGTTACTACAATACTTTTCTGTGAGAAATACTTGATTTTCTGGAAAAATGTCTGGGGTGCCAACAATTTCGGCCATTACATACATACATACATATGACGCTGCATACACAAAGTATCAGTGGCACGCTCGCGGTCTTCATATAAATCTTTATTTGTAAGTAGAAAATCGGCGTTTCAGTCCACTATCCGTGGACTTTCATCAGGATATAAGCAATGCAAACATGAAACGCTTATACAGTTGTGTTCAAAATTATTCAACTCCCAATGTTGTAAAGGGTTTTAGGGAATTTAGTGTACATTTGTAATTGTATTCAGAATGAAATCCTACAAGGACTTTTTAAAGAACCATATGCAAATAAAATGACATCAATTGGTTTTGTAATACAGTAGTAAATGTTTCTTTTGTGAATTCTTCATTGACACAATTATTCAACCCCTTAAAGACTACCACTCTGAAGAACAGAGGTTCATTCAAGTGTTTTCAATCAGGTATTGAAAACACCTGTGGATGTCACGGAGCAGCAATAAAGCATAATAAGCACCAATTAGGCAGCTTTAAAATGACTGTGATACTCAGCTCCTTCTAGACATTTACTGGTGTGGTTACAAACATGGTGAAGTCAAGAGAATGGTCCAGGAAGACAAGAGGTGATTACTCTTCACAGGAAGGGCAATGGCTATAAGAAGATTGCAAAGATGTTAAACATACCAAGAGAGACCATAGGAAGCATCATTCGCAAATTCAAGGCAAAGGGCACTGTTGAAACGCTACCTGGTCGTGGCAGAAAGAAGATGCTGACTTCGACGGCTGTGCGCTACCTGAAGCGTAGAGTGGAGAAAAGTCCCCGTGTGACTGCTGAGGAACTGAGAAGAGATTTGTCAGATGTGGGTACTGAAGTTTCAGCTCAGACAATACGGCGCACACTGCGTAATGAAGGCCTCCATGCCAGAACTCCCAGGCGCACCCCCTTGCTGTCTCCAAAGAATAAGAAGAGTCGACTGCAGTATGCCAAAAGTCATGTGGACAAACCACATAAGTTTTGGGATAGTGTTCTGTGGACTGATGAAACAAAATTAGAACTGTTTGGGCCCATGGATCAACGCTATGTTTGGAGGAGGAAGAACAAGGCCTATGAAGAAAAGAACACCTTGCCTACTGTGAAGCATGGCGGGGGGGGTCAATCATGCTTTGGGGCTGTTTTGCTTCTGCAGGTACAGGGAAGCTTCAGCGTGTGCAAGGTACCATGAATTCTCTTCAGTACCAGGAGATATTGGATGACAATGTGATGCAGTCTGTCACAAACCTGAGGCTTGGGAGACGTTGGACCTGTCAACAGGACAATGATCCCAAGCATACCTCCAAGTCCACTAGAGCATGGTTGCACTTAAAGAAAGCAGTTGCAGTGCGCAAGCCTAAGAATGTGACTGAACTGGAGGCTTTTGCCCATGACGAATGGGCGAAGATACCTGTAGATCGCTGCAAGACACTTGTGTCAAGCTATGCTTCACGTTTAAAAGCTGTTATAACTGTAAAAGGATGTTGTACTAAGTACTAAGATTGAATGTCACTTGGGGGTTGAATAAAACTGATAATGATGTGAGCACAGAAAAGACATTTGTGGTTATTTCATTATAAATGTTATGTTATATTTGTCTGACCTACACGTGCCTCTTTGATTTAATTGTAAGCAAGATGACTGAATGATCAAAATCAATGTCAAACTGGCCAAAACACTCAATTTCAGTGGGGGTTGAATAATTTTGAACACAACTGTATACCATAAAACAAAGTCCCCACATTTCAGTGCCAAGCAGACGCCGTCTCCTAGGAGTGACGTCAGAGCGCCGGCTCAAACCCCGTGACCCATCCATCACCATAGCAACATGATGCTATACTATGTCCCTAACTCTAAGAACGGGAGAAAACAACATTGGCCATAGTTAATACAACAACCATAGTAGCCATCATAGATATTCACAAAGTAAACCCAAGTCCTCTCCTCTAACTAAGGGAACATTAAAAAACAATCATAAAATTTATTTAAAAAAAAAAAAAAGGAATGATACGGAGTAGAAAATTACAAAAATCAAAGAACACACAAAACACAAGAACCATGCTGGTAGACCAATAGTAAGCATAATATACACCCAAGGTAGTTGTGATCTCATTAGAGGAGCTCCCTATCTCAATTGCAAAACCTCGTAGAACACTGCAACCCACTTTAAATTGCCTAAAGAAACCCTGTCTATTTAAAGTTTAGCTATGGCCACTGGCATAAGCAGGAAGAAGCCAAAGAGAACAGGGGGGCAATAAGATGTTAAAAATAACCCCCCAAGGAAAAGCCAGGTTGCTGACCTGACAAAAGACCTCAACTATCTAGGCCCCCGAAGATGTATATCCCAAGGAAATGATGTTATACTGGAGAGATCATAATGTTCTAAAGCAATATAAGCCCATAAATCTGAAGAGGATACAAGAAAAGGAAAACACTAATTATGAAAAATAAAGATAAAAAATAAAGACCTCATCTCTCAGGTTGGACGGTCCAAACTGTGAAGACCTGTCCCTACTTATTCCGAGAATGAAAACAAGAAAAAAAGAAAGAAAATAACAATAATCCTAAAACCAATCTCTCATCGAGACCTTAGGGAATTGAACACTATTTTTCCCTTATCCAATATGTCTCCCTTTTAAGCAGCATATTGCTTCAATCACCCCCTCTCCTTGGGCGCGGTATATGATCAATCGCAATGAATTTCATCGGTACTTGGTGTCCTTTCTCTAGAAAGTGGCGAGCTACTGGTTTGTCACTTGATCCATCACGATATACCAAACGTATAGACGATCTATGGCCTGATCCTTTCTCTTAGAGTCCACAAGGACACGAAATCTTAGATCACGTGTTCTGTAGTACACGTGATACGATGTTTAATTGGGTATTTACGTCCAGTGTGCGGGTGACAAAAAGAGGTCCCTGAAATCATATGGCTGCACGTGACGCAGCCTAAGCAGCGAAAGCAGCCAGGGTGTTGAATTATATTGATATTGGAATACGAGCATACTGGATTCGTATTCACCAAGATATCCCGTAAATTACGTGATCTCTGATGGCTTAAAAGCGGTGGATTCTGAAAATTCTTCGGTAGAGTGCGATCATTTGCTAAAATAGGCCAGTTCTTCCTTAAGATACCTTGAATACCAGTGGTTCCAACAATTAATGGGGACTTCCATGGGTGCGGCCGTAGCACCTATGTACGCAAATTCATTTATGTGCGCATTTGAACAACAGGAAATTATCTCAAGGTATGGTCATAAGATCATATATTACAAGAGATTTATTGATGTGCTCATTTTTTCGGATACAGTACAAGGGGCAGGTGAATTTGTGGAACATATTAATGGTCTTGATTCCCCGATTTAAAATCACAGCGGAGATCAGTATGAAATCAGACTTTTTGGATCTGCACATTTTTTCCGAGTGGGGACTCCTTGGAATATACCCTCTTCCAGAAACCAACAGATCGTAACACATTATTACATATGTCAAGTTCGCATCCTACCCATTTGAAGCATTCCCTACCTTACACCCAGTTCCTCAGGGTATTTCGCAATAATTCCAATGATGAAATGGCACAGGTTAAAATTAACGCAATGTGGTCTCGATTTAGCACTAGGAGGTTACACTACTCATGTGTTGGAGGAAGCTCTGAAACGGTGTCAACGTGAACAGGAGAATAAAAAGAATTGTGCAACCGACGTTTATTTTTTCAACAGCTTATACACCTAGATCTGATGATATTAACCGTATCTTAAGGAAGAACTGGCCTATTTTAGCAAATGAGTGCACTCTACCGAAGAATTTTCAGAATCCACCGCTTTTCAGCCATCGGAGATCACCAAGATATCCCGTAAATTACGTGAGTACGAATCCAGTACGCTCGTATTCCAATATCAATATAATTCAACACCCTGGCTGCTTAGGCTGCGTCACGTGCAGCCATAGGATTTCAGGGACCTCTTTTTGTCACCCGCACACTGGACGCAAATACCCAATTAAACATCGTATCACGTGTACTACAGAACACGTGATATAAGATTTCGTGTCCTTGTGGACTCTGTTATGTGGGGAAGACGGACACTTCCCTAAGAGAAAGGATCAGGCCATAGATCGTCGATACGTTTGGCATATCGTGATGGATCAAGTGACAAACCAGTAGCTCGCCACTTTCTAGAGAAAGGACACCAAGTACCGATGATGAAATTCATTGCGATTGATCATACATCGCGCCCAAGGAGAGGGGGTGATTGAAGCAATATGCTGCTTAAAAGGGAGACCTATTGGATTAGGGAATTGAACACTTTTTCCCTTTGGTTTTAGGATTATTGTTATTTTCTTTCTTTTTTTCTTGTTTTCATTCTCGGAATAAGTAGGGACAGGTCTTCACAGTTTGGGCCATCCAACCTGAGAGATGAGGTCTTTATTTTTTATCTTTATTTTTCATAATTAGTGTTTTCCTTTTCTTGTATCCTCTTCAGCTTTATGGGCATATATTGCTTTAGAACATTATGATCTCTCCAGTATAACATCATTTCCTTGGGATGTACATCTTCGGGGGCCTAGATAGTTGAGGTCTTTTGTCAGGTCAGCAACCTGGCTTTTCCTTGGGGGGGGGGGGTTATTTTTAACATCTTATTGCCCCCCCTGTTCTCTTTGGCTTCTTCCTGCTTATGCCAGTGGCCATAGCTAAACTTTAAATAGACAGAGTTTCTTTAGGCAATTTAAAGTGGGTTGCAGTGTTCTACGAGGTTTTGCAATTGAGATAGGGAGCTCCTAATGAGATCACAACTACCTTGGGTGTATATTATGCTTACTATTGGTCTACCAGCATGGTTCTTGTGTTTTGTGTGTTCTTTGATTTTTGTAATTTTCTACTCCGTATCATCCCTTTTTTTTTAAAAATAAATTTTATGATTGTTTTTTAATGTTCCCTTAGTTAGAGGAGAGGACTTGGGTTTACTTTGTGAATATCTATGATGGCTACTATGGTTGTTGTATTAACTATGGCCAATGTTGTTTTCTCCCGTTCTTAGAGTTAGGGACATAGTATAGCATCATGTTGCTATGGTGATGCATGGGTCACGGGGTTTGAGCCAGCGCTCTGACGTCACTCCTAGGAGACGGCGTCCGCTCGGCACAGGGAGGGGTTGGCACTGAAATGTGGGGAGTATGTTTTATGGTATATAAGTGTTTCATGTTTGCATTTTTTTATATCCTGAAAGTCCACGGATAGTGGACTGAAACGCCGATTTTCTACTTACAAATAATGATTTATATGAAGACTGCGAGAGTGCCACTGATACTTTGTGTATGCAGCGTCTACATTAGCCGGGTGGGCACCAGGCATTGAATTTTCCAGGAGTGCAGGAATTCTATACTTTATTTATTTATAAAGGATTTTACCAGGAAGGATACATTGAGATTTCTCTCATTTTCAAGTATGTCCTGGGTTCAAGAACATTGAGTGGTTACAGAAATACAAAATAGTAAAATGCAAGATATTAACCCAAGACCAAATATACAGATTAACAGAAAAATAAATATGTAGGAAATAAAGTCATTATGTTACATGTTTACAGGTGCATTTTGTATTGTGGTATGTTAATAGGGTAGTCTTAAGGGACTTTAGACTGGGGGAAGATTTGACGGTGTCTGGGAGGTTATTCCATAATTGTGGTGCCCTGTAGGGAAATGAGGATCGAGCCACTTTCTTTTTGTATTGTGGTATTGCAAGTAAGGTGCAGGTCCTGGATCTGAGGTTATAGGATGAGGGAACTGCAGGGGAAGCAGCATATTCAGGTAGGGTGGTAGCTTCCCAGAAAAGCTCTTAAACACCAGGTTGGAAAGGTGAAGGGTGCGTCTAGATTCCAGCGACGGACAGTTTAGTTCTTTTAACATGTCACAATGGTGGGTCATGTAGTTACATTGTAGCACAAAGCGACAGAATGAGTTATACAATGTAGTAAGTTTCTGGAGGTGTGTTTGAGGGGCAGCTGCATACACTACATCTCCGTATTCAATGGCTGGCATAAGCATTTGTTGTACAATCTGCTTTCTTTATAAATAAATAGAACGCATCATGTCTCTACTTGCTGTCGAGGGTTTTGACATAGACCAAAATTCCAAGTCTGTTTTCACATGTGTGAAAAAGCATGCGCATATGCGGTGTTGATCGCTATATGAGCTATCAAAACTCTATGACGGGCGTCACGGTGTGATACAATAGATGTATTTAGTGCTCGTGTGGCCCCAGCCTAAAAGGGAATATTTGACTATCATTTAGCAACTCCTTTACAGTCACTATCCACATCATTCAACCTTCACGTAGGATCCACACAGAGGAGTTGGAAAGCCAACAGTGACTTGTGTAAGGGTTACCTGCTCTTAGTACATGGTGATTATGTGGGTATATTTAGGAGGAAGCAGCTGTAGCTACACTGGAAACCACATCTGTTGTGTCCAGGAGCTAAAGATTCTATCACCACTAGTATGTGCTGTACCCTGCCATTAACCCCTGCACTACCAAGTGAATTTCCCTTACCCACTCTGGATAAAAGTGTTGTATGGAAGCTACAATACAGTTTTCCAGTTAAAACTTATTTGATAGTCAGAGGGTTCCCCTTGCTGGCAAAAATTGCTGCTACATTGAAATAAAGCTCAGTGCTTCTTTGAAAGAAATATAGATCTCCAAGCTGCCAAGCGTAAGTAGTCAATGTAATAGAGCAGCAGGAAATGCTGGCAGAATGCTTGGTTGTGTAGGGAGAGGTATTAGCAGTAGGAAAAGGGAAGTGCTCATGCCACTGTACAGAGCACTGGTGAGACCTCACTTGGAGTACTGTGTGCAGTACTGGAGACCGTATCTCCAGAAGGATATAGACATCTTAGAGAGAGTTCAGAGAAGGGCTACTAAAATGGTGTACGGCTTGAAGGAGAAAAGTTACCAGGAAAGGCTTAATGATCTTAACATGTACAACTTGGAAAAAAAAACGAGACAGAGGACATATGATAAAAACATTTAAATACGTAAAGGGAATCCACAAGGTAGAGGAAGGGAGTATATTTAAAAGGAAACAAAGTAGCAAAACAAGAGGACATAGTCTTAGGCTGGGGTCAGACGAACGCAGTTTTAACGTGCGTTTAGCCGCACGAAATCACGGCCGTGCTAGCAGCAAATGACGTCCAATGCCGGGCAGCATACGACGAACGGCCGCACGAAAGTTCGTCCGTGCAACGCAAGTGGCAAACGAACGCATTTTTTCGAGAACGTCAAACCGCTAGTACGGACGTACAGAGTGCGCTGCGGCCGCATAGCGGCGTGTTTGGGAGACGTCAGACGCTGCACACGTCCGGCCAACATAACGTCCAGACGCAAAAAGGGTTTTATTGATGATCCGTACAAAATCACGGACGAAAATGCGCATCGTATGACCGCTATCGCGTATTCTGTGAAAAAATATGTCCATTCGTTTGAACGCACTTTTTCACGGACAACGTGAAAAATGCGTTCGTCTGACCCTAGCCTTAGATTAGAGGGGCAAAGGTTTAAAAGTAACATCAGGAAGCATTATTTTACTGAGAGGGCGGTGGATACATGGAACAGCCTTCCAGTAGAAGTGGTAGAGGCCAAAACAGTAATTGAATTTAAGCAAGCATGGGATAGGCATAAGGCTATCCTAAACAAAAGATAAATCCAGGTAAAGTATCCATGTAATTGGGCAGACTAGATGGGCCGAAAGGTTCTTATCTGCCGACATTTTCTATGTTTCTATTACACACACACACAAAAAAAAAGGGAGAAATTCGATTACTTACCAAGCTACAGTAGTACATATACGCTTGGGAGAAATAGCCATCATTCATGTTGGCCATTGATGGAGCAAAACCATTCCCAGCGCCAGACATCCTGCAAAACGAGAACAGAGCAATGGAAATTAAAAAGGGACACTACCACGTACGTAAAAGCTGTAACTCTATTACCTGTGCATTACAAATATAAAAAAAAGCACATTATAAAACACATGCTGACGATTTTCTTTGAAGCAATTGCAAGTAAAAAAGGAAAAATAAAAGTTAGGGTTTTTATTTTCTCCCCCTCTTTTCATTTTGTGAATTTCTCCCATGATGCAACATTTACTACAATCTTTGAAAAGTTTCTCTTTACTGCAGTGGTCTATCTTCTACAGTATTTAACAGCCAATGAGGTAGGGGAGGAAGTATCTAGAGAAGGCTGTAGGAGGTTTATTATTGTCCAGGCTACCTGTCATGCCCCCATGATTTAGGATTTATTGTATATTTTTCTGTTTTGTGGTGAATCTGCCTTTGCTGCTTACATGCTATTGATTTCATAGCTTGCTGCATCCAACTAGTTTCTCCCCTTTTGCTCAGTGTCTTGTTCTAGGGACTTCCTGGTTACATAGCAGCCATTCTGTGCTCATTGCTGGACAAAACTAATGTATTTTTACCTGCATTGCTGTACATTATTATAAAGAATGTCAGTCTGATCATTAAACGCTTCAACTGGATTCATCTTTCTACGTGTCAGTTTTGCTGAGTTGAAGCTATCTGCCGAACTTCATCGTGTGAGTACTGGTCAAATACAGACTTCGCTAGTCTAAAGCACCCACGCCTCACAGCTTTGCTTAGGGAAGCAGAATACTACCCAAAATAAGAGATTAAAATTGAATGATATCAGACCAGGAGCTTACACTCTACACATCCTGACCACTTCTTCATATTTTTAAAATGATCAGGATGTGTAGAGTGCCCCTCTTCTCATCCCCCTGAAGAGTAGTGTCCCTTTTTCTGCCCTTAAATTGGGCAGAGGCTGCTGACCACCTCTGCTCAATTATTTTATTTTGCCCCTTGCCATGCGCAGCTCCTCCACTTCAGCTCAGGGACTCCTGAATCAGGAAGCTTAATCAGCACGACCTTTGCTTCCTGCGTAGCGTAGGAAATGCAAATTACACACTTTACGTATGCAAGTTCTTTAGTGCCTGCCTAGAATGATGGATTGGAGCTGGGTGCATGCCAGATCCATCTTCGTCTCGGAGTTAGGGACATCAGCAAACGCCCTGCGTGCCGGTCTCACTAGTAACCGACAGCTTGAAAATTCAAATTCTCTGCCTGCAGGTGACGCTGGGTGGTGGTGGAGGCAACTCTTCCACTTCACCCAGCTTCTTAGCAAAAACAGGGACGGCTGGGGTTTACTACACTACATACAGCGGACCTCGACACGGAGACCAAAAAGCAGGAACCGATGTGAGTTTCACCTCCTTCCCCCCCCCCCATTGGATTGACTGAACACCTTCATGTGGAAATCAGCCTCTCATGGTCACGAGAGAAAAAAAAAAAAAACACAAAGCAACCCAACACACCAATAGATGGTGCATAGGACAGGGATCTGGTCCCCACAACAAGAGAATAATTTTAATAATGAAACAAGCACCATACAAGTGGACAATGTAACATGTAAATGAAGTACAGATGAGAGACGGCTGTATCTAAACAAGAACCCCTACTATAAAAAGAGAGGGAATACAAATGACTAACCAGTAGCTACATAGTCAAAGATTTGTTATGGCAATGGAAAGGCCCAAATACTACTCTGCAGGCTCAACAATAAATGGAATCACTGTCAGCCATCAAATGTCACAGTTCAGCAGCCATAGAACATATTTATATAGCGGGAACACCGTCCAAACAATTTAAATCCCTGTGTTTTTTTTTTTTTTTTTTCCTCAATGATCTAGGAGGGTTAGGCCCTTAGGATTGTGGGATCTGTGCACCACCTAGTGGTTCTTTTTGGGACTGCTTCTGTTACTTCACATGGTCACATGACATGCTCCAGCTTGCAGAAGACTACTAGTGGCATAGTGCTTGGGCATTTGCTCACGGACACAAGCACGGTTGGGCGGACAGACGCATTGCCCCTGTTTGGCGCCGTCTGGGGCTTCAACCACAGCAAGCTGACATGACATCTTGCATGTCAGTCCTCATTGTGGGACTGCCCCCTGGTCATGGCGCATGATGACATCATAAAAGAGGGATTCCCCTTTCCAGGGGAATCCCAATACAAGAGATGCTAGGGTCCTTTGAACCGTAACGTAGGTGGTCTGTTTTGGTGTCATTGGAAAGGCCAGATCCAGGTAATGTGTAAAAATAGATATTTTTTTCTCCCCTCCAAAAGCGGCAGTATTGGTCACTTTTCAATAATAAAGTGAATAATTTTGCTGCACTTCTCATTTCCCACAGCAGCAGCAAGTGTGGAAGCAATGCTTAAGTACGCATGGTTTCATCAAAAACTTACAGGGTTATCCAAAGAGATCCAAATGGCTGGAGAAAGGTAACCGAACGCTGAAATTCCCTGCAATTCGGGGACCCTGTGGTGCTTGCTGAATACACCGCAGGGTCGCCGAAATGGGATCGGCAAAACAAACCGAATTGAAGAGAACGAAAAGTCACCGAACATGCGGTGACTTTTCGTTTCTCTTTGAATTACCCTGTTAATCTGCTGCAAAGAGCACAAGGGGTGCTTTGGACCCCTGCATCACCATACTATAATCCCCACAAGGTCAAGTGAAGGGTCACTGGAAAGGATAGAGTCTGGCCTTTCCAATGATACCAAACATGACCATATAATGTGTAAAAATAAAAAAAGTGGAGAAAATTTGTTTTTGCAAAACTTCTTTTTTCTCTGTTCTAAAAGGCAGTGGCATTATTCGCTCACAACGCAAACAGTGTCACTGCTCTAATTCACCTTCTCATTTCCCACACTGAGCAGATTTGAAAGGGACAGCATAATGTATTACTGCGCATTATTTCATCTAAACAGTGGGGGGGGGTGTACTTGCCCCTGGGCGCCTCATAACCCCGCTACACCCCTGAAGCCAGCCAACAACAGGTCACATCCGGAAGACTGGACAGGACTAAAAAGGGATGAAGTGATTTTTTACCTAGTGAATCCATTTAAATGAAGAACAGACATGACAGACAGTCGGCTACATGGTGCCAACTACCGGATCACTGCATTGCTATAGACACCATTATCTATCTCCATCATATACCTTTTATAAAAGCTGCACAGGTTTATTGAAAATTTGATCCATATTTGCACAAGTATGATTTAGTAAATAAATATCAGCTAAGGATTCAGTCATAGGATGGTTGATCCGGAGCAAACACTCACCAAGGCACTTGTGGGTTTGTGTACAACCCTCTAACGGGATCTTGCGAAGGATTGCCGGATTCAGCAGTGTGAGTTTTTCCTATAAAAAGGAGGGGGGAAATAAAAATAAATGTGATCTAAACACTCCCATAAGAGCTGAAATGCCGAAGCACTACAACACGTGATAAAGGCAACGATTTGTGTAATTTAAGAGTGCCTTTCTAATGGACAGATGTAGAGGTGTGCGGTTGTAATGGTATTTATTACAATGACAGATCAAACCAGACACAAATTAAAACTGTGACCACAGACAAGCAGTTTTTTTAGTGTGGGATGTTGGGTTTAAACCACCCTGTCCTGTGTGGCACCAGTGACTTTTGGTAGGAGAGAGCTGTTCCTCCGCTTTGCTTTGAATAATCTGCACAGACTCATGTCGACAGTGGGGGAGGAGAAAACACAAAAATACACAACCACCTGTATCTGCGGGTCTCACAACAGAAAGGGCTCCCCTGAGCTGTCGGCAGGTGTCTCCACAGAAGGCACGGTTTCTATAGTGAATACTAGAGAGAGTTTAAAGAAGGCCAGTCTTGGAAAGCTTCCAAGTGTAAGGGTTTGACTGCGGTGGGTGTAGGAGGATGGGGTTGTGAGCCCAGGATGCAGTGATGGAGGAAGGTTCAGGATCACAAAGGGTGTTTATTGTATCTAAACACGGTAGCATAGAATCCGACAAGGAACAGGCAATGGAATGGTCAGGGTCAAGCAAAGGGTCTGGTACACGGGGGTCCTAGATGGTGGGCAGAAGGGGAGCAGGATGGGAGGGTACCGGTATATGAAGTAGATGAATGTCCAGAAAATACAGAGGGTCCTTGGAGTCTTTGGTTGCAGAATTCAGGAGATGGTCAGGAGGTTTCAGGGAGCTTGGCAGATAGGTTTGCAGTCAGTAACTTCAATGTGGAAGTCCAGAGGAAAGGGTGGGACTCCCTTATATGATGGAGAAATCAGGGGAAGGTGCGGTCAGGTGAGGTTCTATGGCTAGGATGTGCAAAGTCATTACAGAAGTCCTGGAACCTGCAGGGGGCCTGCAGGATGTGAAACCAAAAGGGGGCGCCAGGGCCTCCAGGACCTTACACCAAGTCTCATCCCCCTGCCCCCCTTCCTCAGGTGCAGAAAAGAGATAAATGATCCGTAGGTCACTTTGATTCGATACCGGAATACGCAACAGATCTGCAATGGAACATTCGGAATAGGATACGTTTTTGTCCATGTGTAGATTTTTATTCTTCCATGCTGGCCTGGCCGCTAACTGTACACTAGAGACCGCAGAAAGAAGAAATTAATAATAAATCCCCTGGGATGAAGCCTCTCACTTAACCCCCTTGGCTGTGACAAACGTCCTATAGTGTTTCACTGCAACATGTAGAGGACGTCCCCCACAGTCGGAGGGGAGATTGCGGGGCTCCGACCGGGACTAGCGACCAGGACTAGCGCGTTGGTCTGTCGTCCTCAAACGCAGACCACACCAGGTGCACAAATGTCATCGCACCATTTCAGGCACCACCCAGAGTCAGGTAAATGCCTAAAAGGGGTCCCCTCCCTCTCATCTGTAGGGGCTACAGGCATAAACTAGGCATGGCTTGGAAGGTTACAGTTCTTTCCACCCATGTGCCTTTTTAAAAAGGTGTAGACCCCCAAAAAGTAAATGCAAGTTAAAAATGGAAAACACACAAAGGGTCTGTAATAGCAGATTAAATTAAAAAAAACTGCCTAGAGACCCCAAACCCCTCCCCCATTTAATAAACACACACACCTCCTTTAAAATTTATGAAAAGCGATTTCATGGGCAAAAATTCTTATTTACACATTTTGAAAATAAACTGGCTAGTTTTGCAAACTTTTCCCTATTTCTTAAAGGGTACGCCAGAAAGAAACAGAAGCACAAACGTTAATGAGATTAATTGTAGAAATAAAAAAAAAAAACATATAGTATGTTTTTTTAATTAAAATTTCTAAACAGAATTGTGTTTTTTTTATTTAATATATAATAAATAATATGTCTGTGTCCTACATTAAACAGCATGTTTAAACATGATGAGCACAGTCAAAATTAGCTCAGCTTACAGGAGTGAAATGGCTCGGCAACCAAAATGTTAAAGGGGCAAAAAAAAAAAAAAAAAATTGCCTTAAATAACTGGGCAGAGGCTTCTTTTTCCAGTGACTCACCTTTTCTCCCTTGGAGCTCACAGCTCCTTCTCTTTGGCTCAGGGACTCCCCAATACGGGAGTCCCTGGAGCTTTTCTACGCTACTGTACTTGAGCACTTTGCATTTGCTAGTTCTGTTGTGCCTGCGCAGAATGAAGGATTGATGCTGCGAGCGAATGTGCGGAACCGATCCATCGGCTGCCACCAAGACCGCTCACTACTGCAATTGGTGTTAGGCTAGGGTCAGACTAACGCATTTGTCGCGTTGTCCGTGAAAAAGTGCATTCGAACGAATGGACGTATTTTTTCACGGAATACGCGATAGCGGTCATACGATGCGCATTTTCGTCCGTGATTTTGTTCGGATCATCAATAAAACCCTTTTTGTGTCTGGACGTTATGTTGGCCGGACATTAGCAGCGTCTGACGTCTCCTAATCACACACACACACCGCTATGCTGCCGCAGCGCACTCTGTAGTAGCGGTTTGACGTTCTAGAAAAAATGCGTTCGTTTGCCACTTGCGTTGCGCGGACGAACTTTCGTGCGGCCGTTCTTCGTATGTTACCCGGCATTGGACGTCATTTGCTGCTAGCACGGCCGTGATTTCGTGCGGTTAAACGCACGTTAAAAATGCTTTCGTCTGACCTTAGCCTTAGAGACGTAGGTTGATGACGGCACACTCGCTGCATGACGATGTCACTAGTGTCTGATCTAGTAACCGGCAAATTCATAAATCCCAGCTGCTGGGTGAGGGGAAGGAAACTCCTTCACTTCACCCAGCGATTACACCTGATTGGATCAGCATGGAGAAGGGGGTGAGAAGGCACTCCTCACATCTTGGCCACTTTAAAACAATAAAAGTGGTCAGGATGAGTAGAGTGTCACTTTAAGATTAGTGGTGACAGACTGATAAGCCATTTCATAAGCAGAGGGCCGTCCTGTAGGACAGTTCTTCATTCAGAGCTGTCCCTCCCCCTTGTGGCATGCCGCAGTCATGTAACAGAAAAAAGAAAAAAAAAACACGTTAAAAACGGGGTAATTAACGCCTTTGTTTCAAATATTATAAGCAATGTGTGATTCCCTGTCAAATGAGCCCACCTTGTTATGGACAGGGTCACTTGAAGTGATGGGGGATACGTCACGCTGCGGTTTGAACTTTAGAATTCCTAAACTGGAGCACCTGAATCCTTACTCCACCCTGTCCATGCACCAGATCCACTACATTATACTGGCATGGGCATAAAGAACAAAAAATATATAAAACACGCACACAAAACTGCTTATAAAATACAGAATACACAGTGTCACACACGTTACATGTAGCTGTTCTTTCAGAGTACCTTATATTGCTGCATGTGCCAAACGAAACTTACCAGAGCGATACCGGATTTTAATTGGCTGCCCATACAGACGGATGCCGTTCAGCATGGATATGGCGTAAGGCACGGATTCAGTGTGTTTAAAGCAGACAAAACCAAACGATCGATGATTGCCTTCCTGGTCTTTTGGGATGTGCACTCTGGTCAACGGTCCTGCCTGTAGAAACACAAATGTTGCTAGAAATGTATATAAAACCCATAAAATCGAATAAATCACTTCTGATAACACAACATCCATCAACAACTAATATATATTATATACAGTTGTGTTCAAAATTATTCAACCCCCACTGAAATTGAGTGTTTTGGCCAGTTTGACATTGATTTTGATCATTCAGTCATCTTGCTTACAATTAAATCAAAGAGGCACGTGTAGGTCAGACAAATATAACATAACATTTATAATGAAATAACCACAAATGTCTTTTCTGTGCTCACATCATTATCAGTTTTATTCAACCCCCAAGTGACATTCAGTCTTAGGCTGGAAGATGGTCACCATTATGAGCCAGGCGGCCATCTTGTTCAGAATATTGGTTCACTTGAAAATAACTAGGCAAGTTTTTAACTGAAACTAGAATGAGGCATACGTAGAAATTTAGGAATATGTTAGATTAGCAGAAAAAGCAATTAAAGCCCTGAGAAAGATCTTTGCTGTTCCTGGCACGGAGGAGAGAAAGAGAAGAAGTGGATACACCAAGGTCG
Organism: Leptobrachium leishanense; assembly: GCA_009667805.1. Lineage (NCBI taxonomy): Eukaryota > Metazoa > Chordata > Amphibia > Anura > Megophryidae > Leptobrachium > Leptobrachium leishanense. Next base: position 48,803,068 of record CM019064.1, read on the forward strand.
TTGAGGCCCGCAGAAAGACAAAAGGAGTATAGAGATCAGACCAGGTGTCATCTGTAACAAATGATTGAAGACGCTAGGGAAAGGGGCGCAGCCCGGAATAGTAATCATGATTTACTGAAACTAACAAAGTTTGCCAATTTATGGCCAATTAATGGAATGTCTTTGTATTAACAAAAGGGAGGTATTAACCCACGTGGGGTGGGATAGTGTCACCGGGAGGTGGGCTAATTGGGATGTACCTAATTATGTATTTGGGGTATAAAACCTCAGGACACTGTGTAATCGATGCTCAGTCTTTGCGATTCAATCCTGTCTGAGCATTCTGTGACGTCACAATAAAGTTTGCCTTTCCTGAAGAGACTCGTGTTCAGACAATCCTTGCTCGTGTCCGGTCCGGCCTCGTCATGAGTGAACCAAGTGGATTCCGGTAACATAACTGTAAAAGGATGTTGTACTAACAGCTTTTAAACGCGAAGCATAGCTTGACACAAGTGTCTTGCAGCGATCTACGGGTATCTTCGCCCATTCGTCAAGGGCAAAAGCCTCCAGTTCAGTCACATTCTTAGGCTTGCGCACTGCAACTGCTTTCTTTAAGTCCCACCAGAGGTTCTCAATCGGATTTAAGTCAGGTGACTGCGATGGCCACTCCAATGTTCCAGCCTTTAATCTGCAACCATGCTCTAGTGGACTTGGGAGGTATGCTTGGGATCATTGTCCTATTGAAAGGTCCAACGTCTCCCAAGCCTCAGGTTTGTGACGGACTGCATCACATTGTCATCCAATATCTCCTGGTACTGAAGAGAATTCATGGTACCTTGCACACGCTGAAGCTTCCCCGTACCTGCAGAAGCAAAACAGCCCCAAAGCATGATTGACCCCCCACCATGCTTCACAGTAGGCAATGTGTTCTTTTCTTCATAGGCCTTGTTCTTCCTCCTCCAAACATAGCGTTGATCCATGGGCTGTCAGGTTCCTAGCCGCCGGCGCCATAAAAGAACTAAAGGCAAGGTGTCTCAGCGAAATAACAATGATTCTCCTACAGAACCAAGTTGTTCCAGCCACCAGGTGCCAGGTGCCAGCCATAACATCTTGATTCCTCCACTATAAATAAGGGTCACTCCCAAAGCAAGACGCTTCTGCATTGTTCCAGTGAACCTCTCACTAGGAAGGAGCTGTCTTCTGTCTATGCCTGCTATAACCTGTTTTTGTCTTGGTTCCCACCATACTATTCATAGTTCCTGCAACAAGAATCCTGCTGCCCTGCAACCTACAGAATCCTCTGAGCCTACTGTCCTGCATCCCACAGGTTCTACAGTTATCGCTGCCCTGCATCTTGCAAGATCCACAGTAGTTGCTGCCCTGCATCTCCCAGGATTTACAGAAGGTACTGCCCTGCATCCCGCAGGTCCTACAGTTGTCGCTGCCCTGCATCTCGCAAGATCTACAGTAGTTGCTGCCCTGCATCTCCCAGGTCCTACAGTTATCGCTACCCTATATCCTGCAAGTACCCTCTGATCCTGCTGCCCTACAACCTACAGAACCCTCAGCCTGTTACCCTGTATCCAAACCCTCAGAGCCGGCTACCCCGCATCCTGCTGAACCCCTCGCTCTACAGATCCAGGACCCCTCTACAGATCCAAGACCCCTGCATACCCAGGACCCTCTGCCTCAAAGACTCTTACGTTTCTACTTTCCTATTTATTTTTCTAAAGATCTCCTTCTCTCTACCTTCTCCTATTTCTCTCCATATCTGGTTTAACCCTGCTCTAAATTTAATCTACTCTTTTTCTTTATATGTAGTAGTATAGTTTAGTTTTGTGACTTTTGGTCTACCTTTCTCTCATCTTGCCCTTTAGTTTCTTATTGCTGATTTATTATTTATACAGTGTTTTACTTTCTTATTACCCAGCTACATAATTGTTTATTCATATTTGTTTACTGCCTCTTATGCCTTACTCTTAATAAACCCCTTTTTTGTTCATATACGTTTTTCTAATTAACCATCATTGCATATTGGGTTCACACTTGGGCCCAAACAGTTCTAATTTTGTTTCATCAGTCCACAGAACACTATCCCAAAACTTCTGTGGTTTGTCCACATGACTTTTGGCATACTGCAGTCGACTCTTCTTATTCTTTGGAGACAGCAAGGGGGTGCGCCTGGGAGTTCTGGCATGGAGGCCTTCATTACGCAGTGTGCGCCGTATTGTCTGAGCTGAAACTTCAGTACCCACATCTGACAAATCTTTTCTCAGTTCCTCAGCAGTCACACGGGGACTTTTCTCCACTCTACGCTTCAGGTAGCGCACAGCAGTCGAAGTCAGCATCTTCTTTCTGCCACGACCGGGTAGCGTTTCAACAGTGCCCTTTGCCTTGAATTTGCGAATGATGCTTCCTATGGTCTCTCTTGGTATGTTTAACATCTTTGCAATCTTCTTATAGCCATTGCCCTTCCTGTGAAGAGTAATCACCTCTTCACTTGTCTTCCTGGACCATTCTCTTGACTTCACCATGTTTGTAACCACACCAGTAAATGTCTAGAAGGAGCTGAGTATCACAGTCATTTTAAAGCTGCCTAATTGGTGCTTATTATGCTTTATTGCTGCTCCGTGACATCCACAGGTGTTTTCAATACCTGATTGAAAACACTTGAATGAACCTCTGTTCTTCAGAGTGGTAGTCTTTAAGGGGTTGAATAATTGTGTCAATGAAGAATTCACAAAAGAAACATTTACTACTGTATTACAAAACCAATTGATGTCATTTTAGTTGCATATGGTTCTTTAAAAAGTCCTTGTAGGATTTCATTCGGAATACAATTACAAATGTACACTAAATTCCCTAAAACCCTTTACAGCATTGGGGGTTGAATAATTTTGAACACAACTGTTTCTCCATGCACTAAAATCGGGCGGCAGTGTAAGCTGTATTCTGCCGACATTTCTTACGTAGCACGTACCACACTAAGGTAATTTGCACCTACAATTCCTCATGCTCGCATAAAAACACAAAAACAGCCATTAACGCCACCAGGGCATACTAGTATGCTCGCCGCCAAGTGCTGCGGTGGACCTCTCCTTTGGCCGCCCACATGGCTGAAAGGTGTCATTGGCTGCAGCTGAGTTCAGGCTGCCCCACAGCAGTCAACAGTGCGTGGTGGCTGCGGATAGGAGGCGGGGCAAGGCAGCCCATAGAAGTCAACAGGGCGTACTAGTACACCCGTCCGCCGCAGGAACGGCATGGTAGTTGCTGCAGCGGGAAAGGTTTAAAAGTTAACCCTTTCAGGCTCAGTGGTTTCAATCTTAAACCACATTTTCATATTGAAACTACTGTAGTTTTCAGGTCTATAAAAAAAAAATGACACACACAATTTCCATTTCATGGGTCTGAACAGGTTAAAAACCCACCCAGAAACAATTATTATTCTATATTTATATAGCGCCAGCATATTCTGCAGTGCTGTACAATGGGCACACTATAGACAGGGTTTTATAGCTTTGTAGGTCAAGAGAAACTGGGTATTTTTTTTTTGCCCCTTCAAGTTAACACTTTGTGGCTATAAGGCTAATGTCAGACGATCGCAGTCTGAGTGCACTCTGTGTGCAGGCACAACGGACGGACGATACTGTAGACACCACACAGTCCATTTTTGTTGACGGACGTAGAAAAAAAAAAGGGAATTATGGGAAACAAAATTAATATGAAAAATGATAAAAATTGGTACAAGATATGAAAAGCCATTTTGTGCGGGACGTCGCAAATGAGCTGCGTCTGACATCTCACCACTTTCACGGAACGTTTTACGTTCTTATTCAACTTGCGTCCGTTTGCCACTTGCGTAGTTCGGTGCGCATGTACTTCGCGTGTAGGTCTCTATTGCTCATAATTCCATGCTACGACGGACGTTAAGGCTGGGGTCAGACCAGCGCATTTTTAACGTGCGTTCTGGCGCACTTAATCACGGCCGCACTAGCAGCAAATGACGGGCAATGACGGCCAATATACGATGTACGGTCGCACGAAAGTCCGGCTGCGCAACGCAAGTGGAAAATGAACGCATTTTTTCGAGAACGCAGAACCGCTAGTACGGACGTACAGAGTGCGCTGCGCCCGTAGCGGCGTGTGTGTGTGATTTGGAGACGTCAGACCCTGCTCATGTCCGGCCAACATAACGTCCAGACGCAAAAAGTTTCCTGGTTTGGATCCGTAAAACATCACGCACGAAAATGCGCATCGTATGACCGTTTTCGCATATTCCGTGAAAAAATACATCAATGCGTTCGGACTCACTTTTTTACGTTCGCGTGTAAAAATACTTTCGTTTGACCCTAGCCTTAACTGTGCAACAACACGAACGTGATCACTGCGTTCGTATGACGCTGGCCTAAGACTCAAGGCATGTCTCCGACTCAACTGCAATACAAGTGCATAGGAAGCATAATAAAACAGTAATTTGTGTACCATTTGGGCGGGGCATCAAATAAAACAACAATGAGAGACAAATGCCTCATGTAAGTGCAGTAATATAGTTCAGCTGAACAAGGAAAAAATAAAAATGATATATTTATACATGGCACTTTTCCTGACTGGAAATACTATTCAGCAATACTACATTTCAGCACTGCCAAAAAGGAACGTGGATTAGCATTTGTCTCTGAATCTACGGTTTTATTTGATGCCCAAATGGTACACATTTTAAAAAGGCAGACCCAACTTGACCACGTTAAATTGATAAAGTGCCAACATCACTCTGAGACCAAGCGCTGTAGGTCGGGGTCAGACGGGCGTTTTTAGGGCTAGGGTCAGATGAACGCATTTTTCACATCGTCCGTAAAAAAGTGCGTCCGAACGCACAGACGTACTTTTTCACGGAATACGCGATAGCGGTCATAAGATGCGCAATGTCGGGCGTGATTTTTTTGGATCCAAACCAGGAAACTTTAGGTGTCTGGACGTTATGTTGGCCGGACATGAGCAGCGTCTGACGTCTCCCAATCATGCACACGTCGCTATGCGGACGCAGCGCACTCTGTACGTCAGTACTAGTGGTTCGACGTTCTTGCGAAAATGCGTTCGTTTGCCGCTTGCGTTGTGCGACCGAACTTTCATGCAGCCGTGCTTCGTGTGTAGGCCTGCGTGGGACGTATTTGCGGCTACCACGGCCCTCATAAAGTGCGGGTAAACGAACGTTCGCACTGCGTTTGTCTGACCCCAGCCTAAGGCTAGGGTCAAACGAAAGCATTTTTACACGCGAACGTAAAAAAGTGCGTCCGAACGAATTGACGTATTTTTTCACGGAGTGCGCGAAAACGGTCATACGATGCGCATTTTTCGTGCGTGATTTTTTCGGATCGTCAATAAAACTCTTTTTGCGTCTGGACGTTATGTAGGCTGGACATTAGCAGTGTCTGACATCTCCTAATCACGCAAACACGCCGCTATGCCGCAGCTGCGCACTCAGTACTAGCGGTTCAGCGTTCTCAGAAAAATGCGTTCAAATTCCACTTGCGTTGCACGGCCGGACTTTCGTGCGACCGTACTTCGTATATTGGCCGTCATTGCCCGGCATCTGCTGCTAGTGCGGCCGTAATTATGTGCGCCAGAACGCACGTTAAAATTGCGCTAGTCTGACCCCAGCCTAAGAGCGGAAGGAACATCTGTGAGATTGGATGTTCCTTCCACTCTGGCGCCCATCTGGGCACCTCGCCGAGCGCAATTTGTGCGCTCAGCGCTGCAAGGCTCGATCCTCCTATGGAGGATCGCGCTTTGCAGCCCCGAATGCTCGTCGTATCACTTTGACAGTGAGGATTTCAAAACGTCCACAGCGTGCCCGCTGTAGCAGACGCAATTCGTGCTCGCGCTACAGCGTATGGCTCGCCCCAGCCTTAGTGAGCGATCGCTGAGCGGCAGCTGATGGATCTGATCTGTGCATGTGCGCAGCTCCGATCCATCGTTCTGCGCAGCTGCTACAGAGCCCAGGTACGTAAAGTGTGTAAGTCTCATTGCGCTGCTCAATTTGTAGTGCTTACCCTATGCAAGTTGCTTAGGCCTACAAATTGCGTTACATAGCTGTAGGCACTACCAGGGTCAGAAGTCCCTGAGCGGAGGAGCAGCAGCGGCATGGGGCAAGTGAGAAAAGAAATTGGGCGAAGGCCGTCAGCAAATATAGTCGGTCCCCAAAAATATGGGGTTTTTGCTGAAAATGAAAAGAATAAATGTTATTAAGTTTTTACATTGAATTCTATGGGATTCGCATGTTTAAACCTGTTGGACTGACACACCGAAAATCAGGGCATTTCACCAGAATGTTGGCGGTCTGTGAATAGAAGATACAATAGTTTTCTATGGGGAAATTTCAGTGCCGCTGAATTGCACCGTATTTTGTTGTCAACTAGCCAGTATTTGGCAAATTGACAGTTTAGTGAATAGTCAAATTGGCACCTAACGTGCAATTCGGAGCTTAGTGAATAACTGCTTAAATATAGGATTTAACAGGGCAACATGTGACTAAAACACCTGCATGCAAGCCTTAGAAAGCATGGGACCAATGGGAACGCTGTTCCCTCTGCACAAATAATGGTGGAACTGCGTCGTCGTCATCCCCCCTCGACTTGACCCCCCTGCTTTCTATGCACATACAAGTCACCCTGTAGATCAAGCATCTTACAGGGTTATTCAGAGAGCTTGAAAAGCAGGAGAATGACTGAAGAATGAAAAATTCTAGGTCAAAATAGCCGATTTGGAAAGTGAGATGAAAGGGAGAATTTTTCTGGTTTGGCTATTTTGACCTAGAATTTTTCATTCTCCAGTCATTCTCCTGCTTTTCACGCTCTCTGAATAACCCTGTTAAACTTTGGCAGCCCCCCTCAATGTTTCTGGACTACAACTCCCAGGATTCTCTGGCCATCTATTGCATGCAAAGAATTCAGGGAGTCGCAGGCGAACATCCGGCGGGACCGGCGTTTGAGATCCCTGCGGTATAATTGTAGTAAGGAGGAGCGCGGCTTGCAGCGGGTCCTCTCGCTTCCCCTGCCAGATTTCCACCAAACATGTAGCACTTTTCAGTTGGCATGCCAGTGGAGGAGCAGTGCATGCTGGGTAAACATAGTGGCAGTTGGCAGGTGAGCCGGATCGGATTTATTTTACTTGAACCCAATACGATTTACTAATAATTTGGCTGGAATGACGCAGCGACGGCAGGTTACGCTGCTTTACGATGAGTAAGGCTAGGGTCAGACGAACGCATTTTTATGTTGTCTGTGAAAAAGTGCGTTCGAACGAATGGACGCATTTTTTCACAGAATACGTGATAGTGGTCATACTATGCGCATTTTCGTCCGTGATTTTGTACGGATCATCAATAAAACTCTTTTTGTGTCTGGACGTTATGTTGGCCGGACATTAGCAGCGTCTGACGTCTCCTAATCACACACACACGCCGCTAGCGGACGCAGCGCACTCTGTACGTCAGTACCTGCGGTTTCACGTTCTCGAAAAAATGCGTTCATTTTCCACTTGCGTTGCGCAGCCGGACTTTTGTGCGACCGTACTTCGTATATTGGCTGTCATTGCCCGTCATCTGCTGCTAGTGCGGCCGTGATTAAGTGCGCCAGAACGCGCGTTCGCACTGCCTCAGTCTGACCCTAGCCTAAAGTCCAAGATGACCCGGTCTCTTTTAAATTAAAATTACATTTTATTAATAAAGCGCCAGAAAATACCGTAGCACCGTACAATAGGTAAGCCAAGAAAAGAGGACCCTGTCCAAGAGCTTACAATCTAAGAGCCGAAGAAAATGACGTCTGTAAAATAAAGTTGGGGCTTGGGGAGTATAGGGCGAGGTGGATTTAAAATGGGATTGATGGACTAGGATTAAATAGAGGTGCCTTGCACAGAGCCACCATTCTCCTGTGGACTGCAACTCCCATGATGCTCAGCCATGGCTACACGATGCTGAGGAGCTTATAACCGCCCTGCCCTCTGCATCCCGCATAAGAAGCCGGTCTGTTGTATTTTTAAATAAATCATGCGGTTATCCCCCTCCCTCCACAACATGGCACCGAGTCATCCTGCAGGGGGCATGCTGATCGCCGCACACCCACCCACCCCTCCGCTCCCCCAGCCGGGCGCCATCACACCTGCAGGAAGAGCTCGAACAGGGTCTCCTCCTTCACGTTGCATTCCAGGTTCCCCACGTACAATGTCCTGTCCGCCTCCTCCTCCCGGCTCCCCTGCATGGCCGCACACAGCCCGGAGCCCACCAGCCGTAAGCCAGGGCGTTTACGACAATTTAAAGGGCTAGTGCGTGGTACAGGCGCCTGCAGTGAGTGAGTGAGTGAGGCAGGCAGGGTGAGAGCCCAGGGGAGCTGTGACAGTGTGCTCCCTGTGCAGCACCTCCCGTGCAGCCCCAGCCAGCCCTGCTGACATGCAACAGACCCAGCTACAGTGTGTGTGTCTTTAGGAAGGGGTGACAGGGCACCACAAACTGCTCAGCATGTGTCTACAGCCCTCACCTCACCTGGCATCTGTGTGCAAATATCACACACACACACACACACACACACTCCTTAAGACCTATATAACATATACACACTCATTAAGATCAATATACTGTATAACATACATATACACACATTAAGATCAATATACTGTATAACATACATATACAATACACACATTAAGATCAATATACTGTATAACATACATATACACACATTAAGATCAATATACTGTATAACATACATATACACACATTAAGATCAATATACAGTATAACATACATATACACACATTAAGATCAATATACTGTATAACATACATATACACACATTAAGATCAATATACAGTATATACATACATATACACACATTAAGATCAATATACAGTATAACATACATATACACTCATTAAGATCAATATACTGTATAACATACATATACACACATTAAGATCAATATACTGTATAACATACATATACACACATTAAGATCAATATACTGTATAACATACATATACACACATTAAGATCAATATACAGTATAACATACATATACACTCATTAAGATCAATATACTGTATAACATACATATACACACATTAAGATCAATATACAGTATAACATACATATACACTCATTAAGATCAATATACTGTATAACATACATATACACTCATTAAGATCAATATACTGTATAACATACATATACACACATTAAGATCAATATACTGTATAACATACATATACACACATTAAGATCAATATACTGTATAACATACATACACTCATTAAGATCAATATACTGTATAACATACATATACACACATTAAGATCAATATACAGTATAACATACATATACACTCATTAAGATCAATATACTGTATAACATACATATACACTCATTAAGATCAATATACTGTATAAACATACATATACACACACATTAAGATCAATATACTGTATAACATACATATACACACATTAAGATCAATATACTGTATAACATACATATACACTCATTAAGATCAATATACTGTATAACATACATATACACACACATTAAGATCAATATACTGTATAACATACATATACACACATTAAGATCAATATACTGTATAACATACATATACACACACATTAAGATCAATATACTGTATAACATACATATACACACACATTAAGATCAATATACTGTATAACATACATATACACACATTAAGATCAATATACTGTATAACATACATATACACTCATTAAGATCAATATACTGTATAACATACATATACACACATTAAGATCAATATACTGTATAACATACATATACACTCATTAAGATCAATATACTGTATAACATACATATACACACATTAAGATCAATATACAGTATAACATACATATACACTCATTAAGATCAATATACTGTATAACATACATATACACACATTAAGATCAATATACTGTATAACATACATATACACACATTAAGATCAATATACAGTATAACATACATATACACTCATTAAGATCAATATACTGTATAACATACATATACACTCATTAAGATCAATATACTGTATAACATACATATACACACACATTAAGATCAATATACAGTATAACATACATATACACTCATTAAGATCAATATACTGTATAACATACATATACACTCATTAAGATCAATATACTGTATAACATACATATACACACACATTAAGATCAATATACTGTATAACATACATATACACACATTAAGATCAATATACTGTATAACATACATATACACTCATTAAGATCAATATACTGTATAACATACATATACACACACATTAACCCTTTCACTGCTGAAGACGTGTGGGACACGTCCTCATTGATGCACGTTGCATGCTGAGGACGTGCCCCACACGTCATCAGCTGTGCGGGACCCCCGGCGGAGATACTCACCTCTCTGTCCGGGGTCCCACGGCGTTCTGACTTCAGCGTCCTCAGACGCTGAAGTCAAGCGCCTCCCGGCGTAAATGACGTTATCGCGCCATGCGCGATGACGTCATTTCCAGGCGACCCCCCGGCAATGCCGGGAGATAGCCTGGAAGGGAGGGGGGGGGGATCCGTTCGGATCCCTCTCCCTCCCGATCGGGAAGGAGCAGCGGTAAAAGCCAGGCACCGCTTAAAAGGGGAGAGTCTCCCCTTTTAAGCGATGCCTGGCTTTAACCCCTCAAGTGCTGGGTTGCACTTCAGCGCCTTGCGGCGCCGAAGTGCAGCCTATCTCCGGTGGGGGCTGCCATCTTGGATGGCGGCTCCGCCCCCGGGACTCCCCTCGCTGTCTGACGTCATCACGCATAGCGTGATGACGTCAGATAGCCGGGGAACCCCTAGCTGCCGGGGATTTCCCAAGGAAATCCCCTGGTGGAGATAGGGGGTTCTTGTGAACCCCGATATCTCCAGAACCGTGGCAGCTAGGGGGTCATGGAGGGTGTCATTTGAAAGGCCTGAGCATGGCCTTTCGAATGATACCCAACATGACTAGGTAAAAAGTAAAAAAATAATAATAATAAAAAAAAAAAATTAAAAAATAAATAAATAAAAAAAAACATGGTTTTTTTTTTGTGTGTTGTTTTTATTAATGCAGCAATATTGTTCACATTTCAATTATAATGTGAAGAATGATGCTGCACTAATGATTTTTTTCTATGGGGTGCGTTTGCTAAAAATCACGTAATTCCCCCCAAAAAAAGTAACAAGTCCCCATTTCAAATTTTTTGTACAAGCGCACCCCATAGAAAACATAACCGCAAACGCTCATGTGATAAAATGTGAAAAAAAACACTTTACACACTGCAGATGATTAAAAATTCAATTTTTATTGTATTTTTTGTTATAATATACAGGCAGATCATGACGTATACATATAAAAATGATATATTATGAATCTGCGTAGTCTGCCGGAAAGAACGATATATAATATGTCTGGGTCATTTATTAAAATGTGGCTTCAAATCGCGTTTAAACATGATGAGCGAAAGCGGTAAAAATGAGCTCAGCACACAGTGGTGAAATGCCTCAGCAGTGAAGGGGTTAAGATCAATTTACTGTATAACATACATATACACACATTAAGATCAATATACTGTATAACATACATATACACTCATTAAGATCAATATACTGTATAACATACATATACACTCATTAAGATCAATATACTGTATAACATACATATACACACACATTAAGATCAATATACTGTATAACATACATATACACACACATTAAGATCAATATACTGTATAACATACATATACACTCATTAAGATCAATATACTGTATAACATACATATACACACATTAAGATCAATATACTGTATAACATACATATACACTCATTAAGATCAATATACTGTATAACATACATATACACACTAATTAAGACAATATACTATATAACATACATATACACACTCATTAAGACCATATACTATATCAGGGCTCAAAATTTCAGGTCCTAAGCTACTAGCCAGCCCTTAGAAGTTACTCACCATCAGTTAATCTACCTATCCCAGTGACAGTCCCATACTGCACATTTTCCTTGCAGCGATAGAGTGGTGACCCTATGTAAAGTACATATGGCACTGAAGGGGTGTTTGTTTCAGTCAATCCTGTCATCCGCCGAATCCATTCAGTGGATGACGGGTATTATACGGTGCGGGTCTGTATTAGCGACCCCCTCTGATTCCAATTAACCCCTCACCATCCAGAACAGATGGTGAGGGTTTAATCATTAAGCCTGAGATATTCTGAGCGCGTAGCACCTGTAGGTGACGCCTGAGGTCAGTGTATTGGGATATTTATATACGCATGAGGTCTGTGTATGGGGGTTTATATATACATAAGGTCAGATGATGGGGATATATATATATGATGTCTTTGTATGGGGTGTGTATATATAATGCTTATGCCGGCTATTGATTACGGAGATGTAGTGTATGCAGCGGCCCCGCAAACACACCTTCATAAACTTACTACATTGTATAACTCATTCTGCCGCTTTGCGCTACAATGTAACTACATGACCCACCATTGTGACATGTTAAAAGAGCTAAACTGGCCATCGCTGGAATCCAGACGCACCCTTCACCTTTCCAGCCTGGTGTTTAAGAGCATCTCTGGGAAGCTGCCACCCTACCTGAATATACGTGAAAAGTTGTGCCTGAATGCAAACCCAAGGTGGATAAATGGAGTGGGGGTCTCTTGCTCCACAGCCCCAACAGTCAAAAGTAAATAAAGAAACTCCAGAGTCCACGATAAATTTCAATGGATTTAATCCAACAACAGGAAAAAAGGCACCACAACAGAGCACCACAATTATGGAATAACCTCCCAGACACCATCAAATCTTCCCCCAGTCTAAAGTCACTCAAGAGCTCCCTATTAACATGCCTCAATACAGAATGCACCTGTAAACATGTAACATAGTGACTATATTTCCTACATCTTTTTCTGTTAATCTGTATATTTGTGTTGTTTTTTTTTAATATCTTGCATTGTATTACTTTGTATTTCTGTAACTGTAACACTTCAATGTTCTTGAACCCAGGACATACTTGAAAACGAGAGAAATCTCAATGTATCCTTCCTGGTAAAATCCTTTATAAATAAATAAATAAATATATATTTACATATTTATGAGTAGGGATGAGCTGTTTGGGTTCGGAGGTCGGCCCGAACTTTGGCAGTTCGAAAGTTTGCGAACTTCTAACTTTTTGGGTGTGTTCGGTTCGAGTTCGAAAAAAAAAAAGAAATTTTGAAAAAAGTATGAAACTGCTTAAAAAAATACAAAAAAATCTAGAAATAAAGAGACTCTTTACTGCAGAATATTATAAGCAACGGTTTATTAGATATTGAATTAAAAACTAATGTATACGTGGAAAGATTCTCAACTCTGAGGCTAGGGTCAGACTGAGGCAGTGCGAACGCGCGTTCTGGCGCACTTAATCACGGCCGTAGTAGCAGCAAATGCCGGGCAATGACAGCCAATATACGACGTACGGTCGCACAAAAGTCCGGCCGCGCAACGTAAGTGGAAAATGAACGCATTTTTTCGAGAACGTTAAACCGCTAGTACTGACGTACAGAGTGCGCTGCGTCCGCTAGCGGCGTGTGTGCGTGATTAGGAGACGTCAGACGCTGCTAATGTCCGGCCAACATAACGTTCAGATGCAAGAAGTGTTTTATTGATGATCCGTACAAAATCACGGATGAAACTGCGCATCGTATGACCGCTATTGCGTATTCCGTGAAAAAATACGTCCATTCTTCGAACGCACATTTTCACGGACAACGTGAAAAATGCGTTAGTCTGACCCTAGCCTAAATGACCTCTGTTCACAAATGGGCATAACACCAGGTGTTTTTAGTCTGGTAATCAATTTGATACATTGCACACTATACTGATGGGGTGGTGTCTGCTTTTGATTGAGATTTGAGAATTAATTTCCCTCCTAAAACTTCCTAATATGCTGCATTTAACTGGTGTTTGAAAAAAATTCAAAATAACATCTAAAGCAATGTTATTTTTCACCTCGGGATTAAGCATTCACAGGATTATTCAGAGAGCGGTGAAAAGCAGGAGAATAACTGGAGAAGTGAAAATTCCAGGTCAAAATAGCCAAACCAGAAAAATTCTCCCATTTATCTCACTTTCCAAATCGGCTATTTGGTCTAGATTGTTCTCTTCTCTTGCCAGTTCTCCTGGCTTTCACCTCTCTCTCAGGGTTGTTCAGAGAAAGGTGAAAACCAGGAGAATGGCAGGAAAAGAGAACAATCTGGACCAAATAGCTGATTTGGAAAGTGAGATAAGGCTAGGGTCAGACTAACGCATTTTTCGCAGCGACCGTCAAAAGGTGTGTCCGAACGCATTGCCGTTTTTTTCACGGAATGCGCGAAAACGGTCATACGATGCGCATTTTTGTGCGTGATTTTTTACGGATCCAAACCAGGAAACTTTGGGTGTCTGGACGTTATGTTGGCCGGACATGAGCAGGGTCTGACGTCTCCAAATCACGCACACACGCCGCTAGTGGACGCAGCGCACTCTGTACGTCCATACTAGCGGTTCTGCGTTCTCGAAAAAATGCGTTCATTTTCCACTTGCGTTGCGCAGCCGGACTTTCGTGCGACCGTACTTCGTATATTGGCCGTCATTGCCCGACATTTGCTGCTAGTGCGGCCGTGATTAAGTGCACCTAAACGCACGTTAAAAATTCGCTAGTCTGACCCTAGCCTAAATGGGAGAATTTTTCTGGTTTGGCTATTTTGACCTCGAATTTTCCATTCTCCAGTCATTCTCCTGCTCTTCACCGCTCTCTGAATAACCCTGACAGGGTTATTCAGAGAAAGGTGAAACTCAGGAGAATGACTGAAGAGAAAATTCTAGGTCAAAATAGCCAAACCAGAAAAATTCTCCCATTTATCTCACTTTCCAAATCGGCTATTTGGTCTAGAATTTTCCATTCTCCAGTCATTCTCCTGCTTTTCACCGCCAAAAAATCAGTAAACTTTTTCTGCGTGTCCGAAAATGTCTCCTCTTTTCATACAGACTGCCGCCCCAAGCAGTTGTTTATGGATAGATTAAAGGAAAAGCATTTACCATCATATGAAACGTCATTTTTTTGTTTTTAAGTGTTTCTTATACATCCTAGAAATCCGCAACTTCACGGGCAGGTTATGGGGACCTCCTAGGCACGATATTTGAAGGAATTTTTCATTTTTATTTTTAACCCTTATTTCATGGAAAACTCACTGTCCCTTTAAAAACGTTTTTTTAAAACTTTTTGTACCTGTTTCCTGTCCCCAGGGCACTACCCAGACCCCCATACACCTTTTATGGCAAATATGTAGCATATATGCCCTCTTGGAGGGCACTCTAAAAAACCAAATTTTCATCCCCATTGACTTGTATTGAGTTCGAGTTCGGGTACGAACATTTGGGAAGTTCGGGTTCGGCTCCGAACCGAACTCAGGGAGTGTTCGGCTCATCCCTATTTATGAGGTCTGTGTGTGAAGATGTGTGTATATATATATATATATATATATATATATATACAGTAGTTCACAGACGCAAGTTCACCCCTCACATTTTTGTAAATATTTTATTATATCTTTTCATGTGACAGCACTGAAGAAGTGTCACTTTGCTTCAATATAAAGCAGTGAGCGTACAGCGTGTATAACAGTGTAAATTTACTGTCCCCTCAAAATAACTCAACACACAGACATTAATGTCTAAACCGCTGCCAACAAAAGTGACTACACCCCTATATCTGAGGTCTGTGTGTGGTATCGGTGCATCCAGGGCCGGCGCTAGCCTAAGGCAGGTCAGACGACTGCCTGGAGGCGGGTCCGCTGGGGGGGTGGAGATTCACGTTATTTTGGCCACCCAGAAGCATACCGGTGCTCCCCTGGCTGTAGACGGCTGCTCTGTGTGGGGGGCGTGCAGGGATTAAAAATAACAAACTGCCGTTTTTTTGTTTTAATCTGCTGCTGTGTGCAGGCAGGGAAGCGGGAAACACATGGTGGAGCTGTGCAGAGAGGCAGAGCAGAGGAGGGAGCCTTTGAGGGGCGGAGCTCCAACGTACACCTCTTACATTACACCAGGAAGGGAGCTGTGAAGTTTTGAATGTGCTGCTCAGCATCTGACACCACCAGGCAGCGTCTATAATTCAGTGACCCTGTCTGATTCATCTGCTAGCAGGTAACCTGCAAAAAGTCCATCTCAGGGAGGAGGTAAATGCACAACACACACACACCACTCCCAGCCAGCACAAACATATTCACTCCCAGCCAGCTCTCACACACTCTCGGCCAGCACACACCACTCCCAGCCAGCACACACACATCATTTCCAGCCAGCTCTCACACACTCTCAGCTCGCACACACCCATCACACACATTCACTCCCAGCCAGCACACACTCACACCACTCCCAGCCAGCACACACACACTCTCAACCAGCAAGCACACACACACACCTCTCAGCCAGCTCTCACATACTCTCAGCACACACACCACTCCCAGCACACACACACCACTCCCAGCCAGCACACACACCACTCTCAGCCCGCACACACCCATCACTTCCAGCCAGCACACACATTCAATCCCAGCCAGCTTTCACACACTCCCAGCCAGCTTTCACACACTCCCAGCCAGCTTTCACACACTCCCAGCCAGCTTTCACACACCCCCAGCCAGCTTTCACACACTCAAAAATAGCCAGCACACACACACCTCTCCCAGCTAGCGTTCGCACACTCACACGTCACATCTCTCCCAGCCAGCTCTCGCATACACATCACTCACAACCAGCTCTCGCATACACATCACTCACAGCCAGCTTACATACACTCACAGCCACCTCCCACACGCAACACACCAAAGCCAGCTCACACACACTCACAGCCAGCTAATACACATCACAACACTCACATCCAGCTCACACATACAATAAATCATTCAGAGATAGCGCGCACGCTCACACAATCATAGCTGACACTCACATGCATCACTCACTGCAGCTCAAACATACTCAGTCAACCCACTTCACTGCCAGGCTTCTCTCACACACTCTTAAGCCACAGACAGCACCACACTCAGTCCCATCTCGCACATTGCCACACACTCAATTATTGTCCTATACATGTAGCCCCGCACAGTCATACGACATTCGGCGCGCACATACATGCACATGTCAACTTATTGGGAGAGGGGGCGGCAAAATGCACCTTCGCCTGTGCACTCAAAATTCCTCGCACCTGCCCTGGGTGCATCCCTGCTCTCTATACATAGTGCTCCTTGTGTCTCCCTTTAGAGCGGGGGGGGGGGGGCAGGGGATGCTATGTGTAGAGAGAGGGGGTGCTATTTGATTAGGGTTACCTTTTTTACTATTTTTTTTATACTATTCCAATTAAATTGACAGTAATTTATATGTATTTTATTCAATATAAACTTTTTTTGCCTATATGACATGCGCTTTGTGAAAATAAAGAAAAGGTTTTGGCTTGTACATTTTAGTTTAGTTATTGGATCGCTGTCCGGTGTGGACGGTTAGAGATGGAATTGACGGCTGTTTGGCAGGAAGTTTCAGCGTGGAATGTGCTAGATATATAATGTGAGGTAGTGGGAGGGGCTTAACTTTTGGTTCCTGTCAGCCAGGTGGTGCAGAACTTTGTTGTCGAACTATGTTCAGTAGTTTTCAGGTGGCTGTCCTGCATCAAAGGAAAATACAAACAATAAGGAATTATTTATATTACATTGTGGTAATTGGAGGTTATGGAGGCGGTTTTTGTGCAGTTGTTGGTGTATCAGTTAAGGGCTCACGCTGAGGCCCAAGGACTGTCGGTGTTGGACCTGTTGCCTAACGTCGTGGTGCCTGATCGTTCAGCTTCTCCAGCGTCGGCAGTGGAGAAGAGAGAGGCAGTCGTGGCCTCCTGTCTGGCTTAGTCCAAGTCATGTGAGGAATAGAGGCCATGTGGCTGCTGGCGCGCAGAGTTCTCTGCCGGGGAATCGAGACTCACCATCTTCTGTGGAATCTGTTGTTCAGGGAATGCCGATTCAGACTTCTGGGATCTGGCGGTTGAGGAGTTGGGCGGTAGCGGTGCGGCCTGAGACAACACAAGATGGCCACCAGTCAGGTTGTCAAGATGGCCGCATGGTGGAGCGTTCGCACAGTCCATGCACTTCTCCTTCTCTTCTGGCTGGAGGGGAAGTGCGTAGGGTGAGTGTGTCAGCTCGAGCTGTTGGACCCACCCTACAGCATTGGCCTGCACAGTGCATCACTTCTACATAACGTCTGGTGCGACGACCAAGCCCGTAAGATGGCGGAAAACTTAGCAGCGGTGGCCGGGAACAAGTTGTCAGGAGCTGTTTGGGGGACCGGAGCAGTGGTGGCGGTAGAGTGGAGTGAACCATCTCGGCTGCTGGATGCACGTGAGTTGGATTTATGTGGGGGTTTGTCGGGGTCAGGTAACAGGGAAATTTTGAGGAATGCGAATGTCAGTGGTCTCCCGGGGGAATTTATTGATTATTTGTCGGTAACTTTTACGAACTGGCAGGATGGGTTAGGGGTTGGTAGTCAGGGTGTGGCTGGTTTGGCTGGGAGGTTCTTCAGCGTCTAGTGGAACTGGCGTGGTGCAAGATCGAGTTTTTTGGGGGACTGGTGTGCAGAAATCGGCGGCTTGTGATCTATTGCTGTTTGTTTTGAATATTTCTGACGATGTGAAGGAGAAGATATGGAAAGGGGATTATGTGAATGTCTTGACCAGTGGCGGATCCAGAGAAGGGGCACAGGGGGCAATCCCCCCCCCGAGCTGCAGTCCCCTCGGATTCACCGGTGCAGGCGTGCAGTGAAATGATTCATAATCAGGCAGCATGTGGCTTTAACCCTTTCGCTGCGGTGGACGCGCTCAGCGCGTCCAACCGCATGTAGCGTTCCATGCGGTGGACGCGCTGAGCGCAACCTCTCTTTGGGGTCAGCGTTCGGCCGGGTTCCGGCCGATCGCTGGCCCCCCCGGTGCGGGCTGACATCCTCGATGTCAGCCCAGCACCCGGAACCGCCGCCGGAGTAATTAGGTGTCATCGCGGGGGCGCGATGACACCTAATTCAGGCGCCCCCCCGCATGTGCGGAGGAGGCGCCTGAAAGGGAGGGGGGAGGTCCTTCGGACCTCTCTCCCGATCGGCGGCGTGCAGGGGGTTAACCCAGGCACCGTTTGGAAGGGCACAGCCTGCCCTTCCAAATGGTACCTGGCATTAACCCCATGGGGGCCGGATCACGAATCGGCGCCGAAAAGCGCCGGTTCGTGATCCTTTCCCGGAGCTGGCCGACATCTTGGATGTCAGCCAAGCTTCCAGGAATGCCCCCTGAGGACTGGCGTCATCGTGCATAGCACGATGACGCCAGTCCTGGAGTTAACCCCTAACTGCCACCAATGGTGGAGATAGGGGGTTCATTGGACCTCCCTATCTCCCGATCCGTGGCAGTTAGGGGTTAATGTTTGGTATTGTTGGATCGGCCAGAGCATGGCCGTTCCAACAATACCAAACTTGACTATGAAAAAGTTTTTTAAAAAAAATAAAAATAAAAAAATATTTAAAAAAAATAAACAAGTTTTTTTTTTCTTTTTTTGGTTTGTTAATGCAGCAATATTGTTCCCATTTCAATTATAATGTGAACAATGATGCTGCACTAACGATTTTTGTATGCGGTGCGTTTGTTAAAAATCGCGTAATTTTCCCCAAAAAAAATGTAACGAGACCCCATCTCTAATTTTTTTAACAAGCGCACCCCATACAAAATATAACCACAATTGCTCGCATGTTAAAATGTGAAAAAAAAACACTTTACACGTTGTAAATTATTGAAAATTCATATTTTATTGCATTTTTTGTTATAATATACAGACAGGTCATGACGTATACATATAATAATGACATATTATGAATCTGCCGAGTCTGACGGAAAGAACGATATATAATATGTCTGGGTCATATACTAAAATAAGCCTTCAAAACGCGTTTAAACATGATGAGCAAAATCGGTAAAAATGAGCTCAGCACAGAGGCGGGAAAAGCCTCAGCAGCGAAAGGGTTAAGTATGCGATGCCGCTGTGCTTCATCCTGCTTGCTCCACTCCCTGTTGATTATCACTGCATCAGACCGCCTCCAGGGAGTGAACTACCAAGTGGAGGTAATATAGCTGGGTGGGGGTGGTGAAGTGCTAAACATGGCCCTGTGCTGTGGCAGATCACCTGGAACTGAGACAATCCTATGGAGAGAGACTCTCCTCTCCACCAGCAGTGCTGGGACAGTACAGAGTCCTCACTGAGTTACTGCCTCCCCCTGCTGTGGTGGGGGCTCCCTGTCCCATAAAAAGATAAGGAATCTGCAGGGTGAGCAGATTCAGCTTTGACACAGGTACTGTGACTGCACTTAACTCTTCCCTGTCTGACCCTCCCAGCCCCCTTCCCATAATAAGGGATTGTTAATCTGTTTTGAGTACTAGGAGTTTCCACCCCCCCCTGGCTTTACACTGGTCCCATATATACAGTATAAAGTATATATATACACAGCCTGCTATAGCCTTCATAAAGTCATAGAAGCCTCAGTGCAAAAATCCTTAGTACATATACAAAAGACCAAAAAATAGGATACACTTAAGGGCTTAGTAAAAGTAAAACTCAAACTTTTATTAAATAGACATAATAAAAAGTTCCTGGAAACGTGGGCACCTTTACAGGAACCTTTTAATATGTTTAATTAACCCTTTCGCTGCTGAGGCTTTTCCCGCCCCTGTGCTGAGGTCATTTTTACCTGTTTTGCGCATCATGTTTAAACGTGTTTTGAAGGCTTATTTTAGTATATGACCCAGACATATTATATATCGTTCTTTCCGTCAGACTCGGTAGATTCATAATATGTCATTATTATATGTATACGTTATGTCATGTCTGTATATTATAACAAAAAATGCAATAAAATATGTATTTTCAATAATTTACAATGTGTAAAGTGTTTTTTTTCACATTTTAACATGCGAGCAATTGCGGTTATATTTTGTATGGGGTGCGCTTGTTAAAAAAATTAGAGATGGGGTCTCGTTACATTTTTTTTTGGGGAAAATTACACTATTTTTAACAAACGCACCGCATACAAAAATCGTTAGTGCATCATCATTGTTCACATTATAATTGAAATGGGAACAATATTGCTACACTAACAAACCAAAAAAAATAAAAAAAAAGTGTTTATTTTTTTTTTATAATTTTTTTTTATAATTTTTTAAAAAATTTTTTTCATTTTTTTTTTTTTTACAACTTTTTTCACTTTCATGTTTGGTATCGTTGGAACGGCCATGCTCTGGCCGATCCAACCATACCAAAATTTAACCCCTAACTGCCACGGATCGGGAGATAGGGAGTTCATTGGAACTCCCTATCTCCACCGTTGGTGGCAGTTAAGGGTTAACTCTAGGACTGGCGTCATCGTGCTACGCAGTCCTCAGGGGGAGTTCCCGGAGGCTTGGCCGACATCCAAGATGTCGGCCAGCTCCGGGAAAGGATCGCGAACCGGCGCTTTTCAGCGCCGATTCGCGATCCAGCTCCCCAGGGGTTAATGCCAGGCATCATTTGGAAGGGCAGGCTGTGCCCTTCCAAATGATGCCTGGGTTAACCCCCGCAGAGCCGCCGATCGGGAGGGAGAGAGGTCCGAAGGACCTCCCCCCCTCCCTTTCAGGCGCCTCCTCCGCACATGCGGGGGGGGCGCCTGAATTTGGTGTCATCGCGCTGCCGCGATGACACCAAATTCCGGCGGCTGCTGTTCCGGATGCCGGGCTGACATCCAGGATGTCAGCCCGCACCGGAGGGGCCAGCGATCGGCCGGAACCCGGCCGAACGCTGACCCCAATGGGAGGACGCGCTCAGCGCGTCCTCCGCATACCAGCTGGAATGCTGAGGACGCGCTGAGCGCGTCCTCAGCATCCAAGTGGTTAATAAAAGTCTGAATCTTACTAAGTCCTCAAGGGCATCCTGTTTTTTGGTCTTTCATATGTTTATATATATACGGTTAAAGTCCAAAGTGCGGTTAATCATAAGATTTCCCGGGTAATCCTGACATTACTGAAAACCACCAAGTAAAAACTGCAAAAAAAAGAAAAAAAACGGACTCTACCCGGGTAATTTTAGGACTAACCAGTAACCAACTGCCCTTGGGTAACAGTCTGGAAGAGCTGAGAAATCCGCACTTTACCCGGATGATCTGCAGACTATCCAACCCCGTTTGGTTAAAGCCGAATTTTGTTATTGTTCAGATAAAAGTCTGAAGCTTCACCCGGGTAATCTGAGGACTATCCACAGCTTCACTTGGGTAATCCGAGGACTATCCACAGCTTCACCTGGGTAATCTGCAGAGCATCCAACCCCGCTTGGGTAAAAGTGAATATTTCTATTATCTATGTATATTATCAATGAAAATGGCAAAAGACAAACTTTAAAATGTATTAAGGATATAATGAATATACAGAGTAACAGGATATGTTTCTTATGAATGTTAAATAGTTACATGATCTTTATTATGTGTCATAAATGCTTATATATAATTTATAAATCATAATAACCATTAGATTACTCGTTATATAATATTTATTTATTTATAAAGTATTTCACCGGGACGGATACATTGAGATTTCTCTCGTTTTAAAGTATGTCCTGGGTCCAAGAACATTGAAATTTTACAGTTGTTACAGAACTAAAGTAATGAATGCAAGATATTAAAAACAAAACACAAATATACAGATTAACACAGAAAATAAATATGTAGGAAATATATTCACTATGTTACGTGTTTACAGGTGCATTCTGTATCGAGGTATGTTAATAGGGAGCTCTTAAGTGAATTTAGACTGAGTGAAGATTTGATGGCGTCTGGGAGTTTATTCCATAATTGCGGTGCTCTAAGGGAAAATGAGGATCGAGACACTTCTTTTTGCATTGTGGTATTGTAAGTAAGGTGCAGGTCCTGGATCGCAGGTTATAGGACGAGGGAACTGCTGGGGGAAGCAGTCTATTCAGGTAGGGTGGTAGCTTCCCAGAAAAGCTCTTGAACACCAGGTTGGAAAGGTGAAGAGTATGTCTAGATTCCAGCGACGGTCAGTTTAGTTCTTTTAACATGTCGCAATGGTGGATTATGTAGTTAAATTGTAGCACAAAGTGGCAGAATGAGTTATACAATGTAGTAAGTTTATGAACGTGCGTTTGCGGGGCAGCTGCATGCACTACATCTCCGTATTCAATAGCCGGCATAAGCATTTGTTGTACAATCTGCTTTCTTACCGCGGGGCTCAGGCAGGATTTGTTTCTGTACAGGGCACCTACTTTGGGTTAAGAATAAGTTTAGATGAGAGTTTTTCGATGTGGGGGCCAAAGGATAGATTTGGGTTTAAGCACATACCTAGATATTTGAGAGAAGTGACTGTGGTCAGCGTGCCATTTAATTTTGTCCTGACACGTAGATGGAGATTTTGCAGTTTATGTAGTTTAGGTTTTGTTCCAAAGAGCATCGCTACAGTTTTGTCCTTATTTTAAAAAAGTTTTTTATCTTTTCTACCTCTGTGAATTGTTCTTGCAGGCCAGCCTCCAGCTGTAGGAGATTTGGTTTGCTGGTATAGATTACGGTGTCATCTGCATACATGTGTACAGTTGAGACTTTGCAGACATTAGGCAGGTCATTTCTGAAAATCGTGAATAGCAGGGGGCTGAGTATCGAGCCTTGAGGTACTCCGCATGTGACTGGGAGGGGGAGGGAGGAGCTGCCAGAAATGGACACATGTTGCGATCGGTCGGATACATACGATTGAAACCAGGTTATCTTTATCTTCATAAATTAATTTTCAGACAATTAATGCACAGAGTTACATGACGGTTATTTAGTGCGGTTTGTGACTGTGGATACAATTTGATTAAAATAACAAAAAAAACACTATTTTATTGTCACTCAGATAACAGTTTGCAGCTTTACCCGGGTAATCATCAGAATTCAGTCAACTGTAACCTGCTGAAAACCCAAGAAAAGCGGAGTACCGAGAGGCGTTTGGATACTTTGCAGTTTACCCGGATAAAGGCCGATGTTTCATTTCACATCGCACTTTATCCAGCAACACTAGGGTAATGTGTGTTTTACCCGGGTAAAACACAGAAAACCAGAGAACCCAGAGGCCTCTGGATACTTTGCAGATTACCCGGTGTCACACGGGGCGTTATAGCGCGGTCCTCTAGGGCGAATTATGGTACACAAAGTCCTTTAACCACTTCAATGCGGTGGACGCGCTCAGCGCGTCCACCCGCATTGGTACTTGGCTGCGGAGGACGCGCTGAGCGCGTCCTCCCTTTGCAGCCGCGATCAGCCGGTATTCCTCGATTTCATCGATGTCAGCCCAGCCTCCGGAACCCCGTCGGGCACGATAGGCGTCATCGCGCATGCGCGATTACGTCTATTTCAGGCACCCCCCGCCATTGCAGGGAAGGTGCCTGAAGGGGAGGGGGGAGGTCCTTCGGACCTCTCCCCCTCCCCTTCCCCGCGGGCCAGCGATTAAAGACAGGCACCGCCTGGAAGGGCACAGCCTGCCCTTCCAAGCGGCGGCTATCTTTAACCCCTAGGGGGCTGGATCGCGATATGGCGCCAACATGCACCGTATCGCGGTCCCCTACCGGAGCTGGTCAACATCTTGGATGTCGGCCAAGCTTCCGGGATATCCCCCTAATGACTGGCGTCATCGCGCAGAGCGCGATGGCGCCAGTTTTGAAATTAACCCCTTGCTGCCACCTATAGTGGAGATAGGGGGTTCCAATGAACCCCCTATCTCCCGATCCGTGAGAGCTAGGGGTTAATGTTTGCTATCATTGGAACGGCCAGAGCGTGGCCTTTCCAATGATACCAAACATGACCATGTAAAATGTAAAATAAATAAATAAAAAATAAAAATGTAAAAAAAAAAATTTTTTTTTTTTTAGATTTATTAGTGCAACAATATTGTTCCCATTTCAATTATAATGTGAACAATGATGCTGCACTAACGATTTTTTCTATGGGGGCGTTTGCTAAAAAACACGTAATTTTCCCCAACAAAAAGTAACGATTCCTCATTTCTAATTTTTTTAACAAGCGCAACCCATAGAAAATATAACCGCAAACGATCGCATTTTAAAATGTGAAAAAAAACACTTTACACATTGTAAATTATTGAAAATTCAAATTTTATTGCATTTTTTGTTATAATATACAGACACGACATAACATATACATATAATAATGACATTTTATGAATCTGCACAGTCTGCCGGAAAGAACGATATATAATATGTCTGGGTCATATATTAAAATAAGGCTTCAAACCGCGGTTAAACATGATGAGCGAAACCGGTAAAAATGAGCTCAGCACAGAGGTGGGAAAAGGCTCAGCAGCGAAAGGGTTAAACGGTGAAATATTTTCCAGGCTTTTATTTCAGCATCAAATAAATCATAATATCCAAACCAACCTTTGGTTTCATATCCTGCATCCATGCAAACTCTCCAACTTCAGGAGTGTGTTTCTCATCCAGTGCCCATTCTAATCTTTCCCGTGTGGGAATCCTCATGTCGTGCACAGTCTCATGTCGTGCACAGTCTCATCTCGTGCACAGTCTCATCTCGTGCACAGTCTCATCTCGTGCACAGTCTCATCTCGTGCACAGTCTCCTCTCGTGCACAGTCTCCTCTCGTGCACAGTCTCCTCTCGTGCACAGGCATCTACCCCTCTCTCAAGCAGGAGCCATTTAAGACCTTAATTGTAGGGACACCTGCAGCAACACAAAAACACATTCCCTCCTGGGGGTTAATGCCTAAACCTAAAAACAAAATACAGGGTAATACACAGTGCAATCCATGCACTACATCACATATCCCTTCCCCCAGTTCAGACCCATGGGATGAGCGGCCTTAGACCACAGACAGTGACCTGTGTGACAGTGGAACCAATGACACTTCCATCTCCGCTCTGTAAAACCATTGATGTTTCACTTTAAAAAACAAAACCACGGTTTGCCAGAATTGACTGCATCAATTATTACTTGCCCATACTCCCTGGCTACAGGCCAAGTGGAGTTCTCCCATAGTGGACATGGACAAACCTGAGGGTGGTCTCTTACCATCCCTACATCAGAAGTTAACACATGTACTACACCCACATCAGGGCCGGCCCAAGCCACTGTGCTGCCTGGAGCGAAGGATGAATTGCTGCCCCACCCCCAAAAAAACATGGTGTGTATGAGCATATCACAGAGCGCCACATATCACGGCCCACTGTCCCACACATCCACATACCGTCACACACACATCCACATACAGACACACACACCTCCACATACACACACTTCCACATACACACTTCCAGTCACACACACACACATAACACAGCCGGTAACGGGGAGAGGCAGAGGATTAATGACTCTGGAGGGCACAGAATTACTGTTGATTATATTTCATAGGGTGTTCCTTTAAATAGGAAGCGCCTCACTGTATGAAAGAAATTAGGGAAATGCTAGTTTTTTCACCATGATTTAATAATTCAGGGAATACTGTGGGGAGGGGTAAAAGCCATAAACCGTCATTAAAACATGTGGCGTCCCAGTCATTTCTGTAATTCCCCCATCAAACCCTGGCAGTTCCATACTAACCCCCCCCCCCCCCCCAGTTTAGAAAGGTAAAAATTAGATTTATTTATTTATTTTAGCAAAGTCACCCAGGCCTTGCCAGGTCAGTGAAAAGCAGATCCCCCCAGCTATTATCAACTAACTACAGCTCCCATCATGCTGTGCGGGTTGTAAGGGAGCTGCATATTGTCTTCAATCTGGGCCCCGTGCAGCCCTCAATCGGCAGCTCCCTCAGGACTCTAGGATAGGGTGCCTGTCCAGGCCTTCCCTCAACCAGGACAGAGGATCTGGCAGTGCATTATGGGGGCAGCAAAATGTCCCTGTGAGGAGGGAAGGGCGGGAGAGAAACCTCAATAACACACCGGGGGGGGGGCACACAGTCTCCTGTATGAAATCAAGCCAGGCCTACCTCCTCAGCAGCCTCATGGTTCCCCGGGATTCACTTAAAGGCACGTGCTTGCCTACGCCATCAGAGCCCTGCCGCGCGTGTCACGTGACAGGCTCTAATCACCTCATTCTCTCAGGCGCACTGCGCTGCAGGAGAGACCACAGCCAGGCTGCATCGCTGGTAAAACTTAAGCTGATGGCCTCCATGCCTGCTGAAAGGGGTGGGCGCTGGACCGCTGAAAGGGGCAGTCAAGTGCCGGAGGGGCAGGCGCGGCTTGGTTTTCAACCAAACACTGTCCTGCAGCAATGTCCGGGCTGGTGGCCTTTGAAAGAGCAGCAAAATGCTGCCTCTGACAAAGTGCTGCCTGGAGCGGCTGCTCCACCCCGCTCCATGGACGGGCCGGCCCTGACCCACATCACAGTTCACATTCTCTGCGAGCATATCTACTTCCACTCTGGGGTAGGAGTGTGTGTCCCCATGTATGCATGCAATGTTGTTACACATTTCCCCAAAATCCAGCTTTTCTGGCTGGAGCAGAGCATGTTTTAGCAAGGTCTCCTCACCCCCCAAATCAAGGAGTGCTTGAACACTGTCAGTCCTCAAACGGTTAACAGAAACAGCACTTGTGAGACCACACAGTTCTGGGTTGGTTAATACAGTCTTAAGCAGGGTTTTTGTTTCCATTTCATACTGCATGGGCTCATCACCCTGTGGACGCTCTTGAGCAGCACCATCAGTGTCCTTATGACCTATGCTGGGTACAGGGCTTTTTCCTTTGTCTCCAGCTGTTCCATTAGGAGTTGTGAGCTTAGGCTCCAGCTCATTGTTCTGCAACTCAGCAGCCACTTCTTGCTCAACTGGACTCATCGCTTCTGTATCCTTTGGGTCCCCTTGACTGACCCACTGTCACGCCGCTGTTGGCACAGCACTAATAAATTGGTCCATAACCAGTGTCTCCATTATTTTGGAAGGACAAAAGTAAAGACAAATAAGTCAATGGGGCCTGATGGGATCCACCCTAAATTATTAAAAGAGCTCAGTGATGTAATAGCAAAACCGTTAACAGATTTATTTAACCAATCCTTGCTAACGGGAGTCGTCCCAGAAGACTGGAAATTAGCAAATGTTGTGCCCATTCACAAGAAGGGTAGTAGGGAGGAATCTGGGAACTATAGGCCAGTTAGTCTTACGTCAGTAGTGGGGAAATTAATGGAAACCATGTTAAAGGAAAGGATTGTTGAACATCTAAAAACACATAGATTACAGGATCAGAAACAACATGGGTTTACCTCAGGGAGATCATGCCAAACTAATCTTATTGATTTTTTTGATTGGGTAACAAAAATAATAGACACAGGTGGTGCAGTAGACATTGCTTATTTAGATTTCAGTAAGGCTTTTGATACTGTTCCGCATAGAAGGCTTATCAATAAATTGCAATCTTTGAGCTTGGATTCCAATATTGTTGAATGGATTAGGCAGTGGCTGAGTGACAGGCAACAGAGGGTTGTGGTAAATGGAGTTTATTCGGCGCAAGGTCTTGTTACCAGTGGGGTACCTCAGGGGTCAGTACTTGGACCCATTCTATTTAATATTTTTATTAGTGATATTGCAGAAGGTATTAATGGAAAAGTATGTCTTTTTGCTGATGACACAAAGATTTGCAACAGGGTTGACGTTCCTGGAGGGATCAGCCAAATGACAAATGATTTAGGTAAACTAAAAAAATGGTCGGAGCTGTGGCAATTGAGTTTTAATGTGGATAAGTGCAAGATAATGCACCTGGGACGTAAAAACCCAAGGGCTGAATATAGAATATTTGATACAGTCCTAACCTCAACATCTGAGGAAAGGGATTTAGGGGTTATTATTTCAGAGGATCTAAAGGTAAGTAGTCAATGTAATAGAGCAGCAGGAAATGCTAGCAGAATGCTTGGTTGTGTAGGGAGAGGTATTAGCAGTAGGATAAGGGAAGTGCTCATGCCACTGTACAGAGCACTGGTGAGACCTCACTTGGAGTACTGTGTGCAGTACTGGAGACCGTATCTCCAGAAGGATATAGACATCTTAGAGAGAGTTCAGAGAAGGGCTACTAAAATGGTGTACGGCTTGAAGGAGAAAAGTTACCAGGAAAGGCCTAATGATCTTAACATGTACAGCTTGGAAAAAAGACGAGACAGAGGAGATATAGAAACATTTAAATACGTAAAGGGAATCCACAAGGTAGAGGAAGGGAGTATATTTAAAAGGAAACAAAGTAGCAAAACAAGAGGACATAGTCTTAGATTAGAGGGGCAAAGGTTTAAAAGTAACATCAGAAAGCATTATTTTACTGAGAGGGTGGTGGATACATGGAACAGTCTTCCAGTAGAAGTGGTAGAGGCCAAAACAGTAATTGAATTTAAGCAAGCATGGGATAGGCATAAGGCTATCCTAAACAAAAGATAAATCCAGGTAAAGTATCCATGTAATTGGGCAGACTAGATGGGCCGAAAGGTTCTTATCTGCCGACATTTTTCTATGTTTCTATGTTAAGGATCAATTTCTGGTTGCAGCCACTTCTGCACACATGTCTGCAGCTCATTCATCTGGGGCCTTGCAGGTTTTCTCAGATCAGCCTCCACATTATCTGCCTCAGTCAGTTCATGCAAGTCATCAGGTGCTTGACTACATTTCCCATAATCCACTGGAGAGTTCGCAGCAGAGGGCAATAGGACTTTCTGCAATAGGTTCAGTAAGGACCGCTCTTTCTTCTTGCTGAGTTTTCCTCACAGTTTCAACATGTGCAGCCAATATACAATTTGCTGCCTTTTGTGCAGCAGTTGCTTGCAACAAAGCTTTCACCAGGTCCTCCATAACAGCCAAATGAGGAGAAACAAAGCTTCCACAGGCCTTCAGGTTTAAATGTGCTAGGAACACACTTTTTTTTCTTAGCAATAGCACCGTGCTGATTGGACTCTCAGCAGTTCACCAGGAAACTTCACCAGGCACTTTTCCAAACTTCCATGCCCACAAACCTGTTGGCGCTAATTGCCCGCATTCTCCACCATATTTGTCACACGGGGCGCTATGGCGCGGTCTTCTAGGGCGAATTATGGTACACAAAGTCCTTTAAACGGTCAAATATTTTCCAGGCTTTTATTTCAGCATCAAATAAATCATAATATCCAAACCAACCTTTGGTTTCATCATATCCTGCATCCATGCAGACTCTCCAACTTCAGGAGTAGCAGAAGCACCATGTGCTTATCAGTCTCTGTATTTCTCATCCAGTGCCCATTCTAATCTTTCCCCTGTGTGGGGATCCTTCTCATCTCCTTCTCAGTCTCATCTACCCCTCCCTCAAGCAGGAGCCATTTAAGCCCTTAATTGCAGGGACACCTGCAGCAACACAAAAACACATTCCCTCCAGGGGTTAATGCCTAAACCTAAAAACAAAATACAAGGGAATACACAGTGCAATCCATGCACTACATCACACCGGATAAAGTCCGAAATCTCATTTCACTTCAGACTTTTGCTAATGACGCCTGGGTAATGATAGGTTACCCGGGGAATCCTAAAATAAACCTCAGTTCGGACGTTAACCGTAACATATACCGTATTTTTCGCTCCATAAGACGCACCTGACCATAAGACGCACCTAGTTTTTAGAGGAGGAAAACCGGAAAATAAATATTCTGAATGAAATAGTGTAATAATGGATATACTGCCCCAGCTCGTGGATATGCCTTAGCTCACACGTGGATATGCCTTAGCTCACACATGGATTTGCCCCAGCTCACACATGGATTTGCCCCAGCCAGCTCACACATGGATCTGCCCCATCAGCTCATGGATTTGCCCCAGCTCACACATGGATTTGCCCCAGCCAGCTCACACATGGATTTGCCCCAGCCAGCTCACACATGGATTTGCCCCATCAGCTCACACATGGATTTGCCCCAGCCAGCTCACACATGGATTTGCCCCAGCCAGCTCTCACATGGATTTGCCCCAGCCAGCTCACACATGGATTTGCCCCATCAGCTCACACATGGATTTGCCCCAGCCAGCTCTCACATGGATTTGCCCCATCAGCTCACACATGGATTTGCCCCAGCCAGCTCTCACATGGATTTGCCCCAGCCAGCTCACACATGGATTTGCCCCATCAGCTCACACATGGATTTGCCCCATCAGCTCACACATGGATTTGCCCCATCAGCTCACACATGGATTTGCCCCAGCCAGCTCACACATGGATTTGCCCCATCAGCTCACACATGGATTTGCCCCATCAGCTCACACATGGATTTGCCCCAGCCAGCTCACACATTGATTTGCCCCAGCCAGCTCACACATGGATTTGCCCCATCAGCTCACACATGGATTTGCCCCAGCCAGCTCACACATGGATTTGCCCCATCAGCTCACACATGGATTTGCCCCAGCCAGCTCACACATGGATTTGCCCCATCAGCTCACACATGGATTTGCCCCATCAGCTCACACATGGATTTGCCCCATCAGCTCACACATGGATTTGCCCCAGCCAGCTCACACATTGATTTGCCCCAGCCAGCTCACACATGGATTTGCCCCATCAGCTCACACATGGATTTGCCCCAGCCAGCTCACACATGGATTTGCCCCATCAGCTCACACATGGATTTGCCCCAGCCAGCTCACACATGGATTTGCCCCATCAGCTCACACATGGATTTGCCCCATCAGCTCACACATGGATTTGCCCCATCAGCTCACACATGGATTTGCCCCATCAGCTCACACATGGATTTGCCCCAGCCAGCTCACACATTGATTTGCCCCAGCCAGCATGGATTTGCCCCATCAGCTCACACATTGATAATGCCCCAGCTCACATATGGATATGGCCCAGCAGCTTGTGGATGTGCCTCCGCTCACCTGCCGCCGCCGCGTTCGTCTCCTCTGAGCATGCGTCCGGCGGCAGGAAGCTTGGGCACTCGCCTGGGGGAGCCACGTGACCGCGATCTCCGCGGTCACGTGGCTCCCCCAGGCGAGTGCCCAAGCTTCCTGCCGCCAGACGCATGCTCAGAGGGAGACGAACGCGGCGGCGGCAGGTGAGCGGAGGCACATCCACGAGCTGCTGGGCCATATTCGCTCCATAAGACGCACCCACTTTTCCCCCCACTTTTTGGGGGGAAAAAAGTGCGTCTTATGGAGCGAAAAATACGGTATATCTCAGACACAAAGCTCAGCATAGTAGCACTTGTGTGTCATATATATGCATTTGTGTAGGTTTATAAACAGCGTTCATACTTTGCAAGCTACCTTGAAAATGGTTCCTGCTCGAACCGAAACGTCGGTCAGTTTTTAATATGCTTTAAATAAATTTGTTATTTTTTATCAACAATTGTGCGTGTGCAGCTATCTCCAAGATTTTCTATATTACTCATGTATAGCAGCTTGCACCACTTTCTTTACTACAAGATTGGATTCTGAAACAATGAGTAGCGGGAACAGACGTTTTGCTTTATATATATATACTGGAGACATCCAGGATCCCAGCACCCGTCAACAGTGGATTAAACAGTACTAAAAGAAAAAAACCTTTCCTCTGACTGACCTTGCCCAAATGGAGGACTTCCTGCAGAGAGCAGGGGTGTATCAAATGTACGCAGAGACTTTACAGATTACAGATGAACAAGCACAACAAGCCTTATGGCCACTCACCCCTGAACAATTGGAACATCGTCCATCAAGTAAGGATTTATACTTTGATATGTTAAAGATGAAACGAAGAGAAGTGGATTTAAATTTACATGGAGTATTCCTCTCTTATTATTTTCGTAGTAAACGTATACCTAGAGGTTTCAGGATAGCCAACTCACCAACCATAGGCAGAACGAACCCCGACTACTGCAAAAAGTGGGTTGCAATTGCAAATAAATGCTCCCTTGATTGGATGGTTATAACTATTGAGGAGGTGGGCAAAGAGATGCATATAACCAAACAACAGATTGCAAAGTATGAAATTGATAATTCCACTACGATTGACACGGGAGTCTTTGCAACACAATTAACTAAACTCCAGGAAGAGTTAGAAAAATATAGAACCGAACTTATCCGTTTTAAAAAACAGAAATTGGAAAAAGTCAATTATGATTACACTACTCACAGAGTTCATCGTTGGTTAAGCACAGATCGCCCGTGACCTCAATTTCCAAGATCCAGACAGCGGATCAATAAGCCCACCTATTCTACAGTAGACTACACCTCTGGGGAATCTGCCTCAGATACAGAGGTGATGACACACCCACAAAACCAGCCCATTACACAGGCTTTTTTGGGCGAGAATCAGACGCACGATACACAGCCAACTATGCCTACACGTGTCCAAACCAGAGGCTTCATGGGCCACAAAGAATCCGCAAAAATCAACGAACAAGGAGAGGGCACAGCAAGAAGAGGGGCTCGAGGGAGACCCCCTACATTCAAGAGATGATCCCGGTCTTTAACCTCTCACACAAATCACTGACCCCTGTACATCTTCGTGTCCTCAATAAAGGCTTAACCTTTGTGCCCACTTCGAATGCCACACCTTTTGAAATAGAGATACAGAATTATAAATTAAATCGATCGCTTGCCATTCAAGAACGCTTTTCAAATACAGCTATTCCATACAAACCTACATTGAAACTTAGAAGTGTACAAGATGTAAAAACGAACAATCCATTTATCAATACTTATTCTAAAATTATACATGAAGAATCTAAAGAGCTATTGAAATCCAAACCTCGCCATTTCTCTAATCTTACCAAAGAGCCAGCTTGAAAGAATTATCAACGGACACTAGTATCGCCATACGTCAAGCTGACAAAGGAGGAGGGATAGTGTTAATGGATTACACAGACTATCGAAGTGAAATACTCCAACAGCTTGCTGATCCAGCAATTTATCGCAAATTAACACATGACCCCACAAAAGATCTATCGGTAAAAATTAACTCAACTGTTACAATAGGACTACAAGCAGGATTTATCTCAGAGGCTACAGCCTCATTTCTCACGGTCAAATACCCAAAAGTTCCTATATTGTACACGATCCCTAAAATACATAAAATAGTCAAAAGCCGCCAGGCCGACCAATTGTGTCAGCACGAGGAAGCCTGCTAGAACCCATAGGGAAATACATTGACCGGATTTCAAAAGACACTATGATGCACTTGTCTACTTGTCTTAAAGACACAATGCACTTATTACAGAAATTACATACTTTAACATTACCAGCCACCCCATGGCTTCTAGCAACAATGGACGTTAAGAACTTGTATACTACAATCCCACATGAAGAGGGTATTCAATCGTTTAAACAACTCCTGCAAGAATCCCTATATTATACAGGACCACCTATTGAATTTATACTTGAGTTATTGCACATTACGTTATATCACAACTATTTTCGGTTCGAGAAATCCTTTTACATTCAAGTGTCTGGGATGACAATGGGAGCAGCAATGGCGCCAACCTACGCCAATTTTTATATGTATTATTTTGAACGTAAATACCTCCTTCAAAAATATACCGACCAGATATTGTTCTATGGACACTTTGTGGATGATATTCTAATAATCTGGCAAGGAGATGAAGACAATTTTGAACTCATGGTAAAAGAACTTAATCAACTCGATACACCGATTAAATTTACGTCATCGCATAGTAGAGAAGAAATAGCCTTCTTAGATGTCTTACTTTTTCATACAGCAGACACATTGGGCCATACCTTATATAGAAAAAATACGGATAGGAACACAATACTTCGAGCCGATAGTCATCATCCAAAACATCTCATTAATTCCTTACCAATATCACAGTTTTTACGTGTCATACGCTATAATAACGATTTGGGAAAACGAGAACAACAAATTAAAGAAATGTATTTAAGATTCTTAGAGAGAGGATATTCTCATTTTTGTTTGGATAAAGCACTGGATAAGGCTATTGAACGTGACAAAAGAAACACTATCCTGAGACAGCTGTCAGACTCCCGGATTTTTTTATCAATGAATTACAACACTCATAGTGATCTTCTCTCAAGACGCATTAAAAATCATTGGAAAAATTTTCTATATGACAAAAAGTTACCAAAACCTTTTTCCCTACCACCGTTGATTAGTTACACAAGAGGAAAGAGTTTACGTGATTGGCTAGTACACACGGACCCAGTGAAAGCGTATGATCTTCGTTCTCCTTTTCATAAGAAAGGCTGCTTTAGATGTACAGGTTGTGTCACATGTAATCATATGTATCCAACATCTACTTTTGCACATCCCCACACTGGCCATAAATACAATATAAAACATCGGATCACATGCCAAACGGAGTATGTGGTTTATCTAATTACATGCCCCTGCGGATTAGCGTATGTAGGCAAGACCGACCTAACTCTTAGAGATCGGATACGGGGTCATCGCTCTTCCATCAACACAGCCTATAGAGACGGAGTCACGGATAAACCAGTCGCGAAACACTTTCTCGACCTGCAACACCGCTTACCCTCATTGAGATTTGTGGGGATCGATCATGTCCCCCCCCCTTACCCCAGGGTGGCAATCGTTCTCAATTGCTTCTACAGCGGGAAACTTTCTGGATAAAGACGTTAGATACAGTCTCACCCAGAGGCTTAAACGAGTACATTTCATACACGTGTTTTCTTTCTGAACGATAAAGTAAAATTAAGTTAAATGAATATGGTTTATTATAGTTAGATAGTGGAATGAAGGAATGTGCCATAAGTATACTATCGTCCTCCATCTAATATTCATTAGTTGTTATTGTTTTTAAGTTGCCAAGGCAACACACTGATCTGAGCGTCCCTGGACGTTGCTTATAGTAACGCCCATCGGACAACCCCATGACTCAGTAAGCTCACCTGGAAATACCTAATTGTTTGGGGCGTTTTCTCAGGAAAGCAATGCATTTGTGTAGGTTTATAACCAGCGTTCATACTTTGCAAGCTACCTTGAAAATGGTTCCTGCTCGAACCGAAACGTCGGTCAGTTTTTAATATGCTTTAAATAAATTTGTTATTTTTTATCAACAATTGTGCGTGTGCAGCTATCTCCAAGATTTTCTATATTACTCATGTATAGCAGCTTGCACCGCTTTCTTCACTACAAGATTGGATTCTGAAACAAGGAGTAGCGGGAACAGACGTTTTGCTTATATATAATATATATATATATATATATATATATATATTAGGGATCGACCGATTATCGGTGCTACCGATATTTTGGGCCGATTTTGGGGTTTTTAAAGTATATCGGTATCGGAGTTCAGGCCCCCGATATTACCGATTTATTTTTTTTCCCCTGCTTGCCGCCGCTCCCCAGCGCGCTCGGTCACTGCGGCGCATGCGATGTGTTCTTGTTCCTTTGCAGGGGAAGCCGACCAATGAGGAGCTTACGCCGCCCACCACATGGTCATCACGTCAGCAGCATATCCGGAAACCCTGCATGCAGATCTCGGAGAGAGCAGGGTAAGACCCGGTCACCGCCCTGAAATTTTTTTACTGTATGTCTGTATCGCTTTTTAAATTATTACAACCCAGGGTGTGCTGCTGCTGAGTGCTCCGCTCCCTTTCACTAGCCCCACGCAGTCACTGTCTGTCACCCACTAACCAACCCCACTAGCTGAAGCAGCTCCCCCTTCTTCCTCGGCTCCATCCATCTTTAAAGCCCCTTTGCAACCCAGAGCTCAGCCTGACCTGAAGCCCCCTTAAACACAGCCCTGCCTGAAGTTCAACCTGCAGCAGGTGAATAAAAAAATGGCCCACAGCTGTGTGTGTGCACTCTCAGTCTGCACACACACAGCTGTGGGCCATTTTTTATTCACCTGCTGCAGGTTCAGGCAGGGCTGTGTTTAAGGGGGCTTCAGGTCAGGCTGAGCTCTGGGTTGCAAAGGGGCTTTAAAGATGGATGGAGCCGAGGAAGGAGGGGGAGCTGCTGCAGCTAGTGGGGTTGGTTAGTGCGGTTGGTTAGTGCGTGACAGACAGTGACTGCGCTGCGTGGGGCTAGAGAAAGGGAGCACAGGACTCAGCAGCACACCCTGCTGGTTGACTGTAATAATTACTTAAAGGAACAGACTGAAACACCAAGACAAATTAAATAAAAGCAAAGCATATATCAATTATCATCAATTGATCAATTATATATATTTAATCAGGAGACTCACTATATTATGTATTGTTGTAATAACTAAGTACGTAGTATGATCATTATGATGTAGTAGTAGTACGACTACGTCTGTCATGCCCTGCCAGAATGCTATAACCAAAAGGTAGGAAAAATTAGAATTTTCAATAAAATTCCAATAATTAAATTTACTTACAGCGTGTAAATTAAAATAATTTTTTCACCTTTTATTATTGCAAGACTTTGCGTTTTATATTCTACGTGTATATTATTGGGTATGGTAACCATACCCAATAATATACACGTAGAATATAAAACGCAAAGTCTTGCAATAATAAAAGGTGAAAAAATTATTTTAATTTACACGCTGTAAGTAAATTTAATTATTGGAATTTTATTGAAAATTCTAATTTTTCCTACCTTTTGGATATAGCATTCTGGCAGGGCATGACAGACGTACTACTACATATGGTATATGGGTAGGAGTACGTTACGTTTGTTAAAAAAAAATTTAGAAGTGGGAAGTTGGAAGTGGAACCCGTTGTGCGTTTCTGCAAAAATAGGCGATTTTAGCTAAAAGTAAAAACATTTCATTAGTGCAGCATCATTGTTCACACATTAAAATTTATAAGTTAAGTGTGAACATTAGTGCAGCATTAATATAAATTTAAAAAATATAATATATAATATATAATAATATTATTATTTTTTTTTTAACCCTTATCTGTAACCCTCTTTCAATGCAGATGGCTGCAGAAAGAAAAAGTAAAAGTTTGATCTGGGACTATTTCTCACAACCAACCTCAGGAAAAGCAGTGTGCAACACATGCACAAAGAATGTGAGCATGGGATCAGCAACTGCAAAAACCAAAAATACTTCAAATCTTTGGGCCCATCTAAGAGTTCATCATGTTGAAATATATAATGCAGCACGGGAAAAACACGTTGAATCACAGAGTGAAACACCAGCTCTAGTCCAGACAACAATAAAAGATATGCTTCAGAAAAAAGCTAAGTGGCAAAATTCGGATGAAAGATCGCAACTGTTCGACAAAGCAATCACCGAGATGATGGTTACTGATAACCAGCCATTTACAATGGCGTCTGACTCTGGATTTAAGCGATTGATGTCCATAGCTGAGCCAAGGTACATTCTGAAGAGTGAAAAGTATTACCGAACAGAAATGCTGGTAAAGATTCACCAAAAGGTAGTTGAGAAAGTAAAGACTATGCTGCAACCAGAGAATGCTGGCAACGCACTCTCATTCACGACTGACTGCTGGTCAGGATCAACGGAGTCACTAATGAGTCTTACATGCCATTTCATTGACAACGGATGGACAAAAAGGCAATTGGTGCTGAATACAAAAGCGATGCAAGGATCCCACACTGGGGAGTACATTAAAGAAATGTTTCTAGGCATGCTTGAAGACTGGGGAATAAGTAAAGACCGTGTGATGCTGGTGCTTCGAGACAGCGGGGCAAACATGGTAAAAGGAATGAGGCTTGCTGAAGTGTCAGACTTTAGCTGCATGGCACACACCCTGCAGCTTGTGGTAAATGATAGCCTGTCAAGTCAGAGAGCTTTAATTGATATAATTGCCATGCTGAAGAGGTGCGCAGGCCATTTCCACCATTCAATCCTTGCCAAGCAGCGACTGAAGTGCATTCAGGAAGACCTTGGCCTACCAAAAAACAACTTGATTCAGGCTGTTCCAACAAGATGGAATTCCACTCTTCACATGCTACAAAGAATGCTGGAACAGAAGCGAGCTCTTAGCATCTATTCAGGGGAACATGGAGGATATTCTTGTCCTACTGCTGAACAGTGGGAGATTGTTGCCAATGTCATTGAGACCCTCCTTCCCATAGAGGAAGTGACCCTAGAGGTGAGTCATTATGACTCATCTGTGTCATCTGTAATTCCTTGCATGAGAGTGCTGAAGATGCTTCTTCAAGACAATGAAGGACCCAACACACGTGGCATTAAAACATTCAGGCAGGTCATGAGGGACAGCCTCACCAAACGCTTTGAGAAGCATGAAGAGAATAAACACGTTGTGCTGCCATGTCTTTTGGATCCTCGATACAAAAATCATGCCTTCTCTTCTGACGACGTATTGGCCAGTGCAATACAATGGCTGAGGGAAGATAATATTATTCAACAAGAGGTGCAGGAGGTTTCTGCAGAAAGGTCAAGTCAAGAAGAAGAAGATGGTACTCTGGAAGAGCAAGCTGCAGACCACCCGTGTCCAAAAAGACAACGAACAGAAACAGAACATCTTCATCTTGGTCGAATTGATGCCATGTTCAGTGTTTTATTGGGGCCTCATGGGGAGAACTCTAAATCTGCAGCAATCAGCCTGGATGATGAACTTAATCTTTATTTGAAGGAGCCGGTACTTAACAGAAGAAGTGGTGATCCTTTTCAGTGGTGGAAAGAAAATGAGGCACGCTACAAGAGACTTGCTTCTCATGCTAGAAGATACCTCTGTTCTCCTCCTTCCTCTGTACCTAGTGAGCGTGTTTTTAGTGAGGTGTCAGCAATATATGAAAAAAACAGAAGCCGTTTAACAGGAGAACATGCTGAAATGTTATGCTTTCTGCACTATAATGTTGTTCTACTTAACTGGGAGTATTGAAGAAATTGTGTAGACTCTTTTTTGCAATCATGATTTAAATTTATTTTATATCAGTGCGCATGCGCAGTTTAAAAGGTTATTTATTTTATTCCATTTTTCTATGTTTTGGGAAGCCATTTAATAAGTTATTTTTCAAGCACTTTTCCCAGTTGTTTGCATTTAAAGTTTAAAATATGAATAAACATGTTCAGTTTATACCAGATTTGTGTGAAATTGTGTTATTTTTCAAAATTTTAAGCACACAGAATATCGGCCCCTGATATCGGTTATCGGCCTGAGAGACGGCCGATAATCGGTATCGGCCTGGAAAAAACCATATCGGTCTATCCCTAATATATATATATATATATACACACGCCAGCTTTGTAATATGGCGCTTAGTCATTCAAGAGCATTATCGCTGTAACTAAGGGCCATATTACAAAGTTGGCGCTTAGTCATTCTAGAGCATTATCGCTGTAATCTATCAATTATTAGATTTCCTAATCTTTGTGTGGTCTTGTACTCAATTATGTAGAGTCAATCTTGTATAGATGGCAATCTTAACAACTCTAAGCATATGAAGAACTATACTTCAACAATGTTTTTAAAAGATTCAATCAACAATTAGTATGCCCAACATAAGACAACTATAAGATGTTCTAAATTGATCAATATCGATAGTTTCTAACTGACTATGTTTAGCGATCCAAGTTCAAATGAAAAATACTGGAAAGAAAAAATGCTGACTTTGACCAAACTAGAGGTAATTTGTCTCAGTTTAGGAAATTAGGAAATCTAATAATTGATGGATTACAGCGATAATGCTCTAGAATGACTAATCTACTCAGTCACTATTATAGGGTCTAGTTGTTGAAATCATCTGTAAGGGATTTAAATGAATTTTGGCAACATTACTAGAATCTTGATCATGCCGATAACCGTTTGCGATCAATTGAAGCACTTTTGTGACATGAGTATATGATATGCTTACCATCAAATTTTATTTAACGTAATTAATGTGTGTATGTAGATCTTCTTCTTACTTTCCAAAGTGTTCATTATTATTATACATGGTTTTGTCATTACTGAATTTAAACATTCAGATTTTTATGGAATTAAATAATAAAAGGTATATTTCATGAGGTGGTTTCTTAATTAATAGCCTCTGCAGAGGCTTTCTTGTTGTACCAATCAGTAGGGTTATCCCCTGTCTTTCAGTCTTGAAACTGGAATAATTACAGCTCTGTAACCACTATAGAACCCCATTAGTTTGGGTTCCTATATTAATTCTTCTAATTTGGTTTTGGCGCGTCAGCCAGAGGATATAGTGATGGAGAAGTTGGCCCAGGAAGTTAGGTTGGGTCGGAAGGCAGGTCCGTTTGGGGACTTGTCCTTTTTTAGGCTGGGGTCAGACTAACGCATTTTGAACGTGCGTTGAGCCGCACTTTATCACGCCCGTAGTAGCAGCAAATGACGGGCAATACACGAAGTACTGCCGCACGAAAGTTCCCCCACGCAACGCAAGCGGCAAACGAATGCTTTTCGTAAGAACGTTGAACCGCTAGTACTGACATACAGAGTGCAATGCGTCCGCTAGCGGCGTTTGTGCATGATTAGGAGATGTCAGACGCTGCTAATGTCCGGCCTACATAACGTCCAGACGCAAAAAGTGTTTTATTGACAATCTGTAAAAAATCACGGATGAAAATGCGCATTGTATGCGACCGCTTTCGCGTATTCCGTAAAAAATAGGTCAATGAGTTCGGACGAACTTTGTTACGGACGATGCGAAAAATGCGTTTGTTTGACCCTAGCCTTATTGTTCTGATTTCTCCCTTTGGAGTTCTTCCAAGGAAGTAGGTGGGAGAATTCCATTTGATACAACATCTCTCTTTTCTGGAAGGGTCCTCTGTCAATGATGCCATTGGAAGGGAGTGTTGTAGGGTGCGTTACACGTCCTTCGATGACGCATTGCATTTGGTGCTGGTTGCTGGCCCTGGCTGTTTATTGGCTAAGTCAGACGTGGAGGCTGCTTTTCGTTTGTTCCAGATTCATGCCACGTGTTATCACCTTTTTGGCTGTTTGTTTCAAGGCCAGTACTACTTTGATAGATGTCTCCTGATAGGGTGCTCCATTTCCTACCGGCATTTTGAGCTCTTTGCTTTCTTCTTGGATTGGGTCGTTTGCCAGCGTTATGGCTCGAATTCTGCGGTCCATTACCTGGATGACTTCCTGTTTGTGGGTCCTGCGGATTTGTCTTCCTGCGCTGATTTGGTCCAAGTTTTTGGGGAGGTTGATAGAGAGTTTGGAGTACGTTCATCTGTGGGTCAATGTCAGAAACTTTTTTTTATTCTTTGCATTGAAATTGATACACTTCTGCGGGTTTTCTATTTGCTGGGAGATAAATTGGCAGCCTTGATGTGTCTTGTAGCCGGGGCTCTATCGGCTTCGAAGCTGCATCTGTCTGATTTTGAATCTTTGTTAGGACATCTGGCTTTCGCCTGTAGGGTGATGCCTTCGGTGCGGGCTTTTTATAGGAGGTTGTCTTTGGTTGACGACAGGTGTTACAGTCAGGGATCAAGTCCTAAAAAAAGAAGTGTGGGAACTCGCCAGGATTTCTGTCTCCCAATAAGCAATTATCACCTCGCACGTAACACAAACACACTCAGATCTGATATATTAAATGTATATATGTCAATAAGAAAGCAGACTATACAACAAATGCTTATGCTGGCTATTGAATACGGAGATGTAGTGTATGCAGCTGCCCCGCAAACACACCTCCAGAAACCTACTACATTGTATAACTCATTCTGTCGCTTTGTGCTACAATGTAACTACATGACCCACCATTGTGACATGTTAAAAGAGCTAAACTGGCCATCGCTTTAATCCAGATGCACTCTTCACCTTTCCAACTTGGTGTTTAAGAGCTTTTCTGGGTAGCTACCAACCTACCTGAATAGGCTGCTTGCCCCAGCAGCTCCCTCATCCTATAACCTCCGATCCAGGACCAGCACCTTACTCGCAATACCACAATACAAAAAGAAAGTGGCTCGATCCTCATTTTCCTACAGAGCACCGCAAATATGGAATAACCTCCCAGACACCATCAAATCTTCCCCCAGTCTAAAGTCACTCAAGAGCTCCCTATTAACATACCTCAATACAGAATGCACCTGTAAACATGTAACATAATGACTATATTTCCTACATATTTATTTTCTGGGTTAATCTGTATATTTGTGTTGTTTTTTTAATATCTTGCATTTTATTACTTTGTATTTCTGTACCTGCCTATATATTATATATCCATAATATGCCTGCCTAACCGTTTGTGTTCCTTGTATTTCTGTACCTACTGTAACAATTCAATTTCTTAAACCCAGGACATACTTGAAACGAGAGAAATCTCAATGTCTCCTTCCTGGTAAAATACTTTATAAATCAATAAATATGTGGAATATAGCAAAAATATATGATAAATCCTATATTTATTGTGACTTAATAGAGAAATATGATTGAACACCTGACTACAAGCTTTATAGAGTATGAGACCAAAGGGAACTCTGTTCCCTCTGCAAAATTAGTGCAGGAACTCCGTTCCCACGCGTTCCCCCTCGACTTGACCCCTGGTTACAGTGCTGAATTATTTTATATGTTTAACAAGCATTGAAGGCTGGTTTGGAGGACCTTGTATGTAGCAAGGGATGTGGCAGATTAGATCTGTATTTCTATCTATATAAGGGTCTGCCTGTGTACATGTGCCTATGTGCCTGTTTATACCTATCTCCTCCATATAGAGTCCTATTCATATGTGTCTGACCATTTGAGAAGCGTATCCCTGTGTCCACAGCTGTTGAGGGTGAGTGCTAAAATATAATTAAAATGGTTATCTTTCTCCCCTGGGGGGAGGATATCACACGTGGCTGTAAAAGGGAATGTCTTTGTGAACTGACATATCAGGTAGCCTGGTAATCACACCTTGGGAGCCAACCTGGCACCAAGATTTAGGCCCTATCTTCAAAGACAGGAAGCACATCCTTGATCCCTGGGGGGGGGAGATGGACACCTTTGGGCAATTAAAGATTAATGACAAGCGTACTGAGCATGCTCTGGAGAAGGGAACTCTGGGATATGTAGTGCAGGAGGCTGGGCCATTTGTGGGTGGGTTGGAAGGACCAGGAAGTGTATAAAATTTGAAAACTGGCCATGTGCTTGAGCTGATCACTTGGGATACATTCGAAAGATGACTGATCTGTCCATGTTCCTATCTCCAGGAGGCCATCGATGCTAGTTTACTGATTAGTTCATCGTAAGTAATGCTCTGTGGTTAACCCTTTTCTTTTATTTGCTGTGTACTGTGTAATTAATTGATTTATTCTAGCTATAATTTTCCTGTAACAAATGCACTGTGATATATATATCTTTGTTCTATATCATAAATAAACCTAACCTATTTAAGTTCTGTTTCTGGCTGATGAGATCCACGCTAACTAAGAGATTGGGAGTATTGCTATTTGCTTTAAGCTCGGTTAGATAAGAAATTGCGAGTTGCGGTCGTTGGAGACGGCAGGGATTGTGGGGTCTGCAGTCACTGTCCGAGTCTAGGATAGGCAGATAGTGCGGTTGCTTAGCCCTCTGTCTCCCGATGCGACGCGCGTAGTGTCCGTGAGGACTGGTGGCAGCGTAACTAATAGAATAGGAAAGTGAGCTCAGGGATTGTGGGAGACGTAGTCATTACCCGCTTCAAGAGAAGATTTGTACTGCGTTGCAATCTTGGGATCATAGCATCGCGCTCTAAGTGGCTGTTGTGAGAGAAAGTATGACTGAGACAGTTAGATAAGCGCGCGTGTGGATTGTGGTCCATGCAGTCAGTATCTGGGTCTAGGATAGCCAGATAGTGAGCGGCTTAACCCGGCGTCTTTCGCGGCCG
This sequence comes from Leptobrachium leishanense, assembly GCA_009667805.1. NCBI lineage: Eukaryota > Metazoa > Chordata > Amphibia > Anura > Megophryidae > Leptobrachium > Leptobrachium leishanense. The sequence continues at coordinate 48,847,902 of CM019064.1, forward strand.
AGCGCGTAGTGGTCGTGACAAGGGATGTTTAGTAACGCTTTGAGGTCCAGTCTTGTAGCTATTACTACATTCTTTTATTAATGTTAATTCTATCAAGGAGACATTGGTTAGTTTTTCATAAAGCACACACGTTAGTGGATATCCCTTTTGCATATTCACTCTCTCTCACCTCCATATTCTTGGCTCTTCACTTAAAAGCAATTTATTGTTATTCTTCACTCCATATGGATTTCATGCAGAAATGTGTATTTTTTAAACACTGATTAGAGATGTGGTGTGCACTTGTAACAAAATAAACGCACCTATTTCTTTATTATACTTTAACCCCTTCACTACCGTGTGATTTTTGTTCAAAAAAATGTTATCATAACATTTATTTGAAACATGGGATGTGAAGTTATCAAGTAAATATAGGGTGAAATAGAAGTTTTGCAGAGAAATTGTTATTTTAAGATAGTTAAAAAAAATAAAAAATGTTAATTTGCTAATTTTTAATCTTTTGTGTATTCATTTATCCTTTACAGAAATATTGTTGAAAAGTAAGATTCTGAGCTCTGTACGTTGTCCCTTTTCTTACACAATTTCCAACTTGGTCTGCATTATTACCATACAGTCAGAGATGGCCTTTGTGTGATATACAGTATCTGTGATAAATTAAAATATTAGAAATGTTCACATCTCCTGCTTAATGGGATTTGTAGCGATCATAATGTGATTACTAGCTATGCAGCTTTTAAAAAAAGACCAATATAATATAAAAATAATATCTGTATGTGACATAATACCTATAAATGGAAATTACAGTAAAACCTTGTATCTGTACTCTACAAGGATTTTCAATCATTATAATCCCCTGCAGGGCCGGACTGTCCAGTTGGGCATTTTGGGCACCGACCAGGGGCCCGGATCCCTTTGATCTCCTTCTGCTGTGAGGAGCAGGGAACTGGCCCTGCATGTCCCAGTGACAGGCAGCACATAACGGTGCTTGCATTTAGAGGTTTTCAGCTTTCTGGCAGCACAGGGGTCCAGTAACCCTTGTGCTGCACTGACTCCAAAGCAGGGACTGGTCATGTGACCGGAAGACCCTGCTGTGCTGATGCCGGGATACAGCCAGCACGAGGAGCAGCTGGGAGAGCTGGAAGAAGTAAGAATCTGGTGAGTACGGAGGGAAGAGGTTTGTCTGTCTGTCTGTCCTTCTGTCAATCCACTCTTCGCTCTTCCTACCTTTTTATGCATCTCTTTCTGAATATGAGTTTAACTATTTTTCCATCTGCCCTTATTTTTCATCTTTTCCTCTATCCATTTCTCTAATTTTCACTTTCTCTATCTCTCCTCATGTCTGTCCTCTTTCTCTCCACCGCACTCTCCCTTCTACTTTTTCTCTCTATCTTCCCCTTCTCTTTGTCATTTCTACTATAGCACTCTCCTTCTCACACAAAAACATTCTGACTCTACTTCCCTGTCTCTCTAATTCCTAACCCTAGTTTTAAGCCCTAATCTAACCCTAATTCCTATATCTATCTTCTAACCCTAATTCCTAAATTTTAACTCACATTTTTCTGACTTTCAGTGCTGTGGAGCTCTGTGATATTCTCATACACATTCTGCATATTACTGTGAGTGTTATTGCTCTGGCCTTCTGTGGTACGCTCATACACACCGCACATTACTGTGAATTTTATTGTTGTGGAGGTCTGTGATACAGTAATATGCAGAATGTGTATGAGCGTATCAGTAATATATAGTATCCTATAAACCTGGAAAGTGGTCAGCAGCTAACAAAGTTTGCCACGGGACCTTCTATGCTGTGGCATAGCCTTAGCTGCAATGAGTGTTTAATGACTGCTGCAGCAGAGCGGTAGCAATCTGTAAGTCTGGAGGGGCATGATTGCTGATTAGCGTGTGGGTCAAAGTGGATTTTATCTTATTAAAACATTCAATTTTAAAACGGTTCAAAGAAATAAAATTTGTAACACAGCAATGTACATCTGGGTGTAGGATTTTGTGGTTTGAGTTTATGTGGGCATGACCTACTGGCGGCAGGGCACAAGGGGGCCCCATTATCTTAAATTGCTCCTCTAGTTGTCAGTCCGCCCCTGATCCCCTGAATCATATCCCTGTACAGCAGTGAGTGACCCCATAGCTCTACCTGTATTTTGCCAAATCCCTGGCTGCTATAATTTAATAATAATCTTTTTGAACATATTGTTACAGTGAGGATTGGGGTTCTATTTGCAGATTTTGTTTTTGTCTCTCCCGGGTGCTTGGATAGCCATAAAACAAAGGATTTTGTTTCTGCACAGATGACACACTAATCCTGCTTTAGAAAGGTGTTAAACCTGTATTTTGAGATGCTTATGAGTGCTTTTCAATGCATTACAATGCAAAGTCGAGATAACTCGAGTTTGGGTGTGAAAGGGTTAAGACACAGTTTCTTTGGCTCACACCTTCTTGGTTTTGCTTCTATCATTCAAGGAAATTATAAGTTAATTCCTTCACAACACTGAAGAGCTTTGCAAGTTGCTCCGACACCCCCTCTGCACAGAGAGACTGCGCGCCGTAAACAGGCATATGTGCATAGTTTGCCTGGAAAACTCTGGAGGACGCACTGTGGGTGGAAAGTGGGATTGCTCTGTGTTTTATAAATTAGCAAAGGGTCAATATATTTTATACTTGTCCTGATGAAAGTTCCTAAGAGCATTAAACATAGAATCTCTGACAATTTTTAAAATGAAAAAACAAAGTTGAAATTTTAAAGACATCCAGTAGTGTTTACTACTAGGAGGGAGTATGGGTTTATGACTGAAAACAAGAATCGGACGTGTGGTTTACTGGAAGTCATTAGAGAAACAGAACTTTTGTACAATTATACTGCAC